>CM031378.1:63521612-63933479 GCA_018208015.1 Medicago ruthenica | reverse complement strand
TGGTTTTGGCCTAAATAGAGGCAATGCCCAAGGTTTCAAACACAATAAAACACAGCATTTCAAGAGCAGAAACTCTACTCATTTTAGCTTACAAAACCCTCACAAACAACCAGAAAAAAATCAATCAAACACCAAGCTTTAAAAAGTTCCAAAACCATCACCAAATATTCAAACCTCTTGCAAAAGCCTTCAACCAAATCAAATCAGCAGCTGGAGCTTTGCTAAGGAGTTCTGTAAGTTTCTAAGCTTTTATATTGCATTTACAATTGTTTTCATAGCTATTTTGGTTCAAAAACCATTTGATTCTAAAAAACCCTTTTGAATTTCAAAGAAATCCCAAGGTTTTCAAAACATCAAAACTGGTTTGTCCAGCCTTTTTCACCCCAAAAAACTCAAAGTTTTCACCCACCTATAAGGTCCTGAGTGTGTTCAGAAGTTGTTTCTGAACAAAAGTTCAGAAACAGCTTCTGAACCAAAATTTCGCATGCTTCGCAGTGCGAAGTCATGGTCGCAGTGCGACCATGACAGAACTCAGAATCTGAGTTTTTGTGTCAAAATGACCAATTTTTGAGGTTCTAGCCCCAGAGCTCAGAACCTAAGAGTTTTTAAACCCATGTTCTTCAAACCATAACAAGGATTTTGCATAATTTGACAAAATCACAAGTTCGTATGACCATTGTGTGGATAACTTGCAAAGCAAGTTATGTTCCCAAACTTTCAAACCACATGAACAAACAGGCTATGTTCATCATTTCAATCTAAACTTGAACAATAAATATTGTTCATGATTTCAAAAACTCAAACATGAACATACGCCGAATACGTTCGCATTTTCGCAAAATGAGACGAACTTTGCGTTTTCTAGCAAAATTGCTAAACCTTCCCATTTGGGTTTTCAAACCAAATGTTTTGACATACCTTGGGATTTCTAAAGATTCAACCCAAAAACATGAATGAAAAAGGGATGTGTGTGACGTATGTCTCTCCATCGCCCCGATTGTACGAATGCGTGACGTATGTCTCGTCGCTCGGACAATCGTCATTCCTTTTCAAATGTACAACCCTAACCAAACCAAAACTTGGCCCCTTGTGGTCAATCCAAACCTTTTGGTCCCCGTGGCCATTAACTCACCCCTCGACTCGTTTGAGTCACTCGGTCAATGTTCGACGTCCGAGTCCATTGTACCTGTTCTTGATCTCAGTGGATCAATCGAACAATCGCCCGACTCTTGAGTCCACTCGGTCAATGATTGACTTGTATGAGTCCATTGTACCTCTCTTGGTCCCATAGCGACCAATTAACCCTTTACCCTAACGGACGTACCTTTTACAATTCTAATGCGATTCACGAACAAACGCTTAATAAGTCTCCCAAGCGCGAGCATACAAGCTACGTTTAATCGCAAGAATCGGTTTAAAAAACTAGTTTTAAAACGTCCATTTAAAATCAACCAACACATGTACGTTTTTCTACAAAGAACTACGTACGCTTTGAATTCTCCGACTACCGGGAGATACGTAGGAGCAAGATCGACATCTTGGTCAAGCGCAATAATAAAAAACTTTTTTCTTTTTTTCTTTCGTTTGTTTTTATCTCTTCCCCCCCCTTTTATTATGTTTTTAACATAAATGAACATGCACGCAAAATATTAAAAAACAATTCAAGCTTTGACCAAATAGAAGGTTCCCGTTGAGTACAACGGACGTGAGGGGTGCTAATACCTTCCCCTTGCGTAATCGACTCCCGAACCCGACAATGGTTGCGATGACCAAATCCTTATCCTCATCCGTCAAAGGGTTTTATTATCGTTTCCCTTTAAACAAAAAAAAACTTAAGGGTTTATCAACGTTCCCTTTACACAAAAAACTTTGGTGGCGGCTTCACAAAGGCCCTCCGAGCGTTTGCGAACGACCTCGGAGGATTTGCGCGTCTTTTTCCCGAGGAAAAAAACGAGGTGCGCACAGCTGGCGACTCCACTGGGGACCCTGTTCCCACTAGCGAGTCAAGCCTAACCTATTTGGTTTAAAAGCCAATTGTTTTATTTTCTTGCGTGCCATGTTTATTTATTTTATTCATACATGTTATATTTATGCTTTATGTTTATATTTGCTTTATCTGCTTTATATTCATATCATATATATCAAATGCGGGGGTTACTTGAGTGATGTTACTCCACATTGTTCGGGTTAATGCCGGACGTGTGAGGCTCTCTACCCGAGCTTGAGAAAAAACTAAGTTAGAAGGAGGTTGTGTGCGGAAGCCCGCGTTGACGTATGTCCGTGAGGTAGGATGTCCAACCCCGCTTAGATGAGATTTTCACGTGGAATTAATTGAAGTCATGTCGACGTATGTCCATAGACAACCCTAATTCCATGTGAGGTCTATGACTCTAAGGACCTCTTCTTAGGAGATTTCACAACTTAGAGCCTACATGTGAGGATGGGGGGAAGTTCCGAACCTTCATAAACCATACCCTTGCATATCATTGCATTCATGAAAGTGATTTTCGCATCATTTTGCTTTATAGGAGTTTAAAAAGAACAAACAAATATTAGCAAAAAAGAAATATGGATTCCGGGAACAAGAATACGCTCGCCTTCAAAATTAAAGCTCCTAGGGTGGAAAGTTTGTTAGCTCTAAGCAAGAGGCTCTCTTCGGTCCACAAGAACATCTTCGAGGCAAGCTATGGGCTAATCCTTGATCTTTTACCCGTGAGAATAGATTCAACCGCCTTAACCACTTTGGCGCAATTCTTCGACCCACCTCTACGGTGCTTCACATTTCAAGACTTCCAATTAGCGCCAACTTTGGAAGAGTTTGAGAAGATTTTGGGTTGTAGCATGAAAGGTCATGAACTCTATCTCGGTCCGGGAAAGGATCCCACATTTGAAGCCATCGCCGAATCCTTATACCTCGACACCCAAGAAGTGGCATCTAATTTGGAGGTTAGAGGAAACCTTAAGGGATTTTCAAGAAAGTTTTGGAAGCCAAAGCTCGGGATTTACTAGCCAACAAAGAGGTAATGGCATTCAACGCCATTTTAGCCCTCTTAGTCTACGAGATTGTTTTATTCCCCAACATGGATGATTTCGTAGACTTTCCGGCTCTAGAGGTGTTTATGACTAAAAATCCAGTTCCTACAATTTTAGCGGATTTTTATCATACCCTCTATTCTAGGCATGAACAAGCAAGGGGACGCAAAATTACTTGTTGCACTCCCGTGGTGCAAATTTGGATGATGTCCCACATGCCGAGAAACCGAGACTTTGTGGAAAACCGGGCCAAGCTCAAATGGTCGCAACGGATGACAACCCTCGCCGAGAAGGACATCCATTGGTTTTCACCAAACTTAGAGGACCCCGGAAATTATCCTCAGTTGCGGGGACTTCCCTAACGTACCCCTCATTGGTACTAAGGGATGTATTAATTACAATCCGGTCCTCTCCCTCCGACAACTAGGTTTTTCAATGGAGGATAAACCTAATGACCTTTTGTTGGAAGCTTTCTACTTAAGGGAAGGCGATCAAGACCCGGCATTGCTAGAGAGAATCCGGGGAGCATGGAGCCAAGTACGCAAGGGAAGGGTCGGCAAGAGAAACTGTGTCGCCAAACCCCTTTATACTCAATGGGTGAAGGAGAGGGTCAAAGCGATCAAGTTACCCTTCGTGGTCATAAACCCTCCAAAATCTCCTACACCTAAACCTATTGCAATCATTCCCAACAAAGAAGTGGAGGACCTCAAGGCTAAAATTCAAGAACTCCAAAACAAAAACGGAGACTTAGAATTGAAGCACCTCCAAGCTTTAGGAGAAATTACTAGGACGAAGAGAGATCGTGATGAAGTATCACATTCTCTCCTAGTATGCCAAAAACGGCTAAGAACCTCCGAAGGGAAAAGGGATTGGATAGGAGGCGGCTTGGTTAGTGCGGATGCCAACCTTGTGGCCAAGGACGAAGAGTTGGAAAGAGTCTTACATTCCAACCAAGAGCTCAAGAAGTTTGGCGAACTAGCCATCGAAGCTCAACGGAAATGGAGGTTGAAATTTCAAGAGAAAAATCAACAGCTCCAAGAAGTAGTGAAAGACTACAAAGAGCAGCTTCAAGCCGAACGCGTCCAGCGGCAAAGACATGAGAGTCTCTCTCATCAAGGGAGGCTAAAGTGCAATCATCTCGAAGAAGACATCAAGAAATTCGAAGAGTACTTCGACAAGATTGCAAGAGCTCATGGGGACCACATTGCACAACTACACGATGAAATTAGAAGTGCAAGAGTCAAGCTAGACCAGCGCAAGGAAGTGATTGAGTATGTATGGCAAGACGCCACCCGATTAAGTGAGGATTTCACTAAATTGGTTGCATTCTCAAATTTGGTAATCACCCAACTTCCAAAGAAGCTAGCGGAGGCCGAGATGGTCATGCCCTACTTTGTCATCCCTATGGAGATCCAGAAGTTTATGAAGTTCTGGCAAGGACACCATAGATTTCTATAGGGAGGAGATGAGCAAAGCCGAGAAGCGAGCGGCTATTTGATTTGTAATAGCATTAGTTACACTTTGTAAACAAATGTTATTTAATCAAATATATTTTGAAGCATAATCAATTCCGGTCTTTAATATTTCCCGAATTTGCTAATATTAATTGTGCACCTTTAAACTCCATAAAGTAAAAAAAAAACGCATATTTTGCATACTCATAGCATACATACATCCACATGCATCTTCATGCATTTTTTAAAAAAAAAACTCATTCATTCCCATTCAAACAGTTCAAAGTAATCATAGCCCGAAAACCCCGAAAGCCCTCGGTCCAAGAACCAGATATTCAACACTCGTACGGAACACGAGCTAACAAACAAAGGATCATGGACAATTTGGAACAAACTCAAGCGGCTTTGAGAGAAGAGGTTGATGGAATGAAGGGAAAGATGGATCAGATGCTAGAGTTAATGCAAGCTCTATCGGCACGAGAAAGCCACCCTCGCCCAACAACGGATGCATCCAATGTGCAATGGCCTCCTTATGGTTTTACCTCTGAACTATACCCCACCCTTCGAAAATGAGGGTCAAGGACCACCTCCACCACCACTCACAATCCCCGTAAGGAATGAAGAGCGTCGTCCTCAAGGAACTTCCACTACTCAGCATGAAGTAATTCCCCATGATGTGGAAAATAGCCAGCTAAGGCAATCTGCTCCCGACACCACCCACCAAGACAATGATACCACCCAAATGTATCGAGTTTTGGAAGAAAGGTTGAAAGCTGTCGAAGGGTTCAGCTCATACGGTGCCCACAACGCCTTGGATATGTGCCTAGTGCCCGACGTGGTAATTCCTCCGAAGTTCAAAGCACCGGACTTCGAGAAATACAAAGGAATTCAATGCCCTCGGAACCATCTAAGGATGTTCTGTAGGAAGATGGCAGCCTACGCAATGAACGAGAAACTCATGGTGCATGTGTTTCAAGATAGTTTAAGCGGAGCGTCCTTGGATTGGTACATGCAGCTCGAGCGTACCTCATGTCCAAACTTGGAAGGATCTAGCCGATGCCTTCCTAAAGCAATACAAATATAATTTGGACATGGCTCCAAATAGGATGCAACTACAAAACCTCCTACAAAGAAGCAACGAGTCCTTCAAGGAGTACGCTCAGCGGTGGAGAGAACTAGCTTCTCGTGTACAACCACCACTATTGGAAAGAGAAACTTGTCGACACCTTTATGGGCACACTTCAAGGTCCATATTACGACAAGATGATTGGAAGCACGTCTGCCGGTTTCTCCGATCTAGTCATGGTTGGTGAAAGAATAGAAGACGGAGTAAAGAGAGGAAAAATCCAAGGCTCTCTAGAAGCTCAAAGTGGAGCTAGAAAAACCCCCCAGCAACTTTCACAAAAAGAAAGAAGGGGAGACAAATGCCATTCTAGTGGGACCATCCAACCCACCACCAAATCAAATGCCTCACTACCACTATCCTTATGTGGCAGCAGCAACGGCTCAAGGGCGTTACTCACCTCAAGTGATTCCCGCAAATCCACCTCGACAACCAGTAGTGTTGCCACAGCAAAATCAACAGGCAACAGCAACAAGGCGGGTACCCATCAAAGAATCAAGCGAGCTCGAGGAACAGTTATTTTAATAGGCAGTTTGATCCTGTACCTATGTCTTATGGTCAAATCTTGCCATACCTAATCCAAAAGGGTATGGTCGAGACAAGACTACTACCACCAATGTCGCCACCATATCCACATTGGTACGACGCCAACGCCAAATGTGATTTCCACGCAGGATCCGTGGGGCACAATGTCGAAAACTGTAGAGTTTTTAAACACAAGGTGCAGGATCTTATTGACAAGAAGCTGTTATCCTTCAAAGAGGAAAGCCCCAATGTGAAGAGCAACCCATTGCCGGGGCATGCGGGTCCCTCTGTAAATGCGGTAGAGGAACAAGAGGACTTTGGTCCAGTCAAAAGGGTATCCAATGTTAAGACTCCCCTGTCGACCATAAGGGAGCGTTTAACCGGCTTTGGATTATTCGAGGAAATGCACGCCAACCTGTGAAGCCTGCAAGGTCAACCCGAATGAGTGCGAAGAGTTGAAGAGCTGTCTTCAAGAGTTAATGGACCAAGGTTGGATCCAAATTGGCTATATAAAGGATGGCGCGGACGTTGCTACCTTAGAGTCTAACAACCCAAAACCTCTCGAGATCCCATACCAAAGGAGAGAGGTACCAATGCCAATACAACCCATAACATTCCACGTACCTGCACCCTTCTCTTTTGAAAGCACGAAGAGGGTACCATGGAATTACCAACCTGTGGCCTATGTGGAAGGAAAACCACTAGCCAAAATTGAGCCCAGCATCACTAACATTACCGGTGTTGGAGGAATGACTAGAAGTGGTAGAGTCTTCGCTCCGAAAGAACTCGGGAAGACGCCAGCCGTACTACCAAGAGAACCGCTCAAAGAAAAGAGCGTGGAGGAAGAAGAGAACCAAGCGGGGCCTTCTCAAAAGACAATCCCGCAAAAAGAGGCCGAAGAGTTCCTAAGGATTATCCAAAAGAGCGAGTATAAAATCATTGACCAGCTAGGTCAAACTCCCTCCAAGATCTCCATGTTATCCTTACTACTAAGCTCGGAAGCACACCGAGAAGCACTACTGCGGATCCTCAGTGAGGCACATGTCACCAAGGACATTCCGGTGGACCAATTCGACGGGATAGTTGGAAATATTACCTCAAGTAGGTACTTGGGTTTCAATGGCGATGAGCTACCCGACGAGGGGCACATTCATAACCGCGCCTTACATATCTCCGTAAAATGCATGGACCACATCCTCTCAAGAGTGCTAGTGGACACGGGGTCGTCATTGAATGTCATGCCCAAGACTACCCTCCTCAAACTATCATGTGAAGGGACCGTAATGAAGCCCAGCGCCTTGGTCGTGAAAGCTTTCGATGGGTCAAGAAGAGCCATTATAGGGGAGATCGACTTACCAGTCCAAATCGGACCTAAGGTTTTCACCATAACCTTCCAAGTCATGGATATTAATCCAACATACAGTTGTCTTCTCGGACGGCCATGGATCCATGCGGCCAGAGCTATTACCTCTACCCTGCACCAGAAGCTGAAGTTCATCATTGATAACCAAATGATTGTAGTTTCCGGGCAAGAGGACATGATGGTAAGCCATCTCTCATCTTTCCGTTATATAGAAACAGATGAAGAAGTTGTGGACGTCCCATTCCAATCTTGGAAGTGGCGAATGTCGTGACATTGAGCTCGAAGCCCAAGGAAGAGGCTAGGACAGCCATGTCATCATGGAGGGCGATAAGAGAGGCCCTAGAAGAAAGCCGACCCACCGGATGGGGCAAATTAGTGGACATACCGGAGAAGAAAAATCGCTTCGGGTTGGGGTATCATCCATCAGCCGAAACTTTCTCAAAGCCTTCAAAGCAAGGGATCCTCCCCATTTCGGAAACATTCATCAGTGCGGGGTTTATCCATGAAGAGCAAGTGGCTCTACTCGAAGACGTAGACGAAGACGTGCCTGATTTGGTGTACCGTTGCGCTTCGGATGAAGTTTTGAACAATTGGAGGGCTATCGCAATTCCCGAGATCATTACCAGGATCAAGTAATGAACCATGTTTGTTTGTTTTTTACTTTTAAAAAAAAAAATCATTTAGCTCTGCCCAAGGCAAATGATTAGTCGTGTGGGGCCCCCATGTTTTAAAGTTATTTACAATCATGAATAAAAACACTCTTTTATGTTCATTTGAGTCTTTTTCTTTTTGCATCTGTTTTAAAAAAAAAAATTTCTACAAAAAAAGCCTAAAAAAAAATCATACTCATGCAGATATACAAATCCACCCTCCAAAAACAACACTGCCTTAAACCCTTATGACTTCGATTTCCCGATTAATCAAACGGAAGATGATGAAGAGGACGATTATGAACCGCCTGAAGAATTGTCTAGACTTGCAAATCAAGGGGATAGGGTAATACAACCTCACCAAGAATCAGTTGAAAAGGTCAACTTGGGGACCGAAGAGGATAAGAAAGAAGTCAAGATAGGAGCCTCCCTGCACGAGGATGTGAAAGGAAAGTTGATCAAGCTTCTGCAAGAGTACGTGGATGTATTCGCTTGGTCGTATCAAGACATGCCGGGTTTAGACCCTAACATCGTTGTACACAAGCTGCCACTCAAGCCGGAATGCCCGCCAGTGAAGCAGAAAATTGAGAAGAACTCGACCCGATATGGCTCTCAAGATCAGAGAGGAGGTCAAAAAGCAATTCGATGCCGGTTTCTTAGCCGTAACCAAGTATCCAACATGGGTTGCCAACATTGTGCCAGTTCCGAAGAAGGATGGCAAGGTGAGAATGTGTGTGGATTATCGGGACTTGAATAGAGCAAGCCCAAAGGATGATTTCCCGCTACCACACATCGACATATTGGTGGACAACACAGCCCAATTCTCAGTCTTTTCCTTTATGGATGGCTTCTCGGGATATAACCAAATCAAGATGGCTCCAGAGGACATGGAGAAAACTACGTTCATCACTCCATGGGGGACATTCTGCTATAAGGTAATGCCTTTCGGATTAACAAATGCCGGGGCAACATACCAAAGAGCAATGGTGACTCTTTTCCACGACATGATCCATAAGGAAATTGAGGTCTACGTCGACGATATGATTGCCAAATCCCAAACGGAGGAGGATCATCTAGTCCATCTACAAAAGCTTTTCGAACGCCTAAGAAAATTCAAGCTGCGCTTAAATCCTAACAAGTGCACATTTGGCGTTAGATCCGGGAAGTTATTGGGCTTCATCGTCAGCCAGAGAGGCATTGAAGTGGATCCCGATAAGGTGAAGGCCATCCAAGAAATGCCAGTGCCAAATACCGAGAAAGAAGTCCGGGGTTTCTTAGGAAGATTGAACTACATCGCCAGGTTCATCTCACACATGACAGCTACCTGCGAACCAATCTTCAAACTACTAAGGAAAAACCAAGCCGTTCATTGGAATGAAGATTGCCAAGAGGCGTTTGACAAGATCAAACAATACCTGCAAGAACCACCAATTTTAATACCTCCGGTTCCGGGTAAACCCCTCATCTTATACCTAACCGTACTTGAAGGATCAATGGGTTGTGTGTTAGGACAACAAGATGAAACGGGAAGAAAAGAGCACGCAATCTGTAACACCCTAACCCTTAACCGCCGATTATTAACTTTAATAAAAACAAAACGTTAAGGACATAGGAAGTTACAACATGATGAAAACTCTTTTTCATAAAACATCAACAACAATCAAAATATCTTGGATTCACAAACAGCAGCGGAAAAATAACAAACAATTGCTTATAACCAAGCACTGCATATATTACACAAAAATATATACATAAGATTTTCAAAAGAGGCAATTAAACAACAGAGACCATTGCCAAATCTATACATAAACGTTTAGATACCCAAAATGGTGTTACAAATATCAGAGCCCTAGACTCTAACTAGGATACAACACCTAGTACCAAAAATGTAAGGATAGCTAAGCTATGCCCTCACCACTACAAAAGCTCCTAGACAGCAAAGGGCTATTCCTCAACGATAGCCTCGCCAACCTGATAGTCTGGATCCCCAAAGATCCAGCACATAACACAAAACAGAGAGTGTTAGTATCACAAACAATAAACATGTATAAATAACACGTATTTATACATAACCACAACACAGTACGTAATTGACACTGCACACACTCATCAATAACAATTATCACATAACAACCATTATGCACACATAATGTCACAAACACAAAACTCATCAATAACAATTATCACATAACATCTATTATGCACACATAATGTCACAAAGGATGCATGCCTCAAAATGCATTCACTAATGCATGTGGTACCAAAATCATTTTGGATAAACTTATATCCTTATCAAGCACTCTTGATAATATCAAGCACTCTTGATAACCAAGCACTCTTGGATTTCTTATCCGCACACGGATATCATACAATCATGAAATGCATGATGATTCACTTAGTAAATATATGATACTTACTAATACAACTAATTATCAGCACTCTGATAATTATCACAACAACAACAACAAACACAACACTAAAATATCAGCACTCTGATAATTAACATAACATCAACAACAAACACAACTACTAGGCTCTCATGGCCAAATCATAAAACACAACATGTATATACTCAACCATGTTCAACAATCTCAAACACATAAGGGTTCCAAAGGATAACCCACACACTTTGATAATCCCACACACATGCTAGGGTTTTACTCAAGCTTTCCTTGAAACAAATAATCTTTAGAAAACATTAAGAATAAGTTAAAATGGTGGGCAAGGTTTCCAAAACATATTATGAAAATGCAGTAGCAAAAAGTCACCCCCGCGCGTACCAGGACCCTCCAAACAGCTCAACGAAGTTGGCATGTACAGGGCTGGTCGCTACAAGCGAGCCCCTGGTCGCTACAAGCGAGCCTGGTCGCTACAAGCGCCAGTGTGGTCGCTACAAGCGCGGCTAGGCAGGGAATTATCCTGTCTGGTCGCTACAAGCGACGGTCCGTCGCTACAAGCGACCGTATCAGTACACAGTCATGTAAAAATGTGATTTTTTCCACCATTTTAGCCCATTCAAGGTTACCCAACTTCCAGAACATGTTTAAAAACAACTTTCCATCATAAAACATCATTTAAAAACAATCACAAGCAAGGATTGCATCTAGCATAGAAATTAGGGTTAAAACATTAAACTTTTCATAACTTTTCTTATGAACTCAAAACACAATAACTCTCAACCAAACATATGGCATCATCACTTAGCATTCAAGTAAGCAAAACATAATCATTAACCAACTTTAAACCATAAAAACTCTCTATCAAAACCTAGACAAAGTGAGGAGAAGTTTGGGATGGAGAAATAGACATTCTCCCCTTCTCTTAATCACTTATAATCAAGTAATACTAACTCTCTTACCTTGAAATCAAAGTTCTCTAGCAACTCAAGCCTCAAATCACTGCCCTAGGTTTTTCTTGTTTTTCTCCTTCTCTTCTCCTCTTCCACGTTTTCTTCTTCTCAACAAAGCAATGAATAGTGATTCAAAAAGTTTTGTGATTATCTCATATAATCCAATCCAATCAATCTTGGCCATCCATTCCTTACTAACTCCCAAGGACTAATCCTAGCCTTTCAATCCAATCCAAGCTTACTACTATCATATCCACTTGATTATTACTAATACTCATAAACTAAAGCCCAACACTATTCACCCTCTTGGCCCAAAACCTTAAAAACTCGATTACGAACTTATCTTCGCGCTAAATAATTATTCCTCGATTACTAGAAAATATTTTGAAATACAATTCCATAAAATAAAATATATAAAAATATAATATACGAAAATAGGGTCGTTACAACTCTACCCCCCTAAAAAGAATTTTCGCCCTCGAAAATACCTGAAAACAACTCTGGATAGGAATCTCGCATCTTGCTCTCGAGCTCCCACGTAGCATATTCACCGGCTGGGCCTCCCCAAACGACTTTCACCGATGAAATCTCTTTATTCCTAAGCCTCTTCATCTCTTGTCCTTCAATCCTTAAGGGTACCGTTACAACCGTCAAATTCTCTCTCACTTGTATCTCGTCCGACTCAATCACATGTGACGGATCCGATACGTATTTCCTTAATTGAGACACGTGAAAAACATCATGCAGATTCGACAACGACGGCGGTAACGCAATCCTATACGCCACCTTCCCAATCCTCTTCAGAATCTGATATGGACCAATGAACCTCGATGCTAACTTCTTCGATTTCAAAGCTCGTCCAATACCCGTAGTCGATGTAACTCTTAGAAACACATGATCTCCTTCTTGAAATTCTATATCCTTTCTTCTCTTGTCGGCATAGCTTTTCTGGCGACTCTGCGACGCTCTCATCTTTTCTTGGATCATCTTGATCTTCTCGGTCGTTTGTTGCACAATCTCAGGTCCAAGCACCACACTTTCTCCCGATTCAAACCAACACAAAGGTGTTCTACATCTTCTCCCATACAACGCTTCAAAAGGTGCCATACCAATGCTCGAATGAAAACTGTTGTTATACGTAAACTCAATCAATGGTAAGCAAGCTTCCCAACTCACTCCTTGTTCCAAAATGCACGATCTTAATAAATCCTCCAATGATTGAATCGTCCTCTCCGACTGACCATCCGTCTGCGGGTGATAAGCAGAACTCATCCGCAACTTAGTCCCCAACGCCTCTTGCAAACTCTCCCAAAACCTTGAAGTAAAACGGGGATCTCGATCTGATACAATACTCGACGGTATTCCATGCAATCTCACGATTTGCTCAACATAAATCTCAGCCAACTTCGGTACTAGCATACCGGTCTTGATAGCTATGAAATGAGCAGACTTTGTTAACCTGTCGACAACTACCCAAATCATATTGTTACCTTTCGACGTCTTTGGCAAACCGCTTACAAAATCCATTGCAATACTATCCCATTTCCACTCTGGAATAAACATAGGTTGCAATAGCCCCTACGGCTTCTGATGCTCCACCTTGGACTTCTGACAAGTCAAACACGCGAAAACAAACTCGGCGATCTCTTTCTTCATCCCTTGCCACCAAAACATTTTCCTCAGATCTTGATACATCTTATTAACACCAGGATGAATACTTAAGTTGCTTCTGTGACCTTCCTCCAAAATCATCCGCTTCAATTCAGGCACATCAGGTACACATAACCTTCCTTGACACCTCATCACGTCTTTCTCATCGATCTCAACGTTTACCTTTTTCCCTTGCTCGATGAGCGTCTTAAGCTTCATCAATCTCACATCAGACTTTTGCTTTTCCACAACCTCTTCAAGAAAATCATTCGTCAACTTCAACATTCCTAGCTTCACGCTTCTGGTTGTTCTTTCACAAACCAAACTGAGGTCTCTAAACTCTTCAATCAACATCAGTTCCTTCGCCATTAGAGAAGACATATGCAGTGACTTCCTACTCAACGCATCGGCTACCACATTAGCCTTACCCGGGTGATAGTTCAACTCGAAATCATAATCCTTAAGAAACTCTAACCATCTTCTTTGCCTCATATTGAGCTCCTTCTGATCAAACAAGTATTTCAGACTCTTGTGATCACTGAAAACCTCAAACTTTGACCCATACAAGTAGTGCCTCCAAATCTTGAGAACAAACACAACAGCAGCTAGCTCCAAATCATGCGTAGGATAGTTCCTCTCATGAATCTTCAGCTGTCTTGATGCATAAGCAACGACTTGTCCCCTCTGCATCAACACACCACCTAGACCCATCTTCGACGCATCACAATAAACCACGAACGGTTCCTTCGGATTAGGCAGAATTAGCACAGGTGCAGATGTCAACCTCCTCTTCAGCTCTTGGAAACTCTGCTCACACTTGTCATCCCAAATGAAAGCTTGACCCTTCCTAGTCAATTGCGTCAACGGCAACGCCAACTTTGAAAATCCTTCGATGAACCTCCGATAGTAACCGGCCAAACCAAGAAAACTTCGGATCTCAGTAACAGACTCCGGCGTTCCCCAATCTTGCACTGCCTCTACCTTAGCAGGATCCACTGCTATACCACCACTTGAAATAACGTGACCCAAAAAGCTAACTTTATGCAACCAAAATTCACACTTAGAAAATTTTGCATAAAGCTTCTTCTCGCGTAACACCTCCAACACAATCCTCAAATGCTCGGCATGTTCCTCTTCCGTCTTCGAGTATACTAAAATATCGTCTATGAAGACCACCACGAATCGATCCAAAAAGGAATGAAATATACGATTCATATATTCCATAAACACTCCAGGTGCATTAGTAACTCCGAAAGGCATAACGGCGTATTCGTAGTGACCATACCTTGTCCGGAAAGCAGTCTTCGGTATATCCTCCGCCTTAACTCTTATCTGGTGATATCCCGATCTCAAATCAATCTTGCTAAACACACAGGCTCCCACTAACTGATCCATCAAATCATCTATCCTCGGAAGTGGATACTTGTTCTTGATAGTTGCTTTATTCAACTGACGATAATCGATGCACAGACGCATACTACCATCTTTCTTCTTTACCAACAGAACCGGCGCACCCCACGGCGATACACTCGGTCTTACAAACCTCTTCTCTAACAATTCCTCTAATTGTTCCTTCAACTTTTCTAGCTCAGCAGCTGACATACGATACGGTGCCATCGAAATTGGACTAGTACCAGGTACTATGTCAATTGCGAATTCAACCTCTCTCTCGGGTGGTAAATCCAAAATGTCATCTGGAAAAACATCTGGGAAATCACGCACCACCGGCAACTCATCAACCTCAATCTTCTCTTCCACTCTCAACGAAGCAAACATAACAAACACGTCTTCTTGAGCCTTCACTGATCTTACCACTTCTCGACAACACATGAGCTTCGAACACAACTCTGGCTCCGGTCTTGGAAACATAACCGTCCTCTTACCACAGTTGATATGAACCCGATTAAATTCTAACCAGTTCATACCAAAGATAACATCTATTCCGCTCAACGGAATGCAGACTAAATCCATTCCAAAGTGTCGACCATACATAGTGACTGAACAATCAACACAAACTAGCGTAGTCGATACCGAACCACTTGCAGGCGTTTCAATAACCATGCGTCCCATCATATTCTCTACTTTAAGACCCAACCTCTTAACACAATCCACAGAAATAAACGAATGGGTAGCACCCGTATCAATAATAGCAGACAAAGGAGTATTATTGATAAAGCATGTACCTCTGATCAAGTTGTCCGCCTTCGCATCACCACCATCTAAAGCAAATACTTTTCCTCCAGCCGCTCTAGGCTTCTTACACACGTTGCTCTTATGACCCGCTTCTTTGCAATTGAAGCACACAATACCTTTCTTGCACTGATCAGCTTTGTGGTTAGGATCACCACACTTGAAACATTTTCCATCATTCTTCGGGCACTCAAAAATACGATGTCCCGGTTGTCCACACTTAAAGCAATTCCTATTACCTCCAAACTTACCACCACTACTCCCACCTTCATCTGGTTTCTTCCCACCTCTGCCATACGGTTTACCTCTAGCCAAGTCCCTTCCCCTCTTCTCATTCGCGGCTTTGTAGTAATTAGCTTTAGCTTTACCGTCCTTGTCACATATTCGGCTCTTATTCACCAACATCGGAAAATTCCTGATCTCGCTAAACCCAATCAACTGCTTGATATCTGGCCTCAGCCCATTTTCAAACTTTACACACTTGTCTTCTTCAGCTTCCACCGTGTTGTAATGAGGAGCAAAACGACACAAATCTTCGAACTTGGCCGCATATTCAGAAACAGATAAACTTCCTTGCTTGAGCTCCATGAACTCAATCACCTTACGGTTCCTCTCGTCTGCCGGAAAATACTTGGTTAAAAACTCTCTCCGGAAACGAGCCCAAGTAACTAAAGCTCCACCAGCTCCCAACCTCTGACTAGCGTTTCCCCACCAATGATCAGCTTCATCATGGAGAACATACGCTCCCAGCAATACCTTATGCGCATCCAGACAACGCATAGCCCCAAAAATTCTCTCAATCCCTTCCAACCAAGTCTGAGCTCCCTCTGGATCGTATCCTCCCTTGAAGATAGGCGGTTTGTTGTTCATAAACCTCTCGAGTCTCAGCTCATCTTCTCCGCCTCCTCTAGCTTGTTGTGCGGCTCTATCCGCAGTCCTACTAGCAGCATCCTGAGCCATGGCATCCGCCATCCGCTCCATCGCATCAGCAAGTGCTCGTTGCGCCATATCCACACACTACCAAACATCACATAACACAAGTGAGAACAAAGTGTTTAAGAAAACACATGTTACACAAAGGGTATACTAAACTTAATTGATCCAATGGATCGACCTGCTCTGATACCAACTATTGTAACACCCTAACCCTTAACCGCCGATTATTAACTTTAATAAAAACAAAACGTTAAGGACATAGGAAGTTACAACATGATGAAAACTCTTTTTCATAAAACATCAACAACAATCAAAATATCTTGGATTCACAAACAGCAGCGGAAAAATAACAAACAATTGCTTATAACCAAGCACTGCATATATTACACAAAAATATATACATAAGATTTTCAAAAGAGGCAATTAAACAACAGAGACCATTGCCAAATCTATACATAAACGTTTAGATACCCAAAATGGTGTTACAAATATCAGAGCCCTAGACTCTAACTAGGATACAACACCTAGTACCAAAAATGTAAGGATAGCTAAGCTATGCCCTCACCACTACAAAAGCTCCTAGACAGCAAAGGGCTATTCCTCAACGATAGCCTCGCCAACCTGATAGTCTGGATCCCCAAAGATCCAGCACATAACACAAAACAGAGAGTGTTAGTATCACAAACAATAAACATGTATAAATAACACGTAATTATACATAACCACAACACAGTACGTAATTGACACTGCACACACTCATCAATAACAATTATCACATAACAACCATTATGCACACATAATGTCACAAACACAAAACTCATCAATAACAATTATCACATAACATCTATTATGCACACATAATGTCACAAAGGATGCATGCCTCAAAATGCATTCACTAATGCATGTGGTACCAAAATCATTTTGGATAAACTTATATCCTTATCAAGCACTCTTGATAATATCAAGCACTCTTGATAACCAAGCACTCTTGGATTTCTTATCCGCACACGGATATCATACAATCATGAAATGCATGATGATTCACTTAGTAAATATATGATACTTACTAATACAACTAATTATCAGCACTCTGATAATTATCACAACAACAACAACAAACACAACACTAAAATATCAGCACTCTGATAATTAACATAACATCAACAACAAACACAACTACTAGGCTCTCATGGCCAAATCATAAAACACAACATGTATATACTCAACCATGTTCAACAATCTCAAACACATAAGGGTTCCAAAGGATAACCCACACACTTTGATAATCCCACACACATGCTAGGGTTTTACTCAATCTTTCCTTGAAACAAATAATCTTTAGAAAACATTAAGAATAAGTTAAAATGGTGGGCAAGGTTTCCAAAACATATTATGAAAATGCAGTAGCAAAAAGTCACCCCCGCGCGTACCAGGACCCTCCAAACAGCTCAACGAAGTTGGCATGTACAGGGCTGGTCGCTACAAGCGAGCCCCTGGTCGC
Organism: Medicago ruthenica; assembly: GCA_018208015.1. NCBI lineage: Eukaryota > Viridiplantae > Streptophyta > Magnoliopsida > Fabales > Fabaceae > Medicago > Medicago ruthenica. The sequence continues at coordinate 63,915,705 of CM031378.1, read as the reverse complement.
TACAAGCGAGCCTGGTCGCTACAAGCGCCAGTGTGGTCGCTACAAGCGCGGCTAGGCAGGGAATTATCCTGTCTGGTCGCTACAAGCGACGGTCCGTCGCTACAAGCGACCGTATCAGTACACAGTCATGTAAAAATGTGATTTTTCCACCATTTTAGCCCATTCAAGGTTACCCAACTTCCAGAACATGTTAAAAACAACTTTCCATCATAAAACATCATTTAAAAACAATCACAAGCAAGGATTGCATCTAGCATAGAAATTAGGGTTTAAAACATTAAACTTTTCATAACTTTTCTTATGAACTCAAAACACAATAACTCTCAACCAAACATATTGGCATCATCACTTAGCATTCAAGTAAGCAAAACATAATCATTAACAACTTTAAACCATAAAAACTCTCTATCAAAACCTAGACAAAGTGAGGAGAAGTTTGGGATGGAGAAATAGACATTCTCCCCTTCTCTTAATCACTTATAATCAAGTAATACTAACTCTCTTACCTTGAAATCAAAGTTCTCTAGCAACTCAAGCCTCAAATCACTTGCCCTAGGTTTTTCTTGTTTTTCTCCTTCTCTTCTCCTCTTCCACGTTTTCTTCTTCTCAACAAAGCAATGAATAGTGATTCAAAAAGTTTTGTGATTATCTCATATAATCCAATCCAATCAATCTTGGCCATCCATTCCTTACTAACTCCCAAGGACTAATCCTAGCCTTTCAATCCAATCCAAGCTTACTACTATCATATCCACTTGATTATTACTAATACTCATAAACTAAAGCCCAACACTATTCACCCTCTTGGCCCAAAACCTTAAAAACTCGATTACGAACTTATCTTCGCGCTAAATAATTATTCCTCGATTACTAGAAAATATTTTGAAATACAATTCCATAAAATAAAATATATAAAAATATAATATACGAAAATAGGGTCGTTACAACTCTACCCCCCTAAAAAGAATTTTCGCCCTCGAAAATACCTGAAAACAACTCTGGATAGGAATCTCGCATCTTGCTCTCGAGCTCCCACGTAGCATATTCACCGGCTGGGCCTCCCCAAACGACTTTCACCGATGAAATCTCTTTATTCCTAAGCCTCTTCATCTCTTGTCCTTCAATCCTTAAGGGTACCGTTACAACCGTCAAATTCTCTCTCACTTGTATCTCGTCCGACTCAATCACATGTGACGGATCCGATACGTATTTCCTTAATTGAGACACGTGAAAAACATCATGCAGATTCGACAACGACGGCGGTAACGCAATCCTATACGCCACCTTCCCAATCCTCTTCAGAATCTGATATGGACCAATGAACCTCGATGCTAACTTCTTCGATTTCAAAGCTCGTCCAATACCCGTAGTCGATGTAACTCTTAGAAACACATGATCTCCTTCTTGAAATTCTATATCCTTTCTTCTCTTGTCGGCATAGCTTTTCTGGCGACTCTGCGACGCTCTCATCTTTTCTTGGATCATCTTGATCTTCTCGGTCGTTTGTTGCACAATCTCAGGTCCAAGCACCACACTTTCTCCCGATTCAAACCAACACAAAGGTGTTCTACATCTTCTCCCATACAACGCTTCAAAAGGTGCCATACCAATGCTCGAATGAAAACTGTTGTTATACGTAAACTCAATCAATGGTAAGCAAGCTTCCCAACTCACTCCTTGTTCCAAAATGCACGATCTTAATAAATCCTCCAATGATTGAATCGTCCTCTCCGACTGACCATCCGTCTGCGGGTGATAAGCAGAACTCATCCGCAACTTAGTCCCCAACGCCTCTTGCAAACTCTCCCAAAACCTTGAAGTAAAACGGGGATCTCGATCTGATACAATACTCGACGGTATTCCATGCAATCTCACGATTTGCTCAACATAAATCTCAGCCAACTTCGGTACTAGCATACCGGTCTTGATAGCTATGAAATGAGCAGACTTTGTTAACCTGTCGACAACTACCCAAATCATATTGTTACCTTTCGACGTCTTTGGCAAACCGCTTACAAAATCCATTGCAATACTATCCCATTTCCACTCTGGAATAAACATAGGTTGCAATAGCCCCGACGGCTTCTGATGCTCCACCTTGGACTTCTGACAAGTCAAACACGCGAAAACAAACTCGGCGATCTCTTTCTTCATCCCTTGCCACCAAAACATTTTCCTCAGATCTTGATACATCTTATTAACACCAGGATGAATACTTAAGTTGCTTCTGTGACCTTCCTCCAAAATCATCCGCTTCAATTCAGGCACATCAGGTACACATAACCTTCCTTGACACCTCATCACGTCTTTCTCATCGATCTCAACGTTTACCTTTTTCCCTTGCTCGATGAGCGTCTTAAGCTTCATCAATCTCACATCAGACTTTTGCTTTTCCACAACCTCTTCAAGAAAATCATTCGTCAACTTCAACATTCCTAGCTTCACGCTTCTGGTTGTTCTTTCACAAACCAAACTGAGGTCTCTAAACTCTTCAATCAACATCAGTTCCTTCGCCATTAGAGAAGACATATGCAGTGACTTCCTACTCAACGCATCGGCTACCACATTAGCCTTACCCGGGTGATAGTTCAACTCGAAATCATAATCCTTAAGAAACTCTAACCATCTTCTTTGCCTCATATTGAGCTCCTTCTGATCAAACAAGTATTTCAGACTCTTGTGATCACTGAAAACCTCAAACTTTGACCCATACAAGTAGTGCCTCCAAATCTTGAGAACAAACACAACAGCAGCTAGCTCCAAATCATGCGTAGGATAGTTCCTCTCATGAATCTTCAGCTGTCTTGATGCATAAGCAACGACTTGTCCCCTCTGCATCAACACACCACCTAGACCCATCTTCGACGCATCACAATAAACCACGAACGGTTCCTTCGGATTAGGCAGAATTAGCACAGGTGCAGATGTCAACCTCCTCTTCAGCTCTTGGAAACTCTGCTCACACTTGTCATCCCAAATGAAAGCTTGACCCTTCCTAGTCAATTGCGTCAACGGCAACGCCAACTTTGAAAATCCTTCGATGAACCTCCGATAGTAACCGGCCAAACCAAGAAAACTTCGGATCTCAGTAACAGACTCCGGCGTTCCCCAATCTTGCACTGCCTCTACCTTAGCAGGATCCACTGCTATACCACCACTTGAAATAACGTGACCCAAAAAGCTAACTTTATGCAACCAAAATTCACACTTAGAAAATTTTGCATAAAGCTTCTTCTCGCGTAACACCTCCAACACAATCCTCAAATGCTCGGCATGTTCCTCTTCCGTCTTCGAGTATACTAAAATATCGTCTATGAAGACCACCACGAATCGATCCAAAAAGGAATGAAATATACGATTCATATATTCCATAAACACTCCAGGTGCATTAGTAACTCCGAAAGGCATAACGGCGTATTCGTAGTGACCATACCTTGTCCGGAAAGCAGTCTTCGGTATATCCTCCGCCTTAACTCTTATCTGGTGATATCCCGATCTCAAATCAATCTTGCTAAACACACAGGCTCCCACTAACTGATCCATCAAATCATCTATCCTCGGAAGTGGATACTTGTTCTTGATAGTTGCTTTATTCAACTGACGATAATCGATGCACAGACGCATACTACCATCTTTCTTCTTTACCAACAGAACCGGCGCACCCCACGGCGATACACTCGGTCTTACAAACCTCTTCTCTAACAATTCCTCTAATTGTTCCTTCAACTTTTCTAGCTCAGCAGCTGACATACGATACGGTGCCATCGAAATTGGACTAGTACCAGGTACTATGTCAATTGCGAATTCAACCTCTCTCTCGGGTGGTAAATCCAAAATGTCATCTGGAAAAACATCTGGGAAATCACGCACCACCGGCAACTCATCAACCTCAATCTTCTCTTCCACTCTCAACGAAGCAAACATAACAAACACGTCTTCTTGAGCCTTCACTGATCTTACCACTTCTCGACAACACATGAGCTTCGAACACAACTCTGGCTCCGGTCTTGGAAACATAACCGTCCTCTTACCACAGTTGATATGAACCCGATTAAATTCTAACCAGTTCATACCAAAGATAACATCTATTCCGCTCAACGGAATGCAGACTAAATCCATTCCAAAGTGTCGACCATACATAGTGACTGAACAATCAACACAAACTAGCGTAGTCGATACCGAACCACTTGCAGGCGTTTCAATAACCATGCGTCCCATCATATTCTCTACTTTAAGACCCAACCTCTTAACACAATCCACAGAAATAAACGAATGGGTAGCACCCGTATCAATAATAGCAGACAAAGGAGTATTATTGATAAAGCATGTACCTCTGATCAAGTTGTCCGCCTTCGCATCACCACCATCTAAAGCAAATACTTTTCCTCCAGCCGCTCTAGGCTTCTTACACACGTTGCTCTTATGACCCGCTTCTTTGCAATTGAAGCACACAATACCTTTCTTGCACTGATCAGCTTTGTGGTTAGGATCACCACACTTGAAACATTTTCCATCATTCTTCGGGCACTCAAAAATACGATGTCCCGGTTGTCCACACTTAAAGCAATTCCTATTACCTCCAAACTTACCACCACTACTCCCACCTTCATCTGGTTTCTTCCCACCTCTGCCATACGGTTTACCTCTAGCCAAGTCCCTTCCCCTCTTCTCATTCGCGGCTTTGTAGTAATTAGCTTTAGCTTTACCGTCCTTGTCACATATTCGGCTCTTATTCACCAACATCGGAAAATTCCTGATCTCGCTAAACCCAATCAACTGCTTGATATCTGGCCTCAGCCCATTTTCAAACTTTACACACTTGTCTTCTTCAGCTTCCACCGTGTTGTAATGAGGAGCAAAACGACACAAATCTTCGAACTTGGCCGCATATTCAGAAACAGATAAACTTCCTTGCTTGAGCTCCATGAACTCAATCACCTTACGGTTCCTCTCGTCTGCCGGAAAATACTTGGTTAAAAACTCTCTCCGGAAACGAGCCCAAGTAACTAAAGCTCCACCAGCTCCCAACCTCTGACTAGCGTTTCCCCACCAATGATCAGCTTCATCATGGAGAACATACGCTCCCAGCAATACCTTATGCGCATCCAGACAACGCATAGCCCCAAAAATTCTCTCAATCCCTTCCAACCAAGTCTGAGCTCCCTCTGGATCGTATCCTCCCTTGAAGATAGGCGGTTTGTTGTTCATAAACCTCTCGAGTCTCAGCTCATCTTCTCCGCCTCCTCTAGCTTGTTGTGCGGCTCTATCCGCAGTCCTACTAGCAGCATCCTGAGCCATGGCATCCGCCATCCGCTCCATCGCATCAGCAAGTGCTCGTTGCGCCATATCCACACACTACCAAACATCACATAACACAAGTGAGAACAAAGTGTTTAAGAAAACACATGTTACACAAAGGGTATACTAAACTTAATTGATCCAATGGATCGACCTGCTCTGATACCAACTATTGTAACACCCTAACCCTTAACCGCCGATTATTAACTTTAATAAAAACAAAACGTTAAGGACATAGGAAGTTACAACATGATGAAAACTCTTTTTCATAAAACATCAACAACAATCAAAATATCTTGGATTCACAAACAGCAGCGGAAAAATAACAAACAATTGCTTATAACCAAGCACTGCATATATTACACAAAAATATATACATAAGATTTTCAAAAGAGGCAATTAAACAACAGAGACCATTGCCAAATCTATACATAAACGTTTAGATACCCAAAATGGTGTTACAAATATCAGAGCCCTAGACTCTAACTAGGATACAACACCTAGTACCAAAAATGTAAGGATAGCTAAGCTATGCCCTCACCACTACAAAAGCTCCTAGACAGCAAAGGGCTATTCCTCAACGATAGCCTCGCCAACCTGATAGTCTGGATCCCCAAAGATCCAGCACATAACACAAAACAGAGAGTGTTAGTATCACAAACAATAAACATGTATAAATAACACGTAATTATACATAACCACAACACAGTACGTAATTGACACTGCACACACTCATCAATAACAATTATCACATAACAACCATTATGCACACATAATGTCACAAACACAAAACTCATCAATAACAATTATCACATAACATCTATTATGCACACATAATGTCACAAAGGATGCATGCCTCAAAATGCATTCACTAATGCATGTGGTACCAAAATCATTTTGGATAAACTTATATCCTTATCAAGCACTCTTGATAATATCAAGCACTCTTGATAACCAAGCACTCTTGGATTTCTTATCCGCACACGGATATCATACAATCATGAAATGCATGATGATTCACTTAGTAAATATATGATACTTACTAATACAACTAATTATCAGCACTCTGATAATTATCACAACAACAACAACAAACACAACACTAAAATATCAGCACTCTGATAATTAACATAACATCAACAACAAACACAACTACTAGGCTCTCATGGCCAAATCATAAAACACAACATGTATATACTCAACCATGTTCAACAATCTCAAACACATAAGGGTTCCAAAGGATAACCCACACACTTTGATAATCCCACACACATGCTAGGGTTTTACTCAAGCTTTCCTTGAAACAAATAATCTTTAGAAAACATTAAGAATAAGTTAAAATGGTGGGCAAGGTTTCCAAAACATATTATGAAAATGCAGTAGCAAAAAGTCACCCCCGCGCGTACCAGGACCCTCCAAACAGCTCAACGAAGTTGGCATGTACAGGGCTGGTCGCTACAAGCGAGCCCCTGGTCGCTACAAGCGAGCCTGGTCGCTACAAGCGCCAGTGTGGTCGCTACAAGCGCGGCTAGGCAGGGAATTATCCTGTCTGGTCGCTACAAGCGACGGTCCGTCGCTACAAGCGACCGTATCAGTACACAGTCATGTAAAAATGTGATTTTTCCACCATTTTAGCCCATTCAAGGTTACCCAACTTCCAGAACATGTTAAAAACAACTTTCCATCATAAAACATCATTTAAAAACAATCACAAGCAAGGATTGCATCTAGCATAGAAATTAGGGTTTAAAACATTAAACTTTTCATAACTTTTCTTATGAACTCAAAACACAATAACTCTCAACCAAACATATTGGCATCATCACTTAGCATTCAAGTAAGCAAAACATAATCATTAACAACTTTAAACCATAAAAACTCTCTATCAAAACCTAGACAAAGTGAGGAGAAGTTTGGGATGGAGAAATAGACATTCTCCCCTTCTCTTAATCACTTATAATCAAGTAATACTAACTCTCTTACCTTGAAATCAAAGTTCTCTAGCAACTCAAGCCTCAAATCACTTGCCCTAGGTTTTTCTTGTTTTTCTCCTTCTCTTCTCCTCTTCCACGTTTTCTTCTTCTCAACAAAGCAATGAATAGTGATTCAAAAAGTTTTGTGATTATCTCATATAATCCAATCCAATCAATCTTGGCCATCCATTCCTTACTAACTCCCAAGGACTAATCCTAGCCTTTCAATCCAATCCAAGCTTACTACTATCATATCCACTTGATTATTACTAATACTCATAAACTAAAGCCCAACACTATTCACCCTCTTGGCCCAAAACCTTAAAAACTCGATTACGAACTTATCTTCGCGCTAAATAATTATTCCTCGATTACTAGAAAATATTTTGAAATACAATTCCATAAAATAAAATATATAAAAATATAATATACGAAAATAGGGTCGTTACACAATCTACTACCTAAGCAAGAAGTTTACTGACTGTGAAACAAGGTATACTTCACTTGAAAAGACTTGCTGCGCTTTAGCATGGGCTGCTCGACGTCTAAGGCAATACATGTTGACCCATACCACTTGGTTGATATCGAAGATGGATCCCATCAAGTACATCTTCGAAAAGCCTGCCCTCACAGGGAAGATAGCCCGTTGGCAAATGCTGCTGTCTGAGTACGACATCCAATATGTTGCTCAAAAAGCCATCAAAGGGAGTGTTTTATCCGAGCACCTTGCTCACCAACCATTGGAGGATTATCAGCCCATACAATTCGACTTCCCGGACGAAGATGTCATAGCTTTGAATGACGAAGAAGTCACAAGCGATGATGAAGGGCCAGAACCAGGAGCTCAATGGAAGCTCGCTTTCGATGGCGCCTCAAATGCCATGGGACACGGTATCGGAGCAGTTTTAATCTCCCCAAGAAATGGATACCAGCCCTTCACAGCAAGGTTATGCTTTGACTGCACCAATAACATGGCAGAATATGAAGCATGTATCCTAGGCCTCGAAGCAGCAATTGATCTAAGGATCAAAAACCTTGAAGTATACGGTGACTCAGCCTTGGTCATCTATCAAGTCAAAGGAGAATGGGAAACAAAACATCCCAATTTAATTCCCTACCGAGCCTGGGTTGTAGAATTGATCAAGCATTTTGATGAAATCAACTTCCACCACATCCCTCGAGAAGAAAATCAGGTAGCAGATGCTTTGGCTACATTATCATCAATGTACCAAGTAAATTTCTACAACGAAGCACCAATCATAAGGATGGATCGTAGAGACAAACCAGTTGTATGCGCATCAGTCGAAGAAGGACTTGACGACAAACCTTGGTTCTACGACATCAAGCGATACCTCGAAGAGCAAGGGTATCCAGAAAATGTCTCGCACACCGACAAGAGAACCCTCAGAAGATTGGCATCTCAATTCTTCCTCAGTGGAAATACCCTCTACAAAAGAAATTATGACATGGTCCTGCTCAGATGTGTGGATAAACATGAAGCGGACATGCTCATCAAAGAAATCCACGAGGGATCTTTTGGAACCCATGCTAATGGGCATGCAATGGCAAAGAAAATCTTAAGGGCGGGCTATTATTGGTTAACCATGGAAGCTGATTGTTTCCACTACGCCAAGACTTGTCACAAGTGCCAGATTTACGCCGACAAGGTGCATGTACCACCAACTCCACTGAACGTCATGACTTCACCTTGGCCGTTCTCTATGTGGGGCATAGACATGATTGGAATGATCGAGCCCAAAGCGTCAAATGGACATCGCTTCATCCTTGTTGCCATCGACTACTTCACCAAATGGGTAGAAGCAGCTTCGTATGCAAACGTAACCAAACAAGTGGTAGCCCGATTCATCAAGAAGGAAATCATTTGCCGTTATGGTACTCCCCACAAAATCATCACCGATAATGGGGCAAACCTAAACAACAAGACAATGAAGGAGTTGTGCAAAGATTTCAAGATTGAGCACCATAATTCCTCCCCTTACCGACCAAAGATGAACGGTGCGGTAGAAGCAGCCAATAAGAACATAAAGAAGATCATCCAAAAGATGGTGACAACATATAAGGATTGGCATGAGATGCTTCCCTTTGCGCTACATGGCTACAGAACAACCATTCGCACTTCAACTGGGGCAACCCCCTTCTCCTTAGTATACGGCATGGAAGCTGTTCTCCCCGTAGGGTCTTGATGGAAACCAAGCTAGAAGAAGCTGAATGGGCCCAAACAAGGTTCGACCAACTGAATCTCATAGAGGAGAAGCGTCTGACGGCAATATGTCACGGACAACTCTATCAAAGGAGGCTCAAGAGAGCATTCGACAAGAAGGTCCGTCCTCGAGAGTTCAAAGAAGGAGACCTAGTGCTCAAGAAGATATTACCTATCCACAAAGATCCCCGAGGGAAGTGGACTCCCAGCTATGATGGGCCGTACGTGGTAAAGAAAGCTTTCTCAGGCGGAGCCCTGATCATCACCACTATGGACGGAGAAGAGTTCCCACTCTCAATAAACTCCGATGCAGTCAAGAAGTATTATGCCTAAAAAAAAGAAAAAAAAAAGAGAAAGAAGCTCGCTAAATCGAAAACCTGAAAGGGCGGTTTAGGCAATAGAGAGCGTCCTGCTAGATTGAAAACCTGAAAAAGGCGGTCTAGGCAAAAATTAAGGACATCAAAAAAGGAAATACACCCCGGTGGATTGAAAACTCGAAAGAGCAGTCCAGGCAAAAATTAGGGGTTAACAAAAAAAAGAAAGGCAATGACTGCAGCATCCAAGCTCCGGACAAGATTCAAGAGGAGAAGAATCGGTCTCCTCAGCATCTTCCAACAAACAAAAATCTCGAAGTCATAAGGAAATAGCATGTGTTGTGCCAAAACCAACAATTTTCTTTTTGCTTTTTTCTTGTCTTTCTCTATCTCACTTCCCACTTTGTGTATTTTTTTTACCCATTCAAGAGGTCAAATCTGCATTGAATAAATTTCCTTTTTGTTATTTTATGTTCTCAGTAGCGCATAAAATTTTATTTTATTCATGATGAAAATGCTTTAAAACATGGGAAATAAACAAAAGAATTTTCTTCCAAAAAAAGAGAAAAAAACAAAACAAACAAACACTGCTTTATTTGGAATCTTCGTGAGTTCTGAAATAATTGCGGTAATTCCCACCAAAATATTGCACCAAAGGACTTATGCTCCTTAGCAAAGGCAAGTGTGTAGCTCGTGGCACGCGGAGCGCAAAAAAGCCCCAAGGGTTAGGAGGAACAAAAATCCCCAGTAAACACCCTAAACATCCAAACACCAACCAAGGCTGGGTATCGATCATGCTTCCAAAATGATCCTTATATCCCCATAAGCCAAACCTCATTGATATTCCCCAGGGAGTCTCAACCCCAAACAAAAGTCCAATCATTATTGGCAAACCCACACAAATCTTCGGGCTTAGGCTCGAACTACACCGGTTTTGATCCCATTTGGGTATGTAGGCAAAGGACCTTGTCCTTCCAAACCGACCAACCAAAAAACAAAAAAAAGGAGAGCCCAATTGTCATTGGCACAACCATAACCAAGACCGACTTTGCTCGGCACCCAACCAGCATCATTTCATTTTCATTCATGCATGCATATACAAATCATTCATACACATGTATTTTATATCAAATCATGCATCCTCACCAAGGATTCTTCAGTAAGTATCACATATTCACCAACATCCATCAAGCATTCAACCAGGGGCACCTATTTAGGGTAAGACCACAGCTCGTTAGGAATCAACATTCAGTGACAGTGCCTGAATAAGATCACCTAGCTTAGGTATCTACCTCTAGTGACATCCTAGAGTAGATCACCTCCATCAACGTTCCACCTCTAGTGACAGTGCCTAGAGTAAACCACCATCCTTAGGTATCTACCTCTAGTGACATCCTAGAGTAGATCACCTCCCCCAGTGTATCGACCTTCAGTGTTAGCGGCTGAATAAGATCACAACTCGTTAGGAATCAACATTCAGTGACAGTGCCTGAATAAGATCACCTAGCTTAGGTATCTACCTCTAGTGACATCCTAGAGTAGATCACCTCCATCAATGTTCTACCTCTAGTGACAGTGCCTAGAGTAAATCACCATCCTTAGGTATCTACCTCTAGTGACATCCTAGAATAGATCACCTCCATCAATGTTCCACCTCTAGTGACAATGCCTAGAGTAAATCACCATCCTTAGGTATCGACCTCTAGTGACATCCTAGAATAGATCACCTCCATCAATGTTCCACCTCTAGTGACAGTGCCTAGAGTAAATCATCATCCTCAGGAATCGACCTCTAGTGACAGTGCCTAGATAAGATTACCTTCATTCCCCAATGGATCTACCTCCAGTGTTAGCGGCTGGATATAATCAACCTTTTCCAACCATTGCATTTGCATTTCGCGAAGGACAAAATTCGGGTCCTTCTTTTTACTTAATTGATCTTCGCAAAGAGTTCATGAGATGCCCTCGGCACTCACGCACTCTATGCGAAGACACAATTAAGTAGGGGCAGCTGTAGTACCCTAATTTTGTCCTAAGCATTTTAAAACAAAAATCAAAAAAAATCAAAGAGGGGAAAAAGTCAAAAAGTCAACAAAAGTCAACAGAAAAGTCAACATTTCAAAAATGCTGACTTCGCACTGCGAAGTCTGCGATTTTTCTGCAGATTTTTGGTTTCTTTGATTTAATTCCAGTATTTGTTGCATATCATTTCCATAATTATTTTAAGTAGCATTCATGGCTAATTGGGCCAAGCAAAACCAGAATTGAAGGACTTGCCATTAATGCCAAGGTTGGAAGCTTTTTCTTCCAACCTAGCATGTGACAAGCAAGTGGGCTTGCCCTTGGGCAGCTCTAGTCCCTCCCATGTGACCTGCTAACCACCACAAGGTTGCCAGCCACCTGCTTGAGGACTTTCCTCCTGCTTGCTCCCCAAAAACCAGTCAAACTAGCTGGATTTTCTCACTTGAAAAGCCATGAGTGCCTACTCTGTTTTTGCAGCAGCTTTTCACCCCTCACACCAGCCATAAGTAGCCTTTTTCATCCCTCAATCTCTGCACATTACAGTGCACGTTTTCATTGATCAACCATTGAGATTGCAAGGATTGATCCCCAAGCATTAGCCAATTGCAATTCAGCTTTGTTCTTCATCATTACCTTCTAGATTTGGTTGAATTTGTGGCTGAAATCAGGCTGAGTCTTGCCCCTTGGTGCAAGGCAAGGTTGCCTCTATCCATTAGCATTTAATGCAAAAGGATCCAGCTTGATCTTAGCCACAAATCAGCTGAATTTTGGGATTTAGTAATGATGAAAAAGATTTGGTTTTGGCCTATAAATAGAAGGCAATGCCCAAGGTTTCAAACACAATTAACACAGCATTTCAAGAGCAGAAACTCTACTCATTTTAGCTTACAAACCCTCACAAACAACCAGAAAAAAATCAATCCAACACCAAGCATTACAAAGTTCCAAAACCATCACCAAATATTCAAACCTCTTGCAAAAGCCTTCAACCAAATCAAATCAAGTGCAGCTGGAGCTTTGCTAAGGAGTTCTGTAAGTTTCTAAGCTTTTCTATTGCATTTACAATTGTGTTTGCATAGCTATTTTGGTTCAAAACCATTTGATTCTAAAAAACCCCTTTTGAATTTCAAAGAAATCCCAAGGTTTTCAAAACATCAAAACTGGTTTGTCCAGCCTTTTTCACCCCAAAAACTCAAAGTTTTTCACCCACCTATAAGGTCCTGAGTGTGTTCAGAAGTTGTTTCTGAACAAAAGTTCAGAAACAGCTTCTGAACCCAAAATTTCGCATGCTTCGCAGTGCGAAGTCATGGTCGCAGTGCGACCATGACAGAACTCAGAATCTGAGTTTTTGTGTCAAAATGACCAATTTTTGAGGTTCTAGCCCCAGAGCTCAGAACCTAAGAGTTTTTAAACCCATGTCTTTCAAACCATAACAAGGATTTTGCATAATTTTGACAAAATCACAAGTTCGTATGACCATTGTGTGGATAACTTGCAAAGCAAGTTATGTTCCCAAACTTTCAAACCACATGAACAAGCAGGCTATGTTCATCATTTCAATCTAAACTTGAACAATAAATATTGTTCATGATTTTCAAAACTCAAACATGAACATACGCCGAATACGTTCGCATTTTCGCAAAATGAGACGAACTTGTGCGTTTTCTAGCAAAATTGCTAAACCTTCCCATTTTGGGTTTTCAAACCAAATGTTTTGACATACCTTGGGATTTCTAAAGAATTCAACCCAAAAACATGAATGAAAAAGGGATGGTGTGACGTATGTCTCTCCATCGCCCCGATTGTACGAATGCGTGACGTATGTCTCGTCGCTCGGACAATCGTCATTCCCTTTTCAAAATGAACAACCCTAACCAAACCAAAACTTGGCCCCTTGTGGTCAATCCAAACCTTTTGGTCCCCCGTGGCCATTAGACTCGATCCCTCGACTCGTTTGAGTCCACTCGGTCAATGTTCGACTCGTCCGAGTCCATTGTACCTGTTCTTGATCTCAGTGGATCAATCGAACAATCGCCCGACTCGTTTAGAGTCCACTCGGTCAATGATTGACTTGTATGAGTCCATTGTACCTCTCTTGGTCCCATAGCGGCCAATTTCAACCCTTTACCCTAACAGACGTACCTTTTAACAATTCTAATGCGATTCACGAACAAACGCTTAATAAGTCTCCAAGCGCGAGCATACAAGCTACGTTTTAATCGCAAGAATTCGGTTAAAACATCGTCCAATTAAAATCAACCAACACAGGTACGTTTTTCTACAAAGAACTACGTACGCTTTGAATTCTCCGACTACCGGGAGATACGTAGGAGCAAGATCGACATCTTGTCAAGCGCAATAATAAAAACTTTTTTTCTTTTTTTTCTTTCGTTTGTTTTTATCTCTTCCCCCCCCTTTTATTATGTTTTTAACATAAATGAACATGCACGCAAAATATTAAAAAAACAATTCAAGCTTTGACCAAATAGAAGGTTCCCGTTGAGTACAACGGACGTGAGGGGTGCTAATACCTTCCCCTTGCGTAATCGACTCCCGAACCCGACAATGGTTGCGATGACCAAATCCTTATCCTCATCGTCAAAGGGTTTTATTATCGTTTCACTTTAAACAAAAAAAAACTTAAGGGTTTATCAACGTTCCCTTTACACAAAAACTTTGGTGGCGGCTTCACAAAGGCCCTCCGAGCGTTTGCGAACGACCTCGGAGGATTTGCGCGTCTTTTTCCCGAGGAAAAAAACGAGGTGCGCACAATATGCAGGAGACCAACATTTCGTGTTTAACTCAGTTATTTTATGTTAAATCTGTTGTTGTTTTAATTTGTATAAAAGCATTGAAGTGATCAAGGCAATTTTTTGAAATTGAGTGAAATACTTGACCAAATGAACCTACCCTGTGAGATGTGTGAGTATCTGTTAACCCATCTGAGCCTATTGAATCAGAATTGTTAACTGTGAACTGTCAATTTTAATAAGCTCATCTGCTTATTTAAATTGCCGGAGTTTGTAAAAAAAATTCAGTTCATAGTTAACTCTTTATTGAATTCTGATAGTTGTTTTCTTGTGAACCCTTATCCATCGTTTTTATTGACCTTTGCCATAATGATAAAGGAACATTCGATTAGGGTGTCATTGGAATAAGTTGGGGAGAAAGGAAGGTTATGTTTATGTCAATGTAAGGGTGAATGTGTTAATTGGTCTTGACAACAAGAAAAAGAAAAGAAAAAGAAAAGAAAAGAAAAAAGAAAGAAAAGCAAACCAAGAAAAAGAAAAGAGAAAAAAATGAAAAGGTTTGCAATAATTCAAAGAAAAAGTTGTCAAGATCAATCAAGAATAGAAAAGTATGAAATTCACCAAGTGTTGTATTGGAAAAAGAAGGAAGTTTGTAATTAGATTGAATGTTCCTTTTGCTTGGCCATTTGAATTCAAATATCCCACATATGACAATTCTTTTGTAACCTAGCCCAGTTACAACCCTTAAAGACCTTTTGATCAATGCCTTTTATGCTTTTGGAAATGATAATTAGATGGACACATAATTTAATTGGAATGTTATCATGTTTGTTGGATGAGTGTTCATACCCTCACAAGAGATTTCAAATTGTTCATATACTTTATATAGAAGTGTGTTAGGTTTGGTTCAAATTTAAACATGTTGCTTGTTTAGGATTGTATGATTTGATTCCTTGTGTTTAGAACTAGTTCATATTTATAGTATGTATCTTGTTTAATGAGAAACTGAACTTTAGCTTGCGCAATCACATTTGAATCACTCATTTGATGTTTATTTCTTCGCACTTTTGAATCCTTTGCTAATTGCTCAATACTGTGGTTTAAAAGCTATGAAAATTTCCTTTTGATTCTTTGGTTTGAGGACAAACCAAAATGTAAGTTGGGGAGAGTTTGATAAGTGCCTAAAAGTTGTTATATTTTGATACATTTTAGGGCACTTATGATTACTTGTTTTGCAAGTTACCTTAGGATTAGAGTATATTTATGTTAAAAATGCAATAATTGTGATCCTAAGCCTTACCCCATGTGATTATGCAGGAAATACATGCTTGAACCTGATTGATGCAAAAGAATGAAGCTTTTCTTGATGCCATCGCTACAAGCGCAGAAGCCATCGCTAGTAGCGAGGATAGGCAGGGATTTCCAGGGTTTCATCGCTTGAAGCGCAGCTTCCATCGCTAGAAGCGAGCTTAGGCAGGGATTTACAAGGGTTCATCGCTTGAAGCGATGAACTGGACGCTTGAAGCGAGCCTAGGCAGGGAATTTCAATGATCCATCGCTTGTAGCGACAGACCTTGTCGCTACAGCGACCAGAGGGCGGTTTAATGCTTGGTGATGACGTGGAGAGCATCCATTGGCCAGTTGACTTCCTCACTACAAGCGACAGGCTGGTCGCTTGTAGCGAGCGAGCATTTTCTCAGCATATAAATAGATTTTTAAGCTCATTTTCAAGATAGATAGTTTTTTATCAGAGTTAATATTTTCCAGAGCTCAAAATAGTTGTTATCTAAGAGAGAGAATAGGCATAGAAGGAGAAAAACTTCAAATAGCAAATTGATTTGGATTGAAGAAGACATTGAGAAGCTTTGAGACATCAAGCTCTACTATATCTTCATCTTCCTTTCTTATTTTGCAATAGTTGTCATGACAATGATCAACTAATCTCCTTTGTTGGGATTAATAGGTAATCAATCATTCCATGTTGTAAACTTTTGATTATTAAATATATGATTCTAGCATTTTTATATACCATTGAATTTCTTCTTGCTTTTCAATCTTATATTTGATTTAAATGTTGTTGAAAAAGACTTTTGAATCTAGGTTTAGAATGATATTCTATCAAGATAAGAAATTCTAGAAATGGGATTTGGTTTTGATAATTACATTTAAGTATTGGATCATAAAGCTTTTGAATCGTTTAATAGATTGAGAAATCATCGATTAAACGATACAATCGATCTCACAACGTCATTTGGGAAATCAATGATGTTGTTGAGCAATACGTAATAATGTCATATATAAGAAAAAGCTAGAATTCGTATTTGTAATCAATCGAATATAAACGATGTTTGATTGATGAAAGTTAATCCTAACACCTTCTATGTCCTATTACTCTACTATTTATTTATTATGTTTTTAAAATGATGAGTAGTGTAGTATAAAAAAGGTTAAACCCTAACTTAAAACGATAATCGACGTTGAACGGTTTATGATATCACGTTAATCCCTGTGGAACGATATAAAAACGATACTTACTTTTGACCAACATCAGATGCGTTACTGGGGCCCTCCTCCTTTCCGTCTTGTCCCAGCGGGTCCCTGTCCTCGCCTACGTGGCAGACACGTGGGGAGTGAGCTCCAACTTACTGAGAGGCTGCCACGTATCCTCTGAGGAATAAGATGACGGTACACTTTTAATGAGATGTGATAGCTCGGGTGACCATTATCCAATTACCACAAGAACAACCACTACCAACTTCTAATCATCCACCTTTGTCACTTTATCCAAAAAATTATGACACAACCGCTTATGACATCATGTCGCTCCTATTTTAAGCTCTCTTCACCAAAATAATTTGATTTTATGTAATACGTTTCAGAATAGTTTATATTATCATTCTTGTCCTTGTTGAAAACAAATAAATTACTATTTTATGAATCTTTATCATATACTTTCTTGTCTTTTGATAATGTGCATAAGGTGTTTGGATATCACCTATTCTAAGTTCGAGTGGAAATCGTTATTATGATTTATTCCTCGACGATTTCATGAATTTTTTATGGACTTTTTCAATTGCAAATAAATCTCAAGTGCATTTCATCTTTCTTCGGTTTTATGCTCACTTTAAAGCATATTTTGAAAGAGAAATAAAATGTTTTCGATATGATATTGTAAAATAATATTACAATGCACATTTTCTTAAGTTTTGTGAACTAAATGGAATGACATTTTGTTTTTCATGCCCCCACACCTCCCCTCAAAACATAAACGCCGAAAGAAAAATTTGCAAAATCAATAAAATTGTATGCACCCTTCTAGCTCATGCCTCTCTACCGCCTCAATTTGGGCATCATGCAATACAAATGACCATTTACTTCCTCCAAGATCCGTTGACCCATATGCTATTATATTTCTTCTATCAAGTCATCCACCATTTATATTCACGCATCAAGCCCAATAGTGTTGTGAGTGTGTTGAAGAGTCTCAAATTGGATAAGAGATAGCCTAGACAAGTGTTTATAAGTAGGGACAGTCCTTACCTCACAAGCTGGTTTTTCTGGGTGGTGTTAGGTTCAACCATAAATCCTAAGATGGTATCAGAGCCTGGTCCAAAATCCATTGGGCCACCTACTATCAAATTTTCGCTATCGGCTTATAATAAAACAGGCTGTTATTTTTACTGATATACAAAAGAATGATATACTATTACATTTATAGCACCTGAGACATTAAAACTGGTGCAATAATTAGCCTAATTATAAGTGTTGACTACTGGAGCTATTGTTAGTTGAGTAACAAAAGTAAGTATTTTTCAATTATCGTCTCCTCAGGGATTAGGTGCGCTATCTCGAACCATTCAACAATTGATATTGTTTTGAGTTAGGGTTTCTTTACTTGGTTGCATAAACTAATTGAACTTAAAAACAGAATTAAAACGACAAGTAATAGGGTATCAAAGCGTTGGAATCAGAGTTCATCAATCTTGCATCGAATATAATCTATAAATCATGCATATGAATTTTAGCGTTTTAGCGAAAATATCACGTATCACTCGACAACGTCATTGATTTCCCAAATGACATCGTGAGATCGATCGTATCGTTTAATAGACGATTTCCCAATCTATCGAACGATCCGAAAGCATTACGTTCCGACACTTTTTGCGATTATCAAAACCCAAATCCATTTCTAGATTTTCTTATTTTGATAGAAGATTATTCTAAACATAGATTCAAAAGTATTTGTCAATAACAATTGAATCAAGCATGAGAATGACAATCAAGAATAACTTCAAAAACACATAAATTGCTAAAATCATATATTTACATAATCATGGATTACATCTAAGCTAGAAAGAATACCTCCAATCCCAACAAAGGGAAGTTAGTTGTTCATTTTCATGACAACTCTACAAAAGTTTAGAGAAAAGATGAAGATCATAACCTAAGTCTTGATTTCCCAAAGCCTTTGGTTGATTCCACAATCCAATCACTTTTGCTCCTTGAAGATCATAGCTTCTAGCCCTACAAACTAAATCCTAAATATTACTAAACTGTAATAAAAGCAATCCTTTAATGGAAGTAGAAAAATCATCCTTGAAAAAATGACCTAAAAAGGCTTAAATACACAGATTTTTATACATCATCGCTTGTAGCGACGGCAGAAGTCTTGGCCAGTGGGAAGGCTCCACGTCAGCATATAGCATTAAACCGCCCTTGGTCGCTATAGCGACGAGATCTGTCGCTATAGCGATGGAACCTTCAAAATTCCCTGCCTAAGGTCGCTTGAAGCGACCGATCCATCGCTTGTAGCGATGAACTTCCATTTTTCCCTGCCTAGGCTCGCTTGTAGCGAGGCAGCCTGCGCTTGTAGCGATGAAGCTATTTCAAAACTTCATGATTCTTTGCTCAGTTCAGGTCCAAGCATGAAATTCCTGCATAAATAGATGGGGTAAGACATAGGATCACAAATTTGACATTTAATCATAAATATGAGCTTATCCTAAGATATCTTGCAAAACAAGTAACATAAGTGCCTTAAAATATATCAAAAGATAACTACTTTTTAGCACTTATCAAACTCTCCCCAACTTAGCTTTTTGGTTTGTCCTCAAACCAAAGAATCAAGAGGAAATTTTCACAGCTTAAGACAAAGTTTCGAGCAATAAGCAAAAGAATCTAAAGTTTGAAGAAAACAAGTATCAGATGAATGATTCAGCTGTGATTGCGCAAGCTAAAGTTAAGTTTCTCATTAAACGAGATATATACTATGAATGTGAAATAGTTCTAAACACAAAGCATCAAATCACACAATTCTTAGCAAACAACATGTTTAAATTTGAACCAAACCTAACACACTTCTATATTAAGTAGATGAACAAATTGGAATCAATTGTGAGGGTAATGAACACTCATCCGGCAATTATGCTAACATTCCGATCAAATTATGCGTCAATCTAATTATCATTTCTAAAAGCACAAAAGCATCAATCACAAGGTCTTTAAGGGTTGTAATTTGGCTTGGTTACAAAAGAATTGTCATATGTGGGATATTGAATTCAAATGGCCAAGCAAGAGGAACATTCATTCTATTTACATACTTCCTCCTTATTCAAATACAACTCTTGGTGATTTACAAATTTTTCTTTGATTGATCTTGACAACTTTTTGATTTATTGCAAACTCTTTTTCTATTTTTCTCTTTTCTTTTTCTTGGTTTGCTTTTCTTTCTTTTTTCTTTTCTTTTTCTTTTTCTTTCTCTTTTTCTTGTTGTCAAGATCAATTATAACAATTCACCATTACTTGACATTCACAACCTCCCTTTTCTCCCCAACTTAGTTCAAGATGATACCCTAATCGAATGTTCCTTTATCATTTTGGCAAAGGTCAATAATCATGATGGATAAGGGTTCAAAATGAAAGTAACATATCAGAATTCAATAATGAGTTAACTATGAACTGGATTTTTTTACGAACTCCGGCAATTTCAATAAGCAATTGAGCTTATGAAAGTTGACAGTTCATAGTTAACAATTCCGATTCATTAGGCTCAAAGGGGTTAACAGATACTCACTTCTCACAGGGTAGGCTATTTGGCCAAGTGTTTCTACTCATATTCAAAAATTGCCTTGATCATATCAGTGCTTTTATACGATTCAAAACAACATTCAGATTTAACATAAAAGAATCGAGTTAAACAAAAATTGCCGGTCTCCTGCATATATGTACAAAGACTTTGAGGATTCCTCACATTTTGGCTAGTTCTAATTGGTTCAAATTTAAATATGTGCTTGCGTAAAACTGAATAAATTAAATTTGTGTGTAAAGGACTCATTCACATTCAACTATATACCTAGAAAAACAAGAAACGAGTACCTTAGCTGCGCGCTTTATCACTACTTTCTATCATTATCACTCATCTGATTCTAAGCTCAATGCTTTGATTTCAATCAAGCACTTAGCTTTTGAATCTTTGATTATCTAACTTTCCATTTGTTGGGTAAAATTCAAAAGTAAATAACAAAATTTTAAAATTAAACATAATATACTAAACATAATAACCAAAGTAAAATTATCCAAAGTACATAAACATAAACAAAGTTAAATAGTACAAAGCAAATTAAAATTGTTCAAATTGAAATAACATGAAATAAAAGATGAAAGAAAGAAGAAATGCTGCATCTTGCAAAACTCTCAGTCTGACTCTATCAAATCCGCAGCCTCATGATCTATACTCTGTGTGCCCTCTGAGGAGTCATCATCGTCGTTATCATCACCAGCTGCATCATCACCACCAGGTGCAGCTGCACTCGCCCCACCGGAATAAAATGGCCTGTCCCCAGGCCATGCAATGTGCTCCTGAAAATAATCCGGTGTCCAGGTAGAATAGCCCGCCTCATGCATATGGCTCTGCATGGTCGTCAAGGCTCTATGATTTGACTCATTCTGAGCCATGATATGAGAGTATGCAGCCATATGGTAAGGGTCCCAACTCGAAAAATCTAACGGTGGAAAGGTCGGGGGTTGAGGTTGGCTTGGGGCTTGGGGTGCAGGAGGTGGCACAGAAGATGGTCCAACAGAAGAAGTTCCAGCAGAAGAGGGGGTGGTCTTGTAAGAACAATACCTATTGATGTATCTATCATCAATAGGATTCTTTATTTCCTCATCAACTTGGCTCGGCATGTGGATTCTTGCCTTCATGCAAAGTCCCATGATTAAGCCTGGAAAAGGTAATGGGCACTTTGGCTTTGCAGGTGGCAAGATACCACTTTCAGCCACAACCCTTAATTCATTTGCAATGATCCTTGCAACATCAACCTGCTGGTTGCTAAGGATATAGTAAAGTAGGGGTGTGACGTCAAGAGTGGTGGAAGAGGTATGGGATTTGGGCCGGATATTATACAAGATAAGTGTTAGGATTACTTGAGCAGGGGTATTCATATCATCCCTAAAGGCTCTAAAAGGTTTTCCCGAGGCCTTACTCACATCATATGTCTTCCCCTCTTGGAATATAGCCTGTGCGATCAATTCATGATCCCAGTTCCCTCGTGCCTGATGTTTGTGAAAAGCGCACAACCTTTTGTAATCTATCAGGTCATCTGGATGGGTAAGATCCAGTGGGTTACCTAAATAGGCGCTAATTGCATTTCTGTCAAACTTAATGGTGTGCCCTCGTACAAATGTCGTGAAGGTGAACTCATCAGAGGGGTCTGCTGGGATGGCGTTGGCGTAGAATTCGCGCACAATGTCGTAGTTGAGCTTCTTGGGAGGATTACAAAGAATTCCCCAATTCCTTCCGTTAATCATCTGAGCGATTCCAGCATACCTCCCGTCCTCAGCAATCTTGAACTCTTTCTCAGCCCATATTCTTCTGGTAGCAAGCTCGGCGTAACGCTCCTGGTTACGCGGGCTAAGAAAGCGATTTGAGTCGAGGGTTATGGATGGTTGAGGTTTTGGCCTCGAAGATGAGCCCTCGACGTTTCGTTGCCTCTTGGAAGATGATTTTGGTGCCATCCTACAAAACAGAATTAAACAGACAGAACAAAATAGGAATCCAAGTCAGAATTAGAAATGAAGAAAAAATAAAACTGGTTCTGGGTCCGTCGCTACAGCGACGAGTTTGGTCGCTTGTAGCGATGAAACCCAGAAATTGTTCCTGGTTTCTGGCTACAAGCGACGTGTAGCCATGAATACCCATTTTCAAATTCTTGATTTTTCTCACTTCTAAACAGCTTGTGGCACTCGTAATCAAAAGCAAAGCTCATACAAATGAATCATAATCATCAAAACTCCCTAATCATCAAACACCCAATTTTATTTTGAATTTTTACAAAATGGGTTTTTTCAAAAAACGAATTTTTACAGGAAAAGATGATGTTAGGGAAGTTTGTTTGGTGATTTTGGTTCATTTCTAACAGCCTAAACTATAGATTATCATGGGTATTGCAAATGATTAAAACCCTAACTTCTAAAATTGAAAACCCTAACTGTCAATTTCTTAAAAAAAATGCATAACACATTCTCACAACTTGAAAACTTAAGAAATTAAAACAGAGGGATACGAAATTCATACCTGATGTGATGATTAACAAGAGAGCAAAGGAACACAGATTATTTGCAAGGATTAAGCAGGAAAAAGAAAACTGTGCAGAAATGGAATACGAATTTGCAGCAGAAATGAAAAATGGAATGGCTATGCTAAGTGTACTAGGGTTTGCGAAAAAGTAGAAGAAAAACGGATAAGGAAGATGGATGGGTGGTTGGGGGGGGGGGGTTAAGGGGTTCAAAGTGGCATTGGTAACTGTACTGTCAGATTTTTCTTCCATCGCTACAAGCGACCAGACGTCGCTATAACGATGGTGAGTCTGAAGCTCATCGCTACAAGCAACCAGTTGTCGCTATAGCGATGGAGAGTCTGAAGCTCGTCGCTATAGCGATGAAATCCATCGCTGTAGCGACCATGACAGTAAACAGAAAAATTAAAATTTCAGCATTTGCCACTATCCCTCTATGATAAAATGGATGCTCAGAACTAAAATACAAATTAAAAAGCAACAAACTTACACAGTTGGGTTGCCTCCCAACAAGCGCTTGGTTAACGTCCTTAGCTCGACGCCTGATTCGTTAGGGTGGCTAAAATGAAACGGAAAGCACATCAACTTTTCTATTCCTTTGCTTTGGGAGGAATTCCATGAACTTGTAGTATAGCTGATGTGGAGTCCATAACCTCCCTATCCAGAGTAAGTTGAGCAAGGAACAAATACAATCTTGTACAAGCTCAAGTTCCGCTTGCTCACTTTCATCCTCTCCTTTTTACAAGTTTCTTCCTTGTTAAGAAACTGTGTCGTCTTCTCAATATCCATCTCTTCCTCACTATCAACAACGCTGGCCTTTTCAGAATTTGACCTTTCTTGAGGAAGTTCAAATTTGTGTGGTATCTCTAATTCTTCCACTAATGTCCTTATACCACATCCTTCAAACATCGTCTCTTCCTCACTCTCATCAACATCGTCTTCAACAATCTCTCCGAATTCCAAAACGAATTGATTGTTGGTCCGAACATCCATGATTCTTGATGAAAAATTTAATTGCACTTGCAAAAGTTCCAATTGGATTGATAACGCTCTCAATCTTTGGTTGGTATTTTGCATATTGATCATGGATTGTTGCATGAACAAATTCAAAGTATTTTCCGTTCTTGACATTTGTTCATCTTCAAACGGATATTGTTGAAATTGTTGATATGATTCATACTCAAATGGATAATAGAGGTTGAAATAATAATGATGATCAGCCATGATTTCTTTCAATGTTGAGAATCTGAAACAAGTGTAACTAACAAGAAAATTTTCTTTGTATAACAAAGAGGGTTAATGCACACACAGATTTATAATGTACAAAAGATATGAAACATATTAACACGATATATACAAAAGCTCACGACAATACCAATTATTGCGATGTTCAAAATCTCTAAACACTAATCCCCGGCAACGGCGCCATTTTGTTAGTTGAGTAACAAAAGTAAGTATTTTTCAATTATCGTCTCCTCAGGGATTAGGTGCGCTATCTCGAACCATTCAACAATTGATATTGTTTTGAGTTAGGGTTTCTTTACTTGGTTGCATAAACTAATTGAACTTAAAAACAGAATTAAAACGACAAGTAATAGGGTATCAAAGCGTTGGAATCGGAGTTCATCAATCTTGCATCGAATATAATCTATAAATCATGCATATGAATTTTAGCGTTTTAGCGAAAATATCATGTATCACTCGACAACGTCATTGATTTCCCAAATGACATCGTGAGATCGATCGTATCGTTTAATAGACGATTTCCCAATCTATCGAACGATCCGAAAGCATTACGCTCCGACACTTTTTGCGATTATCAAAACCCAAATCCATTTCTAGATTTTCTTATTTTGATAGAAGATTATTCTAAACATAGATTCAAAAGTATTTGTCAATAACAATTGAATCAAGCATGAGAATGACAATCAAGAATAACTTCAAAAACACATAAATTGCTAAAATCATATATTTACATAATCATGGATTACATCTAAGCTAGAAAGAATACCTCCAATCCCAACAAAGGGAAGTTAGTTGTTCATTTTCATGACAACTCTACAAAAGTTTA
This sequence comes from Medicago ruthenica, assembly GCA_018208015.1. Taxonomy (NCBI): domain Eukaryota; kingdom Viridiplantae; phylum Streptophyta; class Magnoliopsida; order Fabales; family Fabaceae; genus Medicago; species Medicago ruthenica. Next base: position 63,890,483 of record CM031378.1, on the reverse strand, counting down.
GAGAAAAGATGAAGATCATAACCTAAGTCTTGATTTCCCAAAGCCTTTGGTTGATTCCACAATCCAATCACTTTTGCTCCTTGAAGATCATAGCTTCTAGCCCTACAAACTAAATCCTAAATATTACTAAACTGTAATAAAAGCAATCCTTTAATGGAAGTAGAAAAATCATCCTTGAAAAAATGAGCTAAAAAGGCTTAAATACACAGATTTTTATACGCTCGCTACAAGCGATGAGCTGGTCGCTTGTAGCGACGGCAGAAGTCTTGGCCAGTGGGAAGGCTCCACGTCAGCATATAGCATTAAACCGCCCTTGGTCGCTATAGCGACGAGATCTGTCGCTATAGCGATGGAACCTTCAAAATTCCCTTCCTAAGGTCGCTTGAAGCGACCGATCCATCGCTTGTAGCGATGAACTTCCATTTTTCCCTGCCTAGGCTCGCTTGTAGCGAGGCAACCTGCGCTTGTAGCGATGAAGCTATTTCAAAACTTCATGATTCTTTGCTCAGTTCAGGTCCAAGCATGAAATTCCTGCATAAATAGATGGGGTAAGACATAGGATCACAAATTTGACATTTAATCATAAATATGAGCTTATCCTAAGATATCTTGCAAAACAAGTAACATAAGTGCCTTAAAATATATCAAAAGATAACTACTTTTTAGCACTTATCAGCTATCAAAGGAAATAATACAAGGTTAATAGTAATGGCTGGAATGATCTCAAAAATTAATAGTGTATCACAAAATTAATATCACATCATTCTCCTTGATTATGTGTTGATCAGAAAGTCAAGATACTTGCTTATTCTGCAATACTCCCCCTCAAGTTGGAGTGTGAGGATTATGAACACCCAACTTGAATGTCAACTCTTGAAATTGTTTTGCACCTAGTGCCTTGGTGAAAATATCTGCCTGCTGTTTTTTGGTGGGAACATAACTGGTAGAAATTATGCCTTCCTGCAAATGTGCGCGAATGAAATGGCAATCCACTTCTATGTGCTTTGTACGTTCATGATACACTAGATTAGCTGCAAGATGTATGGCAGCTTGATTGTCACAGAGTAATACAGTCGGTGAATCGTAGTGAACTTGTAAACTGGATAATAGGCTTCTTAACCAAATGACTTCACTGACAGCTTGCCCCATGGCTCTATATTCTGCTTCACTTGATGACTTTGAAACTGTGGACTGTTTTTTAGTTTTCCATGATACAGGAGCTGATCGTAACTTCATTAGATATCCTGATGTTGATCTTCGAGTTAGTGGACAGGATGCCCAATCTGAATCACAATAGGCCACCAATTGAAGATTGTTTTCTTTTGGCAAGATGATACCTTGCCTTGGTGAAGATTTGAGATATCGTAGCACTCGCATGGCTGCATCCCAATGAGTTTGTTGTGGGGACTGCATGAACTGGCTTAATATGTGGACTGAATAAGTAATCTCTGGACGTGTTATTGTCAAGTAAATTAAACGACCAATGAGTCTTCGGTAGCGAGAAGGATCTGAACAAGTCGGTCCTTTGTCTAGAACTAACTTTTGATTCTGCTCCATTGGGAAAGTAGAGGGTTTGCAATTAAGCATCTCACATTCGTTCAAAATGTCTAGCGTGTATTTTCGCTGACACATAAACAGCCCATCTGCTCCTCGTGCGAGTTCTAGACCCAGAAGATATTTAAGAGACCCAAGGTCTTTCATATGAAAACATTGTTTCAAGTATTGTTTGAAGTTGGTGCATGTGTCAGTGTTATTACCCGCAATCACAAGGTCATCAACATAAATTAAAACTGCCATAAATATGCTCTCTCTTGAATAAGTAAAAAGACTATGGTCTGCATGTGATTCTTGAAAACCATATTCTATGAGTGCATGGGAGAGTTTTAAATACCAATTTCGCGAGGCCTGCTTCAACCCGTACAAAGACTTTCTCAACCGGAAAACCATCCCTTCTTTAGGAGTATTATAACCATTTGGTGCCTGCATATAAACTTCTTCCTCTAGATCTCCATGTAGTAAAGCATTGCTAACATCCATTTGGTGTAATTCCCATCCTTTCGCTACCGCAACAGTAAGAAGACAACGAACTGTAGTCATCTTAGCCACAGGTGCAAAAGCCTCATTAAAGTCTTCTCCTTCTACCTGTGTGTACCCTTTCACTACAAGGCGAGCCTTATATTTTTCGATTTCTCCTGAGGCCTTGTACTTTATCTTGTAGACCCATCTGCATCCCACTATTTTCTTTCCTTCTGGTGGTAATGTTAGGTCCCAAGTTCCATTCTCCTCGAGAGCTTTGAGTTCTACTGCCATGGCCTTTTGCCATTCGGGCTTCTTCACGGCTTCTTGATAGCTTTGCGGTTCTTCAGTGCTATGGAGTGATGCAAGATATACTTGATGCCTGCGAGAATAGCAATCATTATTGATGAAATTAGTGATAGGATAGACTTTACCTGAGTGAATGAGTCGGGGCCATGCTCATGGGGTTCTTGTGTGCTGCATGACAATAGTAGTCTCCGAGATAGGCGGGTGGTTTTCGTGTGCGTGGTGGAAGATCTGTTTCCCCCTCATTTTGCATTTCAATCTCCATTGAATTGATTTCCCCCTCATTCTGATTGTAAAACTCAGCTGCATCTATGTCCCTTCCCTGATTCTCTGGGTTCTCACAATTCACTTCTTCATTATGGTTGTTCTCCTCTTGTTGTTCAGAGACATTTTGAAAAATTACACTTGGTAATTCCGTTGTCACATCTTTTTCGTGAACAACATACGGCAGGATATGTTCATAAAACACCACATCACGTGAAATAGAGAATTCTCGTGTCTTAGGATTGTAGACTTTCCAACCTTTCTGTCCTTGTGGATAGCCTACAAAGATACACCTTTCTGCTTTTGGATCGAATTTGTCCCTCAGTTTCGAAACTGTACTGACATAACAAAGGCAGCCAAATACTTTCAAGTGATCATAAGTTGGTGACTTTCCAAAAATTACCTCATATGGCGTGATACGTTGATTTGCCACAGTAGGGGTTCTGTTTATAATATGAGTTGCAACAAGTACGCATTCTCCCCAAAAGCGAATGGGAAGATTTGCTTGAAACCTTAGAGCCCTTGCAATATTTAGAATGTGTCTGTGTTTCCGTTCTACACGGGCATTTTGTTGAGGTGTGGCGACACATGATGTGTCATGAAGTATTCCTTTTTGGCTGAAAAATTTTTTAATACCAAGATTGGTGAATTCTGTCCCATTATCACTACGTACTCTTTTAATTTTCACATTAAATTGTGTCTCTATCATGTTGTAGAAACTTATCAATATGTCAACAGTTTGGGTTTTGTGTTTCATCAAGTAAACCCAAGTCCCGCGGCTATGATCATCCACTAAAGTAAGAAAATAATGAGATCCATTATGTGAAGGAGTATTATATCTCCCCCATAAATCACAATGTATTAAATCAAAAGGTCTCTCAGCTTTATTGATACTATGAGGAAAAGGAAGTCTATGTTGCTTTGACTTGTGACATATATCACAACAATCTAAGTTATTGAAATTAAAACTACAATTGATAATACTTGAAAGACGCTGCAGAGACTGTGTTGAGGGGTGCCCCATTCTGTAGTGCCAAAGAGTGGCATCATCTTTCTTACTTGTTGTAAAAGCAGATCCTTGCATCATCCCTTTGTACACATAAACCCCATTATGCATGCTACCCGATCCAATCGTCCTCCTCGTGGCTAGGTCCTGTATCACACAAGAATCAAATTGGTAAGTTATCATGCAATTTAAATCACGTGTCAACTTATGTATAGAGATTAAATTGCAGCTAAAATCGGGCACAATCAACACATTAGATAGCTTGATATTTCTATCAAGTTTGAGATTTCCAACTCTTTCTACCAGCACAGTATTTCCCGTGGGAACTGTGATATAGAAAGGTTTCTCAAGTGACTGTATTCCCTCTAATATTGAGGAAAAAGGAGTCATGTGATGGGATGCGCCGCTGTCCAAGATCCATTGGATCTCTTTATTACCAGCCATGCTAGCGAGGGATGATCCCGCATTCTTCATTCTTATTCCGTGCAGGGCGTGACCGTTATTAACCACATTTCCATTATCTTTGCCTCGATCCTCATCAACATGAGTTGTATGTGCAGCAAAATTTCCTCCTGATTTGTTGTTCCATCGGTTCGTTATGCGAGTATCCCAGTTGGAAGGATATCCGATTATCTCAAAACACTTAGACTTAGGATGTCCAACCTTTCCACAATGATCGCACTTGGGCCTGGGTCCATCTCTTTTCTGCCTATTTCCTGAATGTGAGTGGAAGGCTGTACCTGGATCCATCTTATTATTCTCTTTCTCCTTCTCCACAGTGAAGCGTGCTTCTTCTCTCAAGACGTGATTGAAAGCGCGTCTGAGTGAAGGTAATGGTTCCATATTCAGAATGGAGGTTTTGACATGTCCGTATTTTTCATTATCCAGACTTCCAAGGAAAAGATGGAGACGTTGTTCTTCTTCCCTTCGCATCAATTCCTTTGATGCTCCACAAGTGCATTCGGGCAGAGGCTGCAATTCACTCAACTCATCAAGCAAACTCTTGAATTGAGTGTAAAATTCAGTTACACTCAACTCATCATCCTTCTGCATAAGACAGAGATTGCGCCATAATTGATGGATCCTTGGTGCGTTGGTTTGAGCAAAACGCTCTTCTAGATCGAGCCAGATGTCCTTCGCGGTTGATGCGTGTGAAATGCTGCTATGCAGTATTGGATCAGTGGCATTGATGATCCATGTTGTTACCATTGAATTCGCTCTCTCCCAATTGATATAATTGGCTGTTTTCTTCCCTGGTTTCGTGATTGTTCCATCAATGAAACCGAGCTTCAATTTTGCTCGAAGCGCCGTTTTCATCGATCGTGACCACGTTCTGTAGTTTTCTCCATTTAGAACAGCCGCCACCAATGGAGTTCCTGGATTATCTAAGGAACCAAAATAGTATGGTGAACTTGAATCAATGGCATGTGATTTTTTACTTTTATCGGAGGCATGATTTTTCTTCTCCGAAATTTCTTTCTCAGAACTGTAATGCTCTGATTCCTCAGAACTGTCCCGCTCTGATGCCAGAATAAAACAGGCTATTATTTTTACTGATATACAAAAGAATGATATGCTATTACATTTATAGCACCTGAGACATTAAAACTGGTGCAATAATTAGCCTAATTATAAGTGTTGACTACTGGAGCTATCAAAGGAAATAATACAAGGTTAATAGTAATGGCTGGAATGATCTCAAAAATTAATAGTGTATCACAAAATTAATATCACATCATTCTCCTTGATTATGTGCTGATCAGAAAGTCAAGATACTTGCTTATTCTGCAATAGCTTAACAAGTGGGTAGGGGTATTCTTCACCCTACAAGCCGGTTTTGTGGAGGTGTGTTAGGCCAACCACAATTTCGAAAATGGTATCAAAGCCTCCTCCAAGACCCACTGGACCACATGTTATTAGGTTTCCGCTGTCGAGCCACTCATCATTTATATGCATGCACCAAGCCAATAGTGCTGGGCTTGGGGGGGCGTTAAAGACTTCCACATCGAATAAAAGATGACTCGAACATGTGTTTATAAGGGTGGGCAATCATCACCTCAGAAGACAATTTTGTGCAGTTTTGTTAGGCTCAACCACAATGTGCTCAATGCAACAGAAGTCGAACCCATGAGGGATGAGATGTCTTGAAGTAGGCTAGTTTTTCAAGCAACATAATGAGTGTTATACACCTCGTGTGAGGTCGTGTTGTTTTGGCAGTGTTGTTTTGGCACTTATGCCCCCATCCCACAAATCATATCTCATGCAACCAAGACACTCGTCTAAGGTTGGTACATATTTGATTGACAACAAATGGGATCATTTAACTAGACCTGGTGTAGAAAAGAGATGGGGATGCATGTCTGGGATTTCCATAGACAGAACAGTGCAGATAGCCAACTGGCCCCACATAACATGATCAGAGATAGGATCTTGGGTCCATCTTCTCTTAAAGGAGTTTTGGGAAGTACAGTCGAACCGAGAGTTGTAATAACCAGCATATCCAATCATAGTATGCAAAATATTTCTTACTTTTTTATGTTGCGATTCAAAAGGATATCACAAACAAAGTGGACCCTACTTAAGTTTGCAGAACTGATATATTGATTTCAACCTTTAAAAAACACTCCCTCCGTATTTTATTATAGGGTTAATTTAGTAAATTATCTTTATAAATATTCAGAATTTTGTTTTAGTCCCTACAAAATAAAATCACATTTTTTAGTCTTTGTAGTATTTTCCTTTAGTTCTTTAAGGACAAAAAATGCCCACAAATTATTTTTACTGGACTAAAAATGCTGATAGAAAATTTTTTATGGGCTAAAAATGTTGACGGAATATTTTTCGTAGGGGCTTAGAAACGAAATTATGGATATTAATAGGGATCACTTACTTAATTAACCCTATATTATAAATCGTTTTGACATTTTCACACATTTTAAGAAGTATAATTAATTTTGTATTGGAAAGAGAAATTCTGAGTGATTTAACAAAATTATCTCTTATTAGTGATATGAGAAAAAAAGATTAAAAGAATGGAGAGAAGAGAGAGTAATAAACGATAAAGAGTAATAAATGATTAAAAGTCTTACTACCTCTGTCCCTAAGTATAAGACCCTTTTGAATTTTTTATTTGTCCGTCTTTATTAGACCTCTTTCAAATTTCAATGTGTATTAATTTTTTTTTTACCACTATACCCTAATTTATGCTCCATATTTTTCTTCAATATATAGTAATTACTCCATGAAAACATTAACTAATTCTCTCTCATAAAGGGTAAACATGAATGGCAATTGTCAACAAAATTAATTCAACAATCAACTTTCTTAATTCCCATGTTTTTATCAAAATGATCTTATATTTAGGGACGGAGGTAGTATGATAGAAAAAAAAATCATTAATGATGCATTGGAATTGTAAAGCGACTTATAATAAAACCAAAATCTTTTTTTTTAAAGTGACTTGTAATAAAATACGGAGGGAGTAGTGTAATAAGAAGAGCTCACTATATCATATATACTGCTAGCATTTTGTTTTTTTTACTGATGTTAGAAACAAAGTATTCCTAGCATTTATCTTGTCTATATTGCTTGGATGAAAATAGAAGAGAGTTGAGGAGTTAGCTTAAACTTTACTGTTGAAATTCAAATATTTTGAAGAGATGTGCGTGTGTGTGAAGACAAGTCAATTTTAAATCTCATCTAGAGTAGAAGAATTTACAGGGAAAAAGATACACTAAAAATTAGACCTAAATATGTTTTACTACACTCAAAAAGGAATCTATTCCCCTCAAAAGACTAGAGTTATTATGGTGAAAAAACTCAAATTAACTCTCCATATTTATGATAACACTCTACATTTTTAACTCGATGGGAGTCAGACTTTAATAAATATCCACTTGCATGCAACACTTTTTAAAGTTTCAAAATTGTTATTTAATTTATAATTTTCTTAGAAGCTAAATATAATATTTGTACGGGACCAAATTTGTTTGTTTGAAAAAAAATACAATTATTAAGTGTAATCCTTTTTTACATTCTCATATACAAATGTTTTAAAAATTGATAGAAAAAGTTTAGGTGTGGTAGACTTCAGGATTTCATCAGGGTTAAGACACACTTCAAGACTCAAAGAGTGCTACATTTACATATCACTCACTAAAGAGGTCCTCACATCGGCAACGGTTGTTGAACCAATGATCTTACTGATTAGTCAACTCTTTACTAACTGAGTCAACTTTCATTGACACAAATGTTTTAAAATTGAAATAACATTTAAAAAACACATTTTTTGTATTTAAAACAATTTTTTTATTTACTGTAACTAAAAACTAAAAAAAAATCTCAAACATTTAGTTTGCATTATGACTTGGTCAAAATAAATGTTCGTGTAAACATATCTTTATCTTTATAATAATAAATGTTAGGTAGTCTTGACCTAACCCTAATGACTAACCCTAACTTTTGTTTTGAAAGAAATTTATGAAAAAAAATCCCTGCTGAAAGTTGAACCACAGACCAACTTCTAATATGTCACAGCTGTAACCACTGGATCACTAAAGGTTTTTGTGACTTATAATTGCTTTTATTTTATATATCTACGGCAGATGCGAGTTGAAGTTGTTTATAAGCATTACGTTTTGATATTCAGAACACTTTCCAAACCCTCTCAATGAATTCCAACAGAACAACATATGTAAAGCATCATCTGCGCGTCCTGTCCAGGTGCATCCCCCAGCAACCCTTCTTCAAAATCAATTATTCTCATTAGGGTTAGGGTTTTCTTCTTCTTCTTCTTCTTTCCCAATTCTTCAATTTCAATGACCCCTTCTTCCGTATTCAACCACCACAAAATCTCTTATCTCTTCCACTGTTGTTGTTCATCTTCTTCATAAGCACAACCCTATTTCATCGCAGCATCCTTTCTTCCATTTCTCATATTGTTTGTGTTTGATGGATCTATCACACCATCAATCCAATTTATCTCTCAATTTCTCATCTTCTCACGCTTCTCCGCCGCGCCGTCCACCGATTCCCGACGATTGTATCGCCCTCCATCTCGAATCCAGCTTCCGCGATCCATCAAACCCATTCGAACAGAACAACATATTCATATTTCGTTTCAATCGAATGTTTTTGTTGCCAGGCATGTTGCTACCGCCGCAAATTAGCTGTCTCGGAATTTTGAAAAATACTTTTGATGTTAGATGTCAGAGTTATTCAATAGGAAGAGTTCAATGCCTGGGAAAATTCCAAGTGGGTATTTCAATACGGTGTTTGGGTTTGATGAGGGTTCATGGGCAGCTGAAGCAGCCAACACACTGCACTTGCAAGGTACGTTCATCATTTCTTCCTTTTTCTTATTTTAGTTTAATTTTTTAAATTCCAAATATGTAATTTAAATGAATTTTCTATCCCATAGTAAACTGGTTTTTCCACGTACCAAATACCTAAACTCAATTTCTCATGTCTTTTTTTTTTGGCCTAAAAAATTGGAAAATCTTCCAGGTCATGGCAAATAAGTTATTAACATATCCTTAAAATGTGGCTTTGCAGTTTTTCTTTAAACCTTATAATGTGTCTTTGTTGTTGCCCATGTTCTGTTTTCAATAACTTCAAAAATCCTTGAAAATAGGCACCACTCCAACCATAACTGATGTATAGTGGGTCGTTTTTCATTCACACGTAACATTCACAAACTCATTCTTTTCTTATAAATACACAGTTTTCTAAACTTTTCATTCACCGTAACTTCTATCCTCTCTATTAGAATCAAAAATCAGGCAAAGTATGTTCTAAAATTTAGTGAGAGTAATATACTTCACATTTATACTTCACATTTTTTGTGGTATGTATCATAACTAATGTGGATCACATCTGTTTTAGGATGACATTGGTGAAAGCAACCCCCATCTCTGATATCGTGTGCGGTAAGACTGAGTTTAATGTCATGGCTAGGGTCATTCATCTCTGGTCAATTCCAGATCGAAACAACTCTACTGAAGAAGGAAGCCTCCAGATGCTTTTGGTGGATGAAAAGGTAATATGTTTAATTAACCAATAATTTGTTGCCTGCATATCCATTTTGTTATAAGCTCAATTTCAGACAATTGTGCTCCGAGTAACTCAAAATAGCTAGCAAATTAATAAGACTAATTTTTTTTTTACATATGAACTGCATTGATTTTTTTTCCACATGAACTACATTATAATAGAATGGACGTTACACCTAAAATATAGACCTAACTTATAAGTGTATTGTGATAAGTCCAAAACACAAACTGTAAATCAACATTCAAAATGGCATGTTGAACATATTAACTGCATCAGTATTCAGTAACCTATTACAATCCTGCATATCCATTTTGTTATAAGCTCAATTTCAGACAATTGTGCTCTGGCTCAGAATCAAAACTATTGTCTTATGTAATGAGAATTCAATTATTATTCCTGTCATTTAATTTATACACACTGATTCTGTTTTATGGTTTTTGTTTATTTGTTATTTCTGTTCATAGTCTGCAAAAATTCAGGCAACTATCAGAAAGAATCTAATTCCAAAGTTTAAGAGCGAAATAGAAGAAGGTTCAGCCTATGCCTTTGAAAATTTCATGGTTGCTAGCAATGAACAATCCTACAAGGCTACTGAACACAAGTACAAGCTCAATTTCATGCATTCCACCAAAGTTTTTAAAATCTCAACTACAGATATACCCTCCAGTCATTTTGACTTTATGCCTTTCCCATCAATATTGGCAGCTACTAGGGAGGACAAGTTACTTGGTAAATACTATTTTTTTTATACATGCAAATTTATATATATGTATATATACTTTTATCAATACAATTTTTGACTTGCTTTTTCCAATTTATTTACTTTAGATGTTATTGGACATGTTGTTGAAAAGGACGTGGTGAAGGAAACTGAAAAAAATGGTAAAGAGAATAAGGTTATGGATTTGACCCTTGAGGATTTAGAGTAAGTTCAATGTTTTCAATTTTAATTAATTTGCACTAAATATCCTTGGTTTAAATATGATTTGGTGACTGTTCTGTTGTTTTTTGTGTAGAAATAACAGGATTCATTGCACTTTGTGGGATCAATTTGCTGAAAGGATGCAGCTATTTCTAGAGAAGCATGATTCAACAAAATCTGTGATTATCATCCTACAGTTTTGCAAATTGAAGAAATATTTTGGTAGATACTATACCACAATAATCTGTTAACTTTTTTGACAAGACTCATGAATTCAGCTTAGTAAATCAAATTTGAAAAATAAACATCAATTATGAGTCATCCTATTAGCATGAAATAAGTGTTTTCACTGACTGCTGATATCCATTATTTTCTATCTTAGACTTTGGTTCCCTAAGATTCAAATAGTAACAAAACTTCAGCATGTGAAAAAGTCTAAGTCTATGAATTTCAATCACACAAAACTTCTAAGATTGGAGGGATTTAATTTAACAAAAAAACTGAACTGCACCTCACCGAAAAGAACAAAACTGTGAAAGATAGTTCATGAGCTGAACTGAATTGAACTGGTTCAGTTCGGTTAGTGAAGTTCCAGTCACAGTTCGGTCCTTTTCTGTTCAGTTCTATTTTGATTTTTTTAACAGTCCTAGATATATGCTTGAACATCAAGCCTGTAATTGCAGACTTGGCTTAAGAATTTTCAAATTAAAATGTAAAAAATGGTACATAGTAGCATGACTGTTCAAATAAAATGGGGGAACATTGTTGTTGAGTTACAATAAATAAAGCAAGCTTCACACTACAGGAAGACTTGGTGTATACATCGAGGCATCGTGGTTGATCACATAGATGGTCATATTACTAATATATAGTCTTCACGTATGCTATATGTGATTATCATATTACGGCTTTACATCATATTTTTCAATTTGTTTGTACTTCACAGGACAAATGGGTGTATAAAATGCTTTTTATAGAACCAAAAATATGTTCAATGTTGATTTACCCGATGTTGCTGATTATAAATCGCGGTAAGTATTACGAACACAATTAATTCAGTGAAGCTTTCTCTTTTCCTTGCACTATGTGTGTTCTCCACTGCCTTAACCCCTTATATTTCTTATAATTTGAACAGACTCAATGGGACAGACCTTGCACTAACTCCAGTTGTTAGTCAAATGAATGCGCCTGCTATACTCTCCCTGTCTGATGATTTGCTGCAGACACAAAGGATGACTATTGAGGATTTGATCGAAGCAACTGAGGTATATCTCTTAGCCACAAAATTTATAACATGCCTACTTTCTGTCATTCACTTGCTGTCATTATAACGTAAATATTTTAATTTTTTCCCCGTTTGGTGATAAAAAAACATTGCCAGAAATGTGTTGGAACTGTATTGGCTCAGACCTGTGAGCTAGAGACTGATTTATGCTGGTATTATCAAGCTTGCGCAAAATGTGCATCCAAAGTTATTACTGTTGCTGGAGCCATGTACTGTGACAAATGCAAGAAACCCAAGAATGTTATTCCTAGGCAAGTCAATCAAATGGGTTTTAATCTATAATGATCTGATTACTAAACCTTTTTTTTGTGGTGATCACAATTATTCAATCATATGTGCAGGTTTAAGGTTCATATCCAAGTGATAGACAATTCGGGGTCAACAACTTTCACATTGTTCGATCGTGTTGTTTCCCAAATTTTGGGTAGAAATGTGCAAGATTTACTTGATTCTATGGATCAGGTACTTTAGTTTCGTTGTAAATCTGTTGTGTTGTTATAACAAAAAAAAAACACTCTTTATTACAAATATTACTAACTCAAATTTTCCAAACATAGGGTATGGCTTATCCACCAGAACTCGATATATTTGTGGACAAAAGGATGTTGTTCAAGGTCGAGGTCAGTGATGCCAATCTATTTCGCAACTGGCGTAGTTATACAGTGAAGAAACTTACTCAAGATGAGAATATTATTAACCAGTTTCTGACCCTTCATGGGATCAACGTAAGAATACCCTTTATATCTTAAATTAATTCATTTTCAACTGTTTTCACACCTATAATTACGTGATACGTTTCTAACAGATGGAAAATGCAATTGCTGATGCTGATGATGTTCCCACGCTTAGTGGCAAGACTGGTAGCAATGTTTTGGTACCATTTTTTTAATTTAAAAAATGCTTTGTTACTCTTTTGTATTGCAAGGTTTTAAAATTAATACCCTTAAAACAATTTCTAATGTTACCCCTTATATTCTTTTAGGAAATTACCGAAGGTGGGGATTCAAATGACAAAGAAGAGTTTGTTGGGATAGATTTAATGGAGAACTCAACCAGCAAGTCTTTGGGTAAGAGGTCTGCTGACAGTATCAATATTGATGATGCGGGTGAAGAAGACGTTGGCACTTCATCCGTTACTAAAGAACCAAAAATGATGTGTGTGAAGCTTGAAAAAACCAAGTGATCTTATCTGTTATGTTTGGAGTAGATTATGTTTTGTTCGTCTTCATTAGTGTCTTAAGTTTGGGGCTTTTTCCTTTTTTTTACAATGTCATGGTTTGCTAATTTGAAGTGTTTTGTTGAACTATGTAATTGCCTCTTCCACGGCAAGTTTTTGATTTTCTCTTAATTTGGAGATGCTTCAATGCTGTCCTCTTTTGTTATGAATTTGAATTTTAGTAATTTCAATTAATGAATTTGAGTTTTAATGATCTTGCTGGGTTTCCAATTAAATTACTATAAGCCTTGAAAAGATTTGCAAACGACAAAACTAAAAAAATATCAATATGGCCTACAAAATGGAAATTTTTTAAAAAAAAAATAGCTTCGAAAAAGTTGGATATAATCAATGAAGACCTTTGATGCATTCTTTCAATCGGATAAAATAAAAAAACACACTTAAGGCTTTAAATAATAACATATAATCAGTGAAGAGGTTTGATACGTTCTTTCAATTGGGATTAAATAATGACACTTAAGGCTTTACATAATAACAAACCCAATGCTTACTATTTTGTTTTTTTTAAACAGCCGTAATGCTTACTTCAACTCCAAATCTTGCTACTATATGCGGCCACTTAAAGGATGGTGAAATTACATTGGATGGCAACAATGACGTCAACATGATATGTACAACAGACGATGAAGAGGACAATATTCCCTCTAATTCAGGTATTTATATATAACATATATATTTTCCTTTATCGTGTCTCTTTTGTTTTTTTTAAAAAAATACATGAAAGTGCAAGTGCTAATGTAAAATACATATTTCTATAGACATATATTGATTGCCCATTGAAAGTGACAACTACCATGTTAATATATGTATATTTTGACTTAATAGGGCTTAGTTAATACAAATGTCTATTATTTCCTTAAACGGAGAAATACATAATGCTTTCATTTACAGATGTTGCAATTACGTTGGATGCTAACAATGAGATCAACATGATATGTACCACAAATGCTGAAGAGGATAATATTCCTTCTAATTCAGGTAATTTTATATATATCCTTTATGGAGTCTCTTATTTTTGAAAAAAACATACATGAAAGTGCTAATGTAAAATACATCATTTTATATACTATTAGGGAGTCATTTTCAAGTACAAAACATGATCGTCATTAATGAAGAATTAGATGATACTGCTGACTCAGGTATAATTTTGTTTTAACATATATTAGTGTTATTCTGTCTTCGATCAAAATTTCATCAATATTCAAATCAAATTATATAAACAAGTAATATTATTCTCTATACAGCAAATGGATATTCAGAATACTTTCATATTGGCCAACCCAATTGGATATGTGGAGATTGTGGTGCAATGATGTGATATGAAGAGCGCTCTCAAAGCATTTTAATCCCTCTATTCCAAAATTTTCATTGTGTTGCAGTCAAGGCAATATTGAAATCGCTCCATACCCTCGCCTCCCGAAACCTTTGCACGATTTATATCACAAACATGATAGAAGGAGTAATTTTTTTTTGGAAAATATTAGATCTTTCAATAGCATGTTTGCTTTCACATCTATTGGCGGAAAAATTAACACGTCATTAAATGATGGAAATGCACCTCCGGTGTTTGTGATGAATGGGGAAAATTATCATCAAATTGGAAGTCTATTGCCTTTGCCGGGAAGGAAGCCTAAATTTGCTCAACTATACATCTACGACACTGAAAATGAAATTTCCAATAGAATGTTTGTTGTTGGGTAATTTTACTAAATTATATTAATTATTTCTAGATTAAGCATTACAGTGGTCTGGATTAAGCATTATATGTGTCTATCTCTCACCTATATTGTTCTCTCTCTCTCTCTCTCCTCTCTCTCCTCTCTCTCTCTCTCTCTCTCCCCTCTCTCCTCTCTCTCTCTCTCTCTCTCTCTCTCATGTTATCTATCATTTCTCTTGCATAAAATACACTAAAGTCACCACTTTGTTGTCAATAGAGGCCGCTATCGGCGCTATCGCGGCGCGGAGCGGCCGAAAACAGCACACCGAGTTGCGACGCTCCGGTGCGGAGCGTTTCGGAATAGCGGCGAAAGTGGTCGCGTTGGTGGGACGCGGATTGCGGTGCGACGGGGTTAAAGCGGGCGCTACGGGTGAAAACTGGGTCAAACCGGGTCAGAGGCTAATTTAGTAACTGCACAAACCCTAAGTGATTGGCTTTCAACACAGAACAAACACACGCACAACACAGCCGCACAAGTCACAACACAGGATTGGCTTTCAAGCAGAAAAACAGCACAACACTTCTCTTCTTCATAGGTTTTCATCTCTTCACCACTCAAAGGTAATCAATCATCTTCATCTTCTTTCACATTTTCCTTTCCTTTTCCTTTTCCTTTTCCTTTTTATCTCTTCCCATTTTCATTTTTCTTTTCCTTTTCCTTTTCCTTCATTTTTTTTAATTATGTTTTTTTTTCTAATTTTGTTTTATTTTTCTAATTCTGTTTTTTTTATTTTGTTATTTAATTATGTTATTTTTTTATTTTGTTATTTAATTCTGTTTTTTTACTTTGTTTTTTAATTGTTTTCTTTTTATATAATTCTGTTTTTTTATTTTGTTTTATAATTCTGTTTTCTTTTTATATAATTCTGTTTTTTATTTTATTTTTCTAATTCTGTTTAATTCCCTCTCTGTTTTGTTTGTTCCAATTAGCTATGGCAAGTAGTTCACAACCATCATCATCCAATGCTGAAATTATATTAATTATTTCCAAAAGCTTTGGTGATCCACTTTCAGCTATTGTTCAGAGCACGTATCCAGATCTATTGCACAACATGAATGATCCATCTTTCTTTCAAGATAGAGCTATATTAGCTCCAAAGAATGCAATTGTTGACGCCATAAATGATTATATGTTGGATTTAATACCTGGAGATGAAAAAACTTATTTCAGTTGTGACTCTCTATGTAATGCCAACTCAAATGTTGACATGCCAGATGATGTGCACACTCCTAAATTTCTAAACACCATTGTTGCTTCAGGAATTCCAAATCACAGGTTAAAGCTGAAAGTTGGAGTCCCAGTAATGTTGTTGAGAAATATTGACCAAACTTTAGGATTGTGCAATGGTACACGTTTCATAATTACAAGAATGGGAAGATATGTGCTTGAAGGAAAGATTATATCTGGTAATAATATTGGTCAAAAAGTTTTTATTCCTAGGTTATCACTGATTCCTTCGGATAAAAAAATCCCTTTTAAGTTTCAACGTCGACAGTTTCCATTGGCTGTTTCGTTTGCCATGACTATCAACAAGAGTCAAGGTCAGTCACTTAAGTATGTTGGAGTATACCTTCCTCAGTCAATTTTTTCACATGGACAACTATATGTTGCAATGTCAAGGGTTACTTCAAGGAAAGGCTTAAAGATTTTGATAACAGACGATGAAGGTGAAGATACAAATGAAACAGAAAATGTAGTTTACAGAGAAGTTTTTCAGAATGTTCAATAGTTACTTATTTACTCTTTTCTCAAACTCAATGTAACTTGATTTTGGATATTTAAAATTAGAAAGGGTCGGGGTCTAGTTGTTTTAAAGAAAATGTTCTTTGCATTAAATTTGAAGAGAGAGAAGTCCCAAGTTTAATTGTGTATAGAAAATTAATTTTCATTTAATAAAAAAAAAGTTTCCGTAGCCGGGGATCGAACCCGGAAATTCACCCAAAGAAATTATCAGTTGTGCTACTACGGATTTGTTGACATATAGCGCTAATGAACGTATATATACGATTGTAATGATTATCGTCATACGGTCCACCATTGCCCATCTTTTTTATCAATATATGGCCCATCTAGTGATCTAATTACTAAGTTTTTTTAAGAATCTAATTACTAAGCTTACCCCCATTAAAATTAGTCCGAGGATGTTATATTTATCATATGTTTGTTTCAAAGTTTACCACAAATATTCTTGGAAATGTGAGATTAGACATTTTATTTATATTATAATGTTTGGTATAGGTTTACAAAAATTGCTTTTGAGTTCTCAACTTTTTGTTTCAATGTTAAGAGGATGAAAACTTTTTATTCTCAAGAATGAAACATAAATACCAAAAACTATCTGCTTTCCTCTATTATTTTTCATTTCTATTTTATATTTTAAGATTAAATAATTTTTTAGAAAAGTCCCTAGGAATATAAAAAATTAAATAACCACATTTGTGAGAATTATACTCCTAAGAATACGATTCATGGGAAAGCTAATCCCAGTAATAAATTTTAAAACCATGTAACAAACACACTTTTATATCTAATATCTAATGGCGCAAATACTTGGTCCGCTAAAGAGTAAAGACCACCTAATAAGCCGTGGAAAAATTCTTAAATATAGCATATTCTTTTTTTTTTTTAATCGGGTATCCTCCACGCGTGCAACTGCGGAGACTAATCTCTCGAGCCTTGTGGGACTTAAATGTGCGGCAAACTCTCCCTAAGAGTTTTAACGTTACTGCATGTCCAAGACTAAATTCAAACTCAGAACCTTGGTTAAGTTAGAAGAGATTCGTATCATCTCATCTAAGCGCAGAATATTAATAATTTTTTATCTTATTTCAATGGATTACATATGATAGTTTATAATTTCTTGAGAAAGTATGTAAAATCTGACCAATAATTATTTAGGATAACACAATATTTAATTTTGATTTATTCTGAATTTTTCTTTAACTATATTTCGTTAAGCACTAGAGTCAATCACTTCATTAAAGAAAATAAAGTAGTTAATTCAAATTAAATCATAATAGAAGTTGGACAAAATAACAGTAATGAATATTATATTATCTTATAAGTATCAAGCAATACATCAAACCATACAACAATACACTGAGAAATACAAAATGCTACACGCTGACACATGTCACTCTCCAAGTAGAAAATGTCATGTTACAGAATTTATTTAGCTCTCTAATATGTCAGATACTGCATATCACATACATTATTTTCCTGCTTTGGTTTCAAGGAAGTGTGTACCCTATAAATAAAAAAAAAGGACAAGGTTAATTACATTACACAATTGTTTCAAATGAAGAGTCAGACTACAAAAATCTATCTATAATTACATAATGTTTAAGACACACTAAATCAAATAGGAGTTAGTAGATATTATTCAAGTTCAACTAGCTATTAATAATTAGTTGTTACTTACTTCCACATTTCTTTCCAGCAGGTCGGTTCCTAATGTTGCATCTCTTAGGAACAGTGATAGCAATAGCAGGATTAATCTTAGCTTGTTTTGCAACAGGTGACAAAAGAACAGAACAAAGACATCTTGGAGAAGTTCTAATCAAAGCACCAACTCTAGCACAACAAGCTGGTGGAACTTTTGCCCTCACATTACGTACAGCACCCAAACATGGACTTAGACTAGCAGCTGCTGACCCAATTGGTGTCCTTCCACATTCTCCAGCTGCCTCAGTTTCCAAAATTAACACACTTGATGCCAACAAAAATATCACCACTGTTGCAAGGAAAGTTCTAACCTTGAATTCCATCACCATTGTTTTTGAAAATTTTATATATGTGTTTGAATCACTGACTAGTTTGTATATGGCACATTGAATTACAAGGAGCAAGTTCCATAGTTATATAGTAGTAGTAAAGTGAAAAATGGGCATGACTCATGAATATGACATTAGCACTAGTGGGGTGGTTGTGGCATTTGGATATTCAATCTACAATGATAATGTTCATGGTAGAAGCTTCACAAAGAGTATCCCTTCAGTAGCCTTCGCTCGCTAGCTAAAACATAAATATCGATCACTAATTTGTTTAGCGACCAAAAAGATCACTAGTTTGTTGCTATTTCAATCACCTTTAAATATATTTGACATCTGATCGATCGCTATTTTGATCACACATGTTGAACTTTTTTTACACAGTTTCTCATCGTCGGTATTCATAAAATAAACCAACTAACTTAGAATAAAATATCAAACACACTTTGTTTAATGCTTCTTTCTTTTTGTCGACCAAAACTAATGCTTCTTTCTTTAAATAAGTCAATATTACCAAATAATTTTTTTATATACAATAAATTAAGGTTTCAATTCATAGTAAAGAGAATATCCGGAATTCACGAGACTTTACTTCATGTATCATATTTATTCATACTAGAAGACTCTAGTCCGCGTGTTCCGTGATATATTTTTTTGGTACAATGACTACACTTATTAATGGCTAAATGATCGACTTTTAACTTTGATAGAGAAAAATGTTCTTGAAACAGTTAATGATGATGTTATTTTAAATCATTTTTAACAAATAGAGGATAGATCATTTTCTTTATAAATTTAGTTATTACGACTGATAGATATATTATTTGTTACTTTTAGTATAATTTACTTCACCAAATATCTTAGCCTCATTGAAAATTTATTGACGAGTCCGTCACTAAACTGCTTAGGATTTCTTCTTCAGGTTGAAGCATATCTTATTCCATCGTCAGAGCAAAGAAGTAGGTGAGCTGAAAAATATAGTGTGAACATAGTAAAAGTTGGGCAGACAAAATTTTGATGCACTTAGGCTACCTCATAATTTGTTCCACTAAGCATGCTTGGGCTATAAGACCAGTACACGTGTGATTTTAAATACCAGGCATGCTTAACTGATTTCTGGTACATGATCAAATGAAATTCAACAAATTATACCTGTAAGGCTATAACATGATTGCACATGAATCTAACTATACCGTACCTATAACCTTAGTAGTGTTGACGGTTTTTAGTATAATCCTTCTCATTATTCATGACACACAACACAATTACCAAATTCTCCACTACACTCAAGATTAGATATTTTTTTGTTTTGTTTGAGGGATCAAAAGGCTAGAGTTGTTACCATGGACAAAACTCAAATTAATTAACTCTATATATTTATAATGACATTTTTCACTACCCGATGTGAGATTTGAATGAATATTCACTTTGACACAACACTTTTGAAGATAAAAATTGTTATTTGATTTGATAATTTTTTTTAGAAATTAAATATAATATTTGAGCCGTCACCAAAACATTAGTTTCTTCTCCTTCATCCACCAAAGAGAGGTGATTTAGGGTCAATTTTTGACCAAAAATCACCCCTCTAACTCGTTTTTCTCTCTCTCTCTCTCTCTCTCTCTCTCTCTCTCTCTCTCTCTCTCTCTCTCTCTCTCTCTCTCTCTCTCTCCTTCTTTTATTGAAATAAGTGATTTTGACATCTATTTTGTTTTTTCTTTCGTGATTTCGTCGTCTTAGTGCGACGTTGTTTTGTTCGTCGTCTTTGTGCGGCGTTGTTAGTCTTTTTTGTTTCTTTCAGGTATTTGTTTGGTTCAGATTGTCAGATCAACTTCGATCAGTGCAGATACAATCAATGACTTTGGCGTCGTCAACGTTGCAGATCCGGAGACATGGGTGTTTTGGAGACTTGAATATAATCATATGTGTAGGCTTTTGTACTTTGCCGTTTTATGCTATTAACATGGATGTTGTGAGTTTGTTCGCAGATTCATCATTTTTGGTTTTAGCGAATTTGCATTATATCTATGTACTTTATCAATTTAAATAAATGAATATCATTTATTTTTAGTCAAAAAAGTATTTGTGCAGGACCAAATTTGTTTGATTGGAAAAGTATAGAATTTTTTTGAGAGAGCAATATTTGAAACTATAAAGACAAAATAAATACAATTATTAAGTCTAATCTTTTGTTTACATTCCCATATACATATGTTCTAAGAATTGATAGATAAAAGTTTAGATGAATTGGAATTCATGATTTCATCGGAGTTAAGACATGCTTCAAGACTCAAAGAGCACTTAAAGATAAACTTATAAAATCACTCATTAAAGAGACCTTACATTAGCATCGAGTTTTGAACCAATGACCTTAGTAGTGAGTGAACTCGTTATCAATTGAATCAATGTTCGTTGACATAAATATTTTAAAATTGAAATAACATTTTTAATAAAAACTATTTTTGTATTTACAAATTGCCACAAGCATGGATTGAACATGAGACCTGGCAGGCATCCACATATCATGGGTGCTTACCACTACAACAAGCGATTGGTTGTGATACATTCTAAGTGGTTATTGATTTAAAACAAACACTAGTTACCCTTACATTTCAATTCACATTTTAATTTGTATTTTATCTTCCCTAAAAAAAACTTGTATCATCTCTCTCTTTAAATTTTGTTTATCTTGATAATATATTGTAAAAGTAAGTGATTCTAATTTATCTACACAATATATAAAGAAAATAGCATGTTTTGCCCCTTTTAGGTTGTCTTTTTCTCTTTTCAAAATTACCCTCAACTTTCAATACAAATAACACATATAACAAATAGATAAAAGTAAATTTAAATATTAAAATAAAAGTGTAACGAACACGATATGAGTATATATATGTCCAACTTTTTCCTTTATCTTTTAAAAAGTGTAGCAAACTAGATGAGTATATCTATACTTACTTTTTTATTATCCCATTATACCCTTAAATAAATTTTTCTGTAATAAAGATCGTGTTGATGTAATTAAAAAAATAATAATTTAGATTATATATTTTTTATCTTTCAAAAAAAAAGATTATATTTTTTTGTTATATTGTTGGTGTCATTGAAATAAATATCATAGTTAGTTTGGTTTGTTATAATTTGAAAGCAACAAACATTTATATTTTTAGTTTTAATCAAAATTAAAATTTCATAAAAAACACCGTTCATAATTTTCAAACAGCGCAATAAAAAGAGCGGAAAGACGGGTACGTGAGTCATTCCAAATTTTCAAACATCACAACCTGTGAGAAATAAATCATTATAACAATGGAGTACGCAAGAAAATTTGAAGAGGAAGAAGAAAGAAGTTGATAAACAAAGGTTCAATTTATTTAATCTATTTATTTGCAGAGGTAATTCTCAGTTCATTGAAAACAACATCCTAAAAGATCAGAATATGAAATACCTTTTATAGGAGAGCCATTCCAATTCATAATAATAATAATAATAATAGAGTTGTAGTGTAACATACAATGAATAATTGAGAGGATTGGAATTGGAAGAGGCATACAATCAATAACTTGATGAGAGTTATAATGTAACGTACAATGAATAATTGAGAGGATTGGAATTTGAAGAAGCATACAATCAATAACTTAATGATGGTGGAGTTTTGTGGGAGGGCAAAATTGGAACGAGGTGGCAAAGTATGGAGGGCAAAATAGACAAATTGGGTATTAGGGTTGGGGAATAGGGTTTGCACACTATTCTCCATTTTATAATAACTAAACTCTAACCCGTGCATGTGACTATCATATTGATATGTATTTTAACCATAGTTTTCATTTCTCTCTCTTTTGTTTAGATCATTAGCCAAGACTTTGAGAAATTCCTTTCGGACAGTGATTTTGATCATCTCATTCTGTGTGGAGATCATAACTCTCCAAGATCTATGTGTGAAATCAGATTTCGCAATCAGTATCAGATTTTCTCAACACTTGAACTAGGATGGGAATCTTTCTGCCTTCAAAATGGATTTCAGGCAAGAGACACAATCCGTTTTAAGTTCTTTGAAGGAATTTTCAGCTACTTTGTGCATGTGTTCAAGATTGCTCCTTAGGCTTCTACAATATCAATCCTAATCTCTTCTGTTTTGTTTAGTTATCAAATTAAGTTTCAGTTGACTATGAAACATCTATGTCTGTCTTTGATTTCACATGTTATGTTTTGTTCCTTATGATCTATCAATCTAAGTCTTTATCCATGTTTTATTCAAAGTGAAATCCAGTTGATCATGTTGGTAATTATATGGAGTTTTAACTTTCTGAGCATGTCGATCACTCTCAATCATCACTTAGTTTGATTGTTTCTATGACTTTGAATGTAACTCTAAAATTAATAATACAACCAGTTTGATACTTATATATGAAACTCTACAAAATCCGTGCATTGTACGATTTGATAGTTATATATGAAGCTCTACAAAACCCGTGCATCGCACGGGTTAGAGTCTAGTAGTATATGTTTGTATTAACGTCCACTTGCTTCAAACCCTCTTTGAAAAAATAGGTTAAATGTACTTTTGGTCCCCTAAGTTTCAAAATGTTGCGATTTTGGCCCCCAATTAAAAAAAATGAAAAATTTGGCCCCCCAAGAATATGTCCCTTTGCAATAGTAGTCCATATTTAGACCTAGTCAACGCCCATATGGCATGCCACATGTGTAATTACTTAATTAAAAAAAAAAGAAAACCACATAATCATGTTCTTAATTAAATAAATGGAAAAAGAAATTAAAAATAAAAAAATCAGAAAAAATTAAAAATTAAAAGGAAAGAAAAAGGAAGAGGTCCGAATTCCAGCAAATGCTTCTTCTCCTTCTCCTTCATCTTCAATTCACAACAACTTCATCTTCTTCACCAAATTATAGCTCTATCACCACCATCAACCACAACCGCAAATCATAGCTTCATCCAAATTAGGAATCCTTCAACTTAACTAACTTGTTCTCTCCATTAAAAACTCTTTTCTCCCTCTCAAACCTTCTTTCTCTCTCATCCAACTTCATTTTATCTAGTTTTACTGTTCACATAACTTAGAGAAACACCATTATCTCTCCCATAATGGTCCAACCACAAATACCCTCCACCTCTCAACACTCTATCAACATCAAACAACAAAAACTCCACATCGTCACCGAAATCTGCTGGTTCACCGCCCTCCCACACCGAACAATATCCACAACACCGTCAAACATCGGTAATCGTTGCTGCAACAGCACATGAAGCTGCACAAGTCCCCTTATCGCAACTGCCTCAGTGTAAGGCGCCACAACATTCATCGTCATTGTAACAACCGTAACATTACGTGCCATCGCCGCTGCAAATGAGCCAGTACCACCACCATCATCAATCCCCAACCTTAAAATCGATTTGGCTGATTTCGCGATATGGAGAAGCTGTTGAACTGGGAGATCTAAGTCAGAATTATAGCTAGTAAATTTAGAAACTTCACGAGAAGGTTCAAATCCCAAGATTAGGGTTTTGACGGTTAAAACAATCGAATGATTTACATGAATAACGATCCCAAATTACAGAGGAATCAGGGAGAGAAGAAGGAAAAGGATTTTTCGGAAGTGAATTGGACGAAGTTTGTTTCTTCGGCGTCAGAGAGAAACAACGCCGGCGAGGGAGAGGATAACAACCACGAAGAATTAAGCTTTCAGCCTCTTCCTTTTTCTTTCCTTTTAATTTTTAATTTTTAATTTTTTCTGATTTTTTTATTTTTAATTTCTTTTTCCATTTATTTAATTAAGAAAATGATTATGTGGCTTTTTTAAATTTTTTTTAATTAAGTAATTATACATGTGGCCTTTCACATGGACGTTAACTAGGTCAAAATTGGCCAAAATGACTACTATTGCAAAGGGGCAATTTTTTTGGGGCCAAACTTATCATTTTTTTAATAGAGGACCAAAATCGCAACATTTTCAAACTTAGGGGGTCAAAAATACACTTTAGCCTAAAAAACATCCTTACTAATGATTTGAAAAGACATTAGTCATGATGCAATAGACTAAACGAAAATATAGATTAAATTGTTAAACTTTGTTGTTGAACTTAAATGTTAGACGATGATTCAGCAAATAGTTCTTAACAATGATTCTCGTTTTTCAAGTGATTACTCCGAAAAATGAACTATAATCTTTTTTATTTATGCTTACAAAGATCTTATATTTCAATTCTTTGCTCTCTAGATAGGTAAATAGTAACCAATATGGATTAATTATAGGGAAAAGGATTAGACTTTTATTACATTACAAACTAAAATTATATTTCTGTCGAAAGAGATACCAACATGTAATGTTTGACACACATATCATATCTCCAACATTACCATGGGGGAAATCTATGGAAAAGAAAGAAAAGAACGTAAGTGCAAGAACAATAGCTATTTTAAAACATAAAGGTTAGAGGTTAATTGTGATACTTTGAATATAGTGAGAAGTGAATTAGCCCTGCAACATTAAAATAATCGATTAGTAGTATATAATATTATTGGCACTTCATAGCATACCAAATATAATATTGACACATCTTCTTAGCTTACCAACTGTAATGTGATTAGTATACGAGTCTTCTTAGCATACCAGCTATAATGTGATTAATATATGAGAAATGTTAATAAGTGTTTTTGGATCATTCTTTAAAGGTCTTAAACAGTAAGTTTTTATAAAAATCTGTGTTTTAATACATTAGAAATTAAAGTATTTAACTTTTTTTAAAGAATATTTTTAAAATTTAAAATGTTTAAAGAGTGTTCCGAATACATTCGTTTAAAAGACCTTTAGTGATATATTATATGATATGTAACCATTACATGCGTACAACCGGTCGGTCAACATTGATATATATTCCTTAAAAAAACACAGATGTATCTGTCTACTACGCTTAATATAGATGCATCCGTAATTTGCAAAATATCTTTATCCTCCCCCTTTTCGTATAAATTTATTCCAAATTATAATATATAGTATATTTACCCTCCCCCTTTTCATATTATTTTTTTCCAAAATCCAAAGTATAAAAACAACTTGAATTCTAGATTTTCTTTAAAAAAAAAAAACAAGAATACTATATTTGTTTTGACCCAATCCTTCAGAACCGAGTTAGTGGTTGCTGTAATTATTTAACACTGGATGTAGGAGGAGTAAGACAACTAGTTGCGTAATTCGAGAGACATCATTTATGTTGTTATGATTGTTGGAGCAAGTGCTTTTTACTTGTTTCACTCGATTTAGCTTTGCAAGTTGCCATTAAAAGATTGTGAATTTCGTTTTGATAAATTGTCATTATATCATCTAATAAAAGGAAGGACATTTAGGAAGAAGTTGGTCGTATCACACATGCCTTCAATTAAAGTTTCATTGTTCTCATTAATATATCCAATAGAAATATTCGGATCAACCTTTGTTCTTTTGCAAGAGATGCTTCCATCTCAAACTAAATAAGTAATGACCATTGCTTACTACTCTCAATATGACTGATCTTATCGACACATTGAGGATTGTATTGAATCCTACTTAATTGTGCATCATGCAAGTAGAACACAATGAGTGATACAGTTCATCAGAGTGTGGATAACGTGATATTACTTCAAGTATCATCTTTTGTGTTATTTGATTGAAGTCCAGACTTGGTTCAAGCCTAGGTATTGAGTAAAAAGCCACCTAAGTATCATCTTTTGTGTTATTTGATTGAAGTCCAGACTTGGTTCAAGCCTAGGTATTTAGTAAAAAGCCACCTACCAATTTTGAAGCCTAAGGGAGCATAACAAATGCAATTTAAGGACAAGAAAATATGCAGATACCTGGTCAAACAGATAAATCAGCATCTTGCAGATACCCGATCAAACAGATAAATCAATATATGGATCAAATAAGCTGTATTAATCAAGTAAATGATCCTTGAACACTCAGAACAAATCCGGGTTTTCTGGAACCTATATTCTTGTCAGCAATTTTGTATTATGTCAACCGGTACCATTTTGTCAAGACACCAGAAGTGCAGGGACAAGAAAAATTTGTAGTTCTCTGCCTTATCCCCAACTTGACAAGTTTTTCTACTCTTATATCGCAACTTAAGTGGAACAATCATCACTCGTGAATCAGTGTACAAAGTGATAAGTTGTATCATATTAGAGGTTGTAGTTTACCTAGCTAGTTAGGAATGTTATCAAATTATATATGTACAGAGATATAACCAGAATTCTCTCACTCAGAGATACAAGGGATTCTGATCTGAACTCAAAAGGAAAGGGATTATCAATATCGAACATCACAAGTTCATAACTAATATCAAACATGTATTTAAGTATTTTATATTTATGCACGAGCAAGATTACTAGCTTGCAAACTTCGCACAGAGCTCACAATGAATGAATTTCAATTAAAATACAGCTAAACTATCCAACCCAACAACAAAACACAACATATATTATTTGAAAATGAAAATCCAATGACCTTCTTAACCACATACATAACTACCAAAATATACCAATCTGAAGATTATACAGAAACCAAACTTTGACCTATGTTTCTCAAGAACCCGCTTTTCTAAATTCTGCCAAAACGCTGGGAGACGATTCCTGTCGTTCATGAAAACATTCTTCAGTAGCCCACACCTGTTCAACCACAAAGTAACAACAACCAAAATATTCAAAATCACAACACATGAGAATTATCTAGTGAAGATTTTGTGCAACAGCACAGATCTAGGGAAAAAATGGCATAAAAATGTGAAATTCTCCCATAATTAAGAGAAAACTTTCATAGACAGATAGAAGATCTAATATTCAAAATTAAATAATATAAAAATGATTATGCATACAGAAATTTTCAGACTCAATGGCTTAGCTAGCATACATAAGCAAGACATAAGAGTAACCCCTCAATTAGACTTCAGCTTCAAGTACCACTACCTCCTACATAGTCCCTAAACTATATAACGACGATTAGACTCCAATATTTCATAAGCAGCCACAAACATTTTGTTAAATCCCTGTCACATTAGTTAGTACCTAAGATCTTGTCAAATGTCAATACTGAATATATTAGAAACTATGATAAAACATTAGAGAGTAGTACTTATTATTTTCAAATCATGTAGGACTGACCAACCTATGTAGCATCAGAGACACTTCATATTGAAGGTGTGCCTTCCAACACAGTTGGTTAAATTTGAGTGTGACGCATGTGATTACATTTACTCAAATAATTAAAGAGGTATACCTAAACAGTAACATTGAGGAGACCAGAAAGAGAACCCAAAACAGCAAAAGCAAAAAGGGGACTAATATCAAGAGAATTAAAAACAGGTGGAACAATATTCCTAAACAAACTAAGATAAGGATCACAAAGATCCCTAATTGCAGACAATGGTTGTCTTTCCCACGGAATATTCGGAAACCAACTTAACAAAACCCTAACCAACAAAACACCACTGTAAATATCCAACCATTTCTTCAATCCCGCCGCTACAACCGTCAACGGCGTGTTCAACGTCCCCGAACCACCCTTTTTCAGGATATACGCGAAACAAAGCGACGACGACGATGTTGCGATTGATACACAGATGTCCGGTGGTGGAAGAATGTTAACGAAGGCTTTGATACATAAAAGCGCGGTGGCGAATAGGGTTGTTACGGTTCGAGTTGAACCGGAGAGAAGAACTTTGTTGTTGTTGAGCGGTGCGGCGGGGGTGACGGTGGTTTTGTTGTTGATTGAAATTGAACAAGTGGTGGTGGTGGTTCGGCGTTTGTGTTGAGGGATGATTAGGTTATTAGGTTGGAAAGAGAGAAGACGAGATGAAGGTGAGAAGTGGGAAGTTACGGTCATACCCCCCATACCCAAACCCAAACCCATCGTTGTTGCTGCCATTGACGCCATTTCTCAGAATACTCTTCTCCGGTTGGTTGGTTTAGGGATTAGGTGTTTTTGTGTAGATCTTCACTCGGCCCTAGGTGGCAATTGGATCATCAAATCCATATCCATCCAATCCATCCACTATAAAATCCAATTCGATCCATCCGTCAAACAATTTTTTTTAATGGATTGGATTTAATCCATCCATTAAAAAATATGGATGTATCCAATCCATCCAATTTATTTTAAAGATCAAATGGATCATTTTTTATTGTTTATTTTTTTGCTATCGATTTTTATTTTATATTAATTTTTTTTGGTTTCGTCAGCTAAATTATTCAATGTTTATTTGTTTTAATTTGTAAGCTTGTTGTCTGAGTTGAATTAATTAATTTTTTTTATTTGGTCATGCGAGTTGAATTAATTAATAATTTGCTGTGACTAGGAACTTATTTGCTTATGAAATTTAAGGGACAAATTTGTCTGTAATTGTTCAAATATTAATTACTGGAAAATTTCTTATTGCTATTTAATCACTATCATGCCTAAATTGAATTTTACTGAAACTAAATCAGAAAGGTAGTTATTAAAATTCAGAAAATGACATGTTATGTTCTGCATTTTATAGCATGGTATGGCAGTGAACGTTGACTTGAGAAATGTTAATCTGATGAGAGGTATTCAAGGAGTGCCACAGATTGTTTTTTTTTTAAAGAAATTGTTTTTGAGAATTTTATATTGTTGAAGGGAGTTAAAACTGGTAGTATATGCAGCAAACAACTTAAGGTTTTATTAATTGAACATCTTAGCTTTCTCTTTTGATTGCAAATGTATTTGTGTATATTGGTTCATATATGGGCAGTTAGATAGTGTTATTGTACCACTAATTTGATAAGTTATCTTCATCTGTTACTTGGTAAGTTATCTTCATCTAGACACCAATTACAACACCTGCTTCTTAATCTTATAGGTCCAAGTCCAATTTTAAGTATTATTGTTCTTTTCTATGCCATATCATATCAGGTAGGTAGATACATGTAGCAGCCTAACACTATGAAAGAATAAAAAAGTTCAATTAAAGAAACCAAATAAAAACTAAAAACAAAACACTATTACTCTGTTAAGAAAGGGTTAATTATGTTGAATTAAAGTGACACTGTGAACAAAACATTATTTGAGTATATTCTAGAATTCATGTTATTTACCTAGTCAATATAAAGTGACATTGTTATCCTTGTTGTTTATTTGAAGCTATGAGTTGATTCTTGTTTTCTACTTTTCTTAAACTCTGTTATAGGAAATATGTCCAATGAAGGGGATGTTCCTGATGAAGTTGAGGAAAGTTCAGTCCCTAGTTCAAAAAGAACAAAAAGATCATTAACTTGATATTATTTTGAGAGGTATATTGATGAGGAAGGACTGCCAAGGACAAAATGCATAAAATGTGGTAGAAGCTATGTAGCAAAAGAGGATAGTGGGACAAAAAATCTTTTAAACATATGTTGAAATGTGTAGAAGTAATGAACATAGCATCTTATCCACCACTAAATCAAGAAAAGTATAGGGAGATGATTGCTGAGGTAATTGTGAAGAACAATTATTCTTTTTCTTTTGACTATTTACACTCTTTTTTGCATCCTTTGTTGCATCCTCATGCTAAGGGGATTTCTAGAAACAGCAAAGTCTGATGTTCTAAAGTTGTATAGAAAAGAAAACTTAAAATGCTATTTACATTCAATCCCAGGAAAAATCTGCTTAACATCTGACTTGTGGTCGGCGATAAATACAGACTAATATATGGTCTTGACTGCCCATTTTGTTAATAGGAGGTGGGAGTTAGATAAAAAAGTGTTAGCTTTTTTTCACTTTCCACCACCTCATACTGGGGTTAATTTGGCCGAGAAGTTAGTAAGTCTCGTAAAGGATTGAGGTATCGAGATGATAATGAATAAATAAATAAACAAATAAAAAAAGCTTTGATATCTCTAGAACCAAACAAATTTTTTGTTATTCCAATTATACCCTCAAACAAATTTTTTTATAATAATGTTATATTGCTGGTGTTACTGAAAAAAGATAAGAAATTTTATTATATTTGTTATATTATTGTTGTCAATGGAAAAGATAAATATGGTTTAAGTTTGTTACATTCGAAAATCACAAATATCTATATCTATACTTATAATTTCAATATATATATATATATATATATATATAATATCGTTTGTAATTTACACACAAATTTTTATAAAATATCGTTGATAATCTACACACGTTAGCGCAATAAAAAGAGCAGAAAGACAGGTACGTGAGTGCCACGTGCCCGTCTTTTCGCTAATAGATAGATAATGATCATAGTCATAGTCTCCAAAGTGAGGAAAAAAAATAAAAGACAAAATCAAAACAAAAATTATGAAGTAATATACGTCACATTTGCATTTTTCTTAATACTACAACTAACACGGCTTCCTTAAAAAAAAACCAATATGGCTTAGAGGGGTTTTGTGATTTTTTTTTCTTTTAAATTCTTATTTTTTTTTTTTAAGTTGTAACAAACACATTGATTTCTCTTGAATGATTAATTTTTCAAAGAGTTAAAACAAACATATATAATGCCTAAATGTAATATAAGTTAGAATTTATAATCATTTTTATACTACCTCCGTCTCTAAATATTGGAGCCTTTTGCCAAAATAACGGGAATTAAGAAAGTTGGTAGTAGTATTAAATTTGTATATAATTACCATTGTTTTTACAATTTTATCCTTAAGTGAGAGAGTTAGTTTATGTTTTCAACATAGTATTTATTGTTGATTGAAGAAAAAGATGCAAAAGAAGTAAGAGTATGTTGGTAGAGTAATTAATGTAATTGGAAATACCAAAAGAGTCTTATAAAAAGAAACAAAATAATTTTTCAAAAGGGTCTTATAATTAGGGACGGAGGTAGTATTTCTAATCTATATAATTTTCATTATCACATGTCATGCATGACTCAAAGAGTCATATTTATTACATGAGAATTAGAAAAACATATTCAAGAGTTAGTTGATTGGTGGTGGTGTTCTTAGTGTGAATAATATGCTTGTATTTGGTTGTTGGTATTCCTTGGTGAGTCCATGAGACATGTTTAATACATGAGAACGAGGGAAATTCAATTGTGTATGATTTATCTAATAACCAATTTTTTTTAATTTCTTTAAATTTCATAATATATTATGTGTGTTTTTATTATTTCTTTAATCAAACTAAAAGTTGTAACACTGAAATTTCTAAATAAAAGTAAAATTCTGAATTTTAGATTAAGTTCAAGAGTAAATTCTAAATCAAGATTATCAAAACTCGATGTCTAATTATAAAAATATTTGATATGTTTTACTTTCCTTCTGATTAAATATCATATTACAAGAACCTTTTTTTCGAATTAATTTCATATTACCCAAGCATCGTTTCAAATTTTTAAATTTCAACACCATCACGTATGTGAAATAATTTAAAAATTAAATATAGATTTCTTTAAGGACAAAACTTAGGTACAATTCTTTAGGTGCTTTTCGTATGGTTCTTAACTAAAAATACAAATTTTTTGGATATAACAAACTTTGAGAAAATTATGGACTTAATGAAATCATGGTGAATTTAGTTAAGAACCATACGAAAAACACCTAAGGAATTGTACCTACGATTTTTCCTTTCTTTAAAGAGAAAATTAAATATAAATGTTATTTAGAAAAAAAATAAAATATATCTATACTATATATAAAGAAAATAGTCGATTTTGGCTTTTTTTGGCTGATTTTTTCTCTTTCCAAAATTACCCTCAATTTTCAATACAAATAACACATATAACAAATAGATAATAGTAAATTCAAATATTAAAATAAAAGTGTAACAAACACGATATGATAATATATATGTCCACTTTTTTCCTCTATCCTTTAAAAAGTGTAACAAACTAGATGAGTATATCTATACTTACTTTTTCATTATTCTAATATTTCCTTAAAACAATTTTTTCTATAATAAAGATGGTTGTTGGTGTAATTAAAAAAAATAAGAATTTAGATTATATTTTTATGTTATATTGTTGATGTCATTGAAATACATAATCATGGTTAGTTTGATTTGTTATAATTTAAAAGCAAAAAGCATTTATAATTTTATTTTTAATCAAAATCAAAATTTTATAAAAAACACCATTCATAATTTTCAAACGTTAGCGCAATAAAAAGAGCGGAAAGACGGGTATGTGAGTGCCCGTCTTTTCGCTAGTAAATATAATGACTTTTGTTTTCAGTCCTCATTAAAAAAATGGCATCTTTGTGTCCCTATAAAATTTCTCACCACGGAATTTTAGTCTCTTTTAAATTTAAATTTGTTAAATTATCCTTGAAGTTTTAAATTTAAGATAATATTAACACCTCATTGGCATTTTCATGCATTTTTTTTTCACGCTTATTAAAAAAAAAAACAATTCCCATTAATACTAATATTAACACCTCATTGGCATTTTTATGCATTTTTTTTTCTTTTGAAAGTGCAACCTTTTATGCTGCAATAATATATATATTTATCTTATTTATTATTGTCTGCCTGTAATCTAGATTGGCGCATGAATGGCAAGCGTTCATATCTTGTACTCACAAGTTAAGAAAAACATGTGTATCTGTTAAAGGCATATACTACCAGGTACCTTTTGAGGCCATTGATCATGTTAATTATTACTTATAATTGTACGTTTTATAGATTTATTATGTTGTTTTTGCAGGCTGAAGTCCAAGGTCAGATAATAACATGGTTAACTCCTCATTCATTGCAACAGGTTGTGTCTGATGATGTTGACATCCCTACCATGTTAAACTTTCTGCAAATCTATGAGGTCAGTTTAATTTTCATATTTAAATTAAGTGTGTTCATTTTTTTTATAACTCATCAGCATCCATACCATCCGAAGTCAGTGGCGTTGCCAGGATCTTGGGTCAGGGGGTTCAAACTTTTGATATAGGAAGATTTTAAGAGATTTTTTGGTTGAGAGGGTTTAGCGTTAGAGAGAAGGTATAGATAGAATCATTGTAGTCATGTTCGAGTGTTTGTTCATAGGATCATCCTACGTCCCATGACACCTCAATCTTGTTTCGACTTTACTCATGTTCGTTTTTGCTCTGATTTGTTTCCTCTATTTTTCACCTATTTTCTCTGTGTTTTTTTGCTTGTTTCATCTGTTTTCCCTTTATTTTCTCTATTTTTCTCTCTCAACTCTATGAGCTACCTACCGATCCTACTTGCAAATTGTGATATGACCCTCATGTTTACGATCATTCACCAACCATTCGATCCTATATAAAAACTCGAACCTGACTATATTGGATGGAATGAAATCTGAAAATGGAATTGGTTTTATCCTCTCTGGGTATCAGTTTCGAAAAAAAAATATAATTTTTACCACTTAAAATTTGATAGAGTAATATTATCAATAATAGATAGATACATAAATAATGATCATAGTTATAATATCTACTCTCGACATATAGAAAAAAAAAGTACAAAGTAAGAGAATGTATATTATATTTGCAAAGAGAAGACATGAAAATTAAAGATAACGTCTTATATTTAGAAATAAAGGTATTAGAATTATAAATTTTAATATAAATTACATATTTTCAATTGTATTTTTTTTTTATCAATTACATTTTTCAAATACAGTATTTGAATTTAAGTCTTATATATATATGCTTTTGAACGAAGAAATTTAAAGTTTGAGCCTTTGGTTTAGTGACAAGATTTTAGAATTATGTCTCATTTCAACCATTTCCAACCTATTTTTTTTTTATTTTATTATTATTATTATTATTATTATTATTATTATTATTATTATTATTATATAAAATTATTCTTTTTAGAGGAATATATAAAAGTATTATTATGTGCTTAAACTATAGTCTGCATACGCTTTTCCTTAATACGGTCAGAGAAGACTAGAGACGTGTGAGAATTGGTACAAAGGGTGCAACAGTGCAATTTTAGGGGGTTCATGATAGGAAAAAGCTAGAAAATTAGGTGCAAATTCTAAAATTGAGGGGTTGCAGTTGCATCTCCTGAGAACAATGTGGCTCCGCCACTGTCCGAAGTAACAGGATTATAGATCTAAATATTTAAATTAAGTTTGTTTATTTTTTTGATAACTCATCAACATCCACACCGTCCAAAGTAACAGGATTATAGATCTAAATATTTTAATTTGAATAATTTATGTTATGTTAGGATCATCATGTCATTCATGTATAAACCAAGCTTAGTTATTCAATTACAACTGAAATCCATATACTAATTTCTTAAACATCTTTAATGAATTGATGCAGCCTCTTCTTGGTTTTGTCAATTTTCACCTCTATCATTCCATTAATTTGAAGTATCCTCCCATGCTTGATCCTCGCTTGGAGGCTTTGGCTGCAGAGATTTAATTTATCTCCTGATTGATTTTCTTTTCAAATTCTGTAGATCTATATGCATTGTCAAGATTGCAAATGCTAACACCCGACCTGCTATACTGAATTCTGAAGCTCTTCAATTAGTTGGATCTGTGCAAATGGAGTCCAAGCGAGATGATAGGGCAGAGGCCCAAAACGAAAAATCTGAACGAAGACTTGCTCAACTTCCTTCTAATGAACCCGGTGCACTAATGCAGCTTATTGAAAAAGTTGCAGGTAAAGATGGAGAGGAATATGATCAAGAAACACGAGAATGTATAAATCTCTTTCAAAACGTCAAAATCTTCTTGAGCAGAGAGGTATGACCTTGTAGCATTTGCTGTGATAGAGTTTGTGTAAATTTTTCTATAGAAAGTTTTAAGTAAAATGAAGAGTTCATATATGGACTAGTGATATTATAAATGGGCAAAACATCTCTTAGAGAGTCATACTTAGATGTACCAATAACATATATATAAAAATCACTCAATGAGACAATTCAGCACTTTTCATATTTTCTAGTTATTTAATAATAATGTATATGCATAATATATTGTGGTTACCAATATTTGCTAAGGATTATGACATGTCCCTAAATGTAGGTTACCAATATATGCATACTAAAAAAAAATATTTGTTGATGCTATGTTGTTTAAACTTTGCATTTATTTTAGAATTATTCTAATGATTGTGCACGTTTTAACATTGATTGCTTCTGTTGTGGTTAAATTATTCAGGTACCGAGGGAATCATTGCTTTTTGTTATTCCTGCTTTTGGTGGTAAAGTTTCATGGGAGGGAGAATCTAATGGAGTTTGTCCTCCCTCTTCGTGTAGTACATATAATTTAGTTCTAATTGTCAAATATATTTATAGTAATTCTGTATTAATGATATTACAAGATTTCTTCGAAGTGTGCCTATTTCATTATTCAATGATGATCTTAATGTAGATGGATTATGAAATTGTGTTGAATTAATAATTTTTTTGTCTATTTTAAATTATGTCATGTTTGTAAATCAAACTTTCAATTTGAAATTGTGTTATGATCATGTCAAAAACAGTGAGCTCTAAATTCATAATCCAAAAAACGTAAAATATGTTTCAAATTATATCCTCTCGAAAAAAAATGTTTCAAATTATAAAATCCTTTAGAAGAAAACTGAAAAAATAAGGACACACGACAAAGATGAGTGTGGAAAAGGAATTTATAAAAAAGAACAATAAATATTACTTCAGGCTTCAAAAATTCTTTAAAACAAAAAAACAAAAACAATGTCTATACCATCCCGGGTCTCTCATCTCAAGAATTGTAGAATGTTTCAGAATTTTCAAGACCCACCGGGACAAAAACGAATCAATAAACAACATTTTCTGGAAATTACATGATGATTCCTCCATCTCCTTTATAAACCCCGTGCCTCCAAACAACGTGATTCACACTGAACATTGATAGTAATTGGCAATTAACATTCCATTATTCTCAATTTACAGAGTTCTCTCAACTTCATCAAACATGTCGTTGATTCCAAGTTTCTTTGGTGGCCGAAGGAGCAACGTTTTCGATCCCTTCTCACTTGACGTTTGGGATCCCTTCAAGGATTTTCCACTCTCTAATTCTGCTTCTTCATTCCCTCAGGAGAATTCTGCTTTTGTGAGCACCAAGATCGATTGGAAGGAGACCCCAGAAGCTCATGTGTTCAAGGCTGATCTTCCAGGCCTGAAGAAGGAAGAAGTGAAGGTTGAAATTGAAGATGACAGAGTTCTTCAGATAAGCGGTGAGAGGAATGTTGAGAAAGAAGATAAGAACGATCAATGGCATCGCGTGGAGCGTAGCAGTGGAAAGTTTATGAGAAGGTTCAGATTACCTGAGAATGCGAAAATGGATCAAGTGAAAGCTGCAATGGAGAATGGTGTTCTCACAGTTACTGTTCCAAAAGAAGAGATCAAGAAGCCTGAAGTGAAGTCCATTGATATCTCTGGTTGAACTGAGAACAAGCTTGTTACTCTTTTGTTTACTTCGTGTGCTTTTTTTGGTTGTAATGCTTAACTTGTTTGTGATGTGTGTGCAAGAAATCTATGATGTAATATGTGAGATGTTGTTAGTTTATAAATAAATAAGTAAACAGTTGTTATTCTTCTTGGTGTTATATTAGTATTTGTATTTCAAGGAATTATAATGAATGCTTAGTTTAGTTTGAAAAGTGAAAATAAACACGACACTACAGCAAGAAAATTCCATATTGCACACAAACCATACTTGTGCAGAGAAGAAGCTGAAGCATAGCATATTTTTAGAACCTATTCCAAATACTTGCAACAATTCAGCTTCAAACCTATTTATTATCCCTCTCTTCATTTCCTGTAACTAGTAAATCACGAATGAAGATAGAAATTAGTTAAATTTACATTTGCATTTTCCACACATAATATAGCTTCACTTGGGCTTTTGATTATTCTAAAATCTTGAAGATGACCATGATGCTGCAATACCACGTCCTGTCCTATGAACTTGTTTAAGACCACACAATGTCTTAAGTTCATTTTAATTTTTCTTCCTCTACCTTCGCTTGGATTTTCATAAACACAATACTGGAAATTTCTTTAATCTTTCTCACCTCCATTTGTTGTCCTCCATGTACTTAGTTTTTTATCCCTCTAGCAGAGTTCTTTCATTTTTCAGTTGAAATCTGTTGAAAGCTTAGGAAATGCTGACATATCCATTCAAAACTCTTGGTTCTACTTTTCTTTATCGGTTTATCCTTTTTGCATCTGGAGCATAAGAAAAACAATCACAAGCAACGAGTTTTTCTTAAGAATGCCGTCGTGTTCGTAGCTTTTTCGACAACTCATTTTTATGGGGCATACTCATAACGTATATTTTCTCTTACTCACACCATCCTTGTGGAGCAACGGTAAGATGATACTCGATGCCCTATTCTTCACAAAATATAACCAATGCAATATTTGTTAATCTGTTTCAGACGTTGCCCAAAACAATATTTTTTTTATATATGTAAAACCTCACGGTATTACAATTTTGATGATTTAGGACTTCCAAAAATCTGTTGAATGGATTAGATGATGTCATCATGAGTGCCAATTAATGTGCTATGCACATATATCGTTGCCAGCCAGAAAGTGTAACAATCATCACAGCTTGGCATGATCATCCTTCCAACTGGGATAATATATCAGGTTTAAGCCTGTCTTTTTACTATGAAGAAGCATGTTACCTTATTAAGGTGGAATTTCATATTTAAATGTCTCAGTTAAAACCACCAGACCAAACTACTACCACTACAGATGTAACACATATTTCCTACCTGAAACAAGTACCTACCATGGGTAATAGAAAACTACTACTTATTCAAAGCAGAGTACTAATGAATCAGCAGGTAACTTTTAGAATATCAGATAAAAAAACTTAGAGCACTTAAAAGCTGCTTCAAAAGAAAATAGTTCACATTCATTAAGTAAAACGAACATAATCATACACAAGAAATAAAACGATATTTTTGCAGGGCCATTACGGACCCAGCACAAGTTCTAAAACATAAAATCTAACAAGAAGTTCAACACATGATAAGGGAGCTAGGCAACATTCACATTCTTAAAACCCACCACGAAGGCGCAAAACAAGGTGAAGAGTAGACTCCTTCTGAATGTTGTAGTCAGCAAGGGTCCTTCCATCCTCCAATTGCTTCCCAGCAAAGATCAACCTCTGCTGATCTGGTGGGATTCCCTCCTTGTCCTGTATTTTAGCCTTCACGTTATCGATTGTGTCCGAACTTTCTACCTCCAAAGTAATAGTCTTTCCGGTCAACGTCTTCACAAAGATCTGCATACCTCCTCTCAATCGAAGGACAAGGTGAAGGGTGGACTCTTTCTGAATGTTGTAATCTGCCAAAGTCCGGCCATCTTCGAGCTGCTTTCCAGCAAAAATCAACCTTTGCTGGTCTGGGGGGATACCCTGCTTGTCCTGTATCTTGGCCTTCACATTATCAATAGTGTCGGAGCTCTCTACTTCCAAAGTAATTGTCTTTCCTGTAAGGGTCTTCACAAAAATCTGCATACCACCACGAAGACGCAAGACAAGGTGAAGAGTTGACTCTTTCTGGATGTTGTAATCAGCAAGAGTTCTGCCATCTTCAAGCTGCTTTCCAGTAAAAATGAGCCTCTGCTGGTCTGGGGGAATGCCCTCCTTGTCCTGAATCTTAGCCTTTACATTGTCAATCGTGTCCGAGCTTTCTACCTCCAAAGTAATTGTCTTTCCTGTAAGGGTTTTTACAAAAATCTGCATACCACCACGAAGTCGCAAAACGAGATGAAGTGTTGACTCTTTCTGGATGTTATAATCGGCCAATGTTCTGCCATCTTCAAGCTGTTTTCCAGCAAAGATGAGCCTCTGCTGGTCAGGTGGGATCCCTTCCTTGTCTTGAATCTTGGCCTTGACATTGTCGATTGTATCGGAGCTCTCCACCTCAAGAGTGATTGTCTTTCCAGTGAGAGTCTTCACAAAGATT
The DNA here is from genome assembly GCA_018208015.1 of Medicago ruthenica. NCBI lineage: Eukaryota > Viridiplantae > Streptophyta > Magnoliopsida > Fabales > Fabaceae > Medicago > Medicago ruthenica. The sequence goes on along the minus strand of CM031378.1, from coordinate 63,851,017 downwards.
TGCATCCCACCACGAAGACGGAGCACCAAGTGGAGTGTGGACTCCTTTTGGATATTGTAATCTGCAAGGGTACGCCCGTCTTCAAGCTGCTTGCCGGCAAAAATTAGACGCTGCTGGTCTGGAGGGATCCCTTCCTTGTCTTGAATCTTGGCCTTAACATTGTCAATTGTATCGGAGCTCTCAACCTCAAGGGTGATTGTCTTTCCTGTGAGAGTCTTCACAAAGATTTGCATCTACATTATCATAAACAGAAACAAACGAATCAATCACCAATACTTTATAATGTACTACAAAGTTAAGACACTGTAATAATGGAATGAGAGCAAAAGATCATCAATATAATCACTTGCATTTACAGGATACATTTGAAAACTTCATCAAATTGCCACAAATAATCAATAAATAAATTGGGTAACAGCACTAAATAACAAATATAAAGAACACAAACCGAGACAAAAGTAGAGATTTGATGCTTTTATAATTGTTTCAGTACAGAACAGCAAAAGATCAGCCAATATAGTCACAATATAATCACTTTCATTAACAAAACGAATCAATAAACAATGCTTTATAATGGTCAATACAAAGTAAAAGAGAGTACATGTAACAAAAGACTGAAGTTACAAATCAACCAATATAATCACTTCTATTTACAGGAAACATCTTAAAAACTTCATCAAATTCTCCAAACCAATCAATAAATAAATTGGGTTACAACACTAAATTACATATATACAGAACAAAAGTCCAGAGAAAACTAGAGATATAAAACTATTAAAAACTTTCAAGTCCACACTGTAACAATTATGCCTTTAGGAGAAGTTAATTGTAGAGCTTCATATATAACTATCAAATCGTACAATACACGAATTTTGTAGAGTTTCATATATAAGTATCAAACTGGTTGTATTATTAATTTTAGAGTTACATTCAAAGTCATAGAAACAATCAAACTAAGTGATGATTGAGAGTGATCGACATGCTCAGAAAGTTAAAACTCCATATAATTACCAACAGGATCAACTGGATTTCACTTTGAATAAAACATGGATAAAGACTTAGATTGATAGATCATAAGGAACAAAACATAACATGTGAAATCAAAGACAGACATAGATGTTTCATAGTCAACTGAAACTTAATTTGATAACTAAACAAAACAGAAGAGATTAGGATTGAAGCAATAGAATGTCATAAAAAACATTAATACCTTGGCGGTAAGAGTTGTGAATTGGAAACATGTGGTACTTGGTTCAATCCTCACCAAGAGTTTTTTTCATAAATTTTTTTAAAAACTAAAAATTAGGGCTAATCATTGAGGTTAGGGCAACGCTACTTAACATTTAGTATGATAAAATTAGGGCTAATCATTGAGGTTAGGGCAACGCTACTTAACATTTAGTATGATAAAGATAAAGATAAAATGTGTGTTCGTCTATTTGTTCTTTTAATTGGTAACACGTATAAATTAGGTTTAATTGGTTCATTGGTCCCCCTGATTAATTTTTAGATTCCTGCCAAGAGTTGAACCGTGCACCAAATGTTATCACAACACATGTTTTACCACTCGGCCACCTAAGTTTCTGCTGAAATAATCTTGCTTCCAAAATTAATATGCAATATTTATGCCATTTTCTCATTTCTTCTCTCTTCCACATTTTTTCTCTATACTAATGAATTATAATTATAATTAATTAAATTGAAGCATCACTCCCTCCACGTTCCTATTATAGAACCACTATTACCGTGGTAACTACACCATGTTATTATTAACTTCCCACTAAACCTCATCCACTTTTCCTCTCATTATCTCACTATATATATATATATATTATTCTGGTTTAGCCTCTATGTATTCTTCATCTTCTCATTTTTTAGAGGCTCTGTAAATTCTTCTAGGCATTGCCTTTCGTTACCGTTCATTAAGCTTTCAATGTATGTATAGTTCATATTATCTCTATAATTCTTTGCTTATGTTTTGTAAAACTTTAACTGTTTTAATGTTTCTCTCCACCCAATTGTGATTTACCTTTCACTTTTTCACCAATAAAATTCATAATTTTCAATGGTTTGAAAATACTTTTTGTGGATCCCATTGTGTCTTTTGTTTTCTTAGTTTGAACTTGCAGGTTGTGTTTATAAAAGCCTCAAAGTGAATATGAAATATTTTAGTGGCACCTCAGTGTGATATTGTAAGATTATTCCATTTTTTTTATTCTTTTTCTTTTAACATATTTGTTGTTTTTGGAAATCAGATTCATAATATTGACAGTATATATTGTTAATGTACAAAAGCAAGTATATTTTTATATCGTTTCCACAGGGATTATTGCGATATCATAAACCGTTCAACGTCGTTTATCATTTTAAGTTAGGGTTTAATCTTTTTCTTTACTAACACTACTCGACATTAAAAGCATTATAAATAAAACGTAGAGTAATATATAGGGCATAAAAGGCGTTAGGATTAAAGTTCGTCAATCAAACGTCGATTGTATTCGATTGATCATAAATATGGATTCTAGCTTTTTCTTATATATGACATTATCACGTATTACTCGACAACGTCATTTGTGTCCAAATGACGTCGTGAGATCGATCGTATCGTTTAATCAACGATTTCTCAATCTATTAAACGATTCGAAATCTTTACGATCCAACACTTAGTGTAATTATCAAAACCAAATTCCATTTCTAGAATTTCTTATTTTGATAGAATATTATTCTAAACCTAGATTCAAAAGTATTTTTCAATATCATTTAAATCAAATATAAGAATGGAAAACAAGAACAAATTCAATGGTATATAAAAATGCTAGAATCATATATTTAAAATATCAAAGGTTTACAACTAAGAGTGATTGATTACCTAATAATCCCAACAAAGGAGATTAGTTGATCATTCTCATGACAACTGTGCAAAAGTAGATAGGAAGATGAAGAATATGCTAAGACTTGATTTCTCAAAGCTACTTAGTTCAATCTTCACTTGAATCACTTTTGATCTATGAAGTTTGCCTCCTTTTATGCCTATTCTCTTTCTAGAAGTTAAAGATTTCAAGCTCTAGAAATTATAAAAACTGATATTCAACTGATAATATGAAAAAATGAGCTTAAAAGCTTTTATATTTCTGAGTTTTTGTTCGCTCGCTACAAGCGACCAGCCTGTCGCTGTAGCGACGAAGTTTTCTTGGCCAATGGGAGAGCTCCACGTCATCACATAGCATTAAACCGCCCTTGGTCGCTATAGCGACGAGATCTGTCGCTATAGCGATGGATCCTTCAAAATTCCCTGCCTAAGCTCGCTTGAAGCGCCTGGTCCATCGCTTGTAGCGATGAACTCTCCAATTTTCCCTGCCTAGGCTCGCTTGTAGCGACCAATCTGCGCTTGTAGCGATGAAGCTCTGAAATTCCCTGCCTATCCTCGCTTGTAGCGATGAAGCTTGCGCTTGTAGCGATGGCTTTAACAAAACTTCAATTTCTTTTCTCAATTCAGGTCCAAGCATGAAATTCCTGCATAATTAAATGGGGTAAGACATAGGATCACAAATTTAGCATTTTAACCACAAATATGAGCTTATCCTAAGATAACTTGTAAAACAAGTAACATAAGTGCCTTAAAATATATCAAAAGATAACTACTTTTAAGCTCTTATCATATATGAAAGCTCGAAAATGTGAAACTTATTCTACAACGGAGCCTTTCAAATGTACCACACTAATTGCATGATGACAATATATCGGATGCTCGAGCACACCTTTAATAATTTTGATTACCAAAGTGACCAGTTTTGTGATAATAGATTGTTTTAGACTTCGGTTGAAATTTGTTTGTACAATACCCATTTATTTCATCTATTATTTTTGAGTTAATCGTTGTATTTTTTTAATTGGATTGATTAAGTGTAACTAACATTGTAAAGATGAAAACCTTTTCTCAGTTTTCTATAATTCTACTGCATGAGAAGCACATAATGGTATGCTTTTTAAGCTCTTCTTTTTTATATTTTTATAAATTCTTGTCAATTTTCCGAACCAAAAAAGATGATATGCCACTAGCTTTCTCTAGAAATGAGAAATTCTTTTTTATAATTTCTTATGAGATATTTTTTGGGATTATAAAAATATATGATTTCAGGCTATAATATACGAGTTTCAGCTAGCTAAAATTTCCTCTTAGAGAAAATTTTAAATCCAAAAGGATTATAAAAATATATGTATCATAAGAAATTCTATAAGAAAATGTTTCTGTTACATTGTAAAAGAAAAACCTTTTCTTAGTTTTCTATAATTCTATTGCATGAGAAACACATAATGACATGTCTTTTAACCTTTTCATATATCTAATTTTTAGTTCTAAAAAAATTTATGAAAAAACTCTTACCAGAGATCAAACTAGATATCATATGCTACCAATTCACAACTCTTACCATTAGGACACTGATGTTTTTGATGAAATGTGATTGCTTCACTTTTATATATTCAACACAAATCTCATGTCCTCTTTCTTTAATCTCACAATTCCTAAATCATTTATCACTCACTTTCATCTCTCTCATCATCATGCAATTAAACCTAATAACCCTAATCCCGCCCTTTTTGGCAGACCTTATTAATTTTTATATAAAAAAAAATCTGCAAGGAATTGAATCAGGTAGCACATGATAACACTTTAAATCTTTTACCACTTTTACTAAAAGAATGTTGCTTCCAAAATGAATATACCCTACTAAAGGTCATTTTTTTTTTACATTTTTTTAAAGCCATTAACGCTATTGCAGTTCCTTTTTATTAGTTTTTTTTCTTTCAGTTACACAAATGAGTTCATGTTCATTATTTTTTTCTTTCTTTCGATTACTACATAACAGTTTCTTTTCATTTTTATAGACTTAATAGTCTTTGCGGTTAGAACGAATTTCTTGGTGAAAACTTTTGTGTATATATATTTTTTTCTTTTGATTTGTCATTTTTATTGCAGTCCATATTTTGTTTTTGTTGCTTTTTGAAGTAGTTTGATAACATAATATTGAATGTAACTATAAAAATAATAATATAACCAATTTGATAGTTATATATATGAAACTCTACAAAAACCCGTGCATCGCACGGGTTAGAGTCTAGTAACTAATAAAACTCACGTTTTGGTCCCTCAGGTTTGCCTCCGTTTGCCAAATAAATCAAAGACGGTTAACTTTAACCTCAAATGTCTATGGTTAACCAACATTATAGATGGTCCACCGCAAACCTTATTAATTTTGTTAATTTTAACTTTTTGATCTTTTTATCATAAAGGGGACCGTTGGATCATGCAGATCTATTACATCTTACGATGTACCTTCAATAGCCAAGTTTTTTTTTCCAATTCTTCATCTTCAATCTTCCTCCCTCATCATCATATCATATTCACCAAAATGCTCCCAAAAATCACAATCACTTCCCTCAACAATAACACATCCTAATCTCCGTCAATTCCCTCATCATATCTTATTCATCAAAACACAATTTTTTTTTGCTAAAACTCACTTAGATAAACATTTTATAAAACAAAACAAGTTTTGGATTCAGCCACTCCTCAAATCAAGGTTGCTGTTTAATCCCAAAACACAAACAATGATTCACGTATCTGAGTTGGATTCCGGAAGATTTTTTTTCAATTTTATGGCAATTGTTTATGGAAAGGAAAAATTATACCGAGATTGATGGAATTTAACAAAAATGAAGAAGGAAAAAGAACTGATTTTTGGAGAGAAAATTGGAGTTTTTTTTCCTCCAGCGATGGATTTAAATGAGTTTTTATTATTTTTCAGGGTTTAAATGAGTATGAAGATGGATGAATGTGATGAAGATGAAGAAGAAATAGAAGGAAGAAATGAAGAAATAGCATGATGGATTTATTTGGTAAGACCAAACCTGAAGGACCAAAACGTGAGTTTTATTAGTTATAAGACCAAAATAAAAATTAGAAATTAATTAGGGGACCAATGGACTAATTAAGCCTATAAATTATGAACAATCTTTTTATTGAAATTTTGATTAAAACTATAAGTATGGATGTTCGTAACTTGAAATTATACTCCTCCGTTCTTTTTAAGTGTCGTTTAACTGCGGATTTAATAGGGGTGGCAACTTGATCCACCAAATTCATATCCATTCACTACAAAATCCATCCAATTCATCCACCAAACAACATTTTTGTTAATGGATTGGTTTGGATCCATCCATTTAAAAAATGGATGGATCAAATCCATCCACCATATTTTAAAAATCCAACGGATTATATTTTTTAAAAAAACAAATCCATTGGATCATTTTAAATAATAAAAAAACATTAATTTGATAAAATAGAAAAATTATTAACAAAAATTATTTTATAAAAAACTGAAAGAATTTTTTTTTCTAAAAAAAAATTTAAATTATTTTTTTAATATTTTAATATTAAAATATTATGTGTTTAATATATTATTAATATTTAACATTATTTTAATATTGATGGTGGTCAACGCTAGAGCACCACCGGTCAACGCCGATGCTCCGCCGCGGTCCACCGTCGACCACCGGAAAGCTGACCGGACCGCCGGAAAAGTGACCGGAACGCCGTCGTCAACGCCGGCAGCGGCCGGTTGACCACCCCCACCACCATTGTCCACCATATTATTTTAAATTATTTAATTAATAATATTTAATATTTATGAATTATTAAATTATTTGGGCTTATGTCAAAAATACTATTGTGCTAAAAAAACTGTATTGGACTTAGTTACATAAAATTTATTTGGATTGAATTCACTAAAAAAACACTTTAATAAATAATACACCTCTTCAAATAAATAATACAATTTGATTTATGGATTAGATCGATAATCCATCTATTAAAATATAATAATGGATGAATTGGATGAACTTTATCCTTGATGGATGGATTTGATGGTTTTTTTTAACAAAACAAAATAGTGGATTGTAATGGGCTAATGGACTTTTTTGATCCATCCATTAAGATCCAAAATTCATATCCATCCAATCCATCCATTTTGCCACCCATAGGATTTAGCGTTCCTATTTAACTGTCGTTTTAGTATTTTAAGGGTACGATTTGTCAATTATACCCTTTATCAATTACTCTTATCTTTTTCAATAAAACTAATTAATGTTATATATTTAGAAAACTAAAGTTTGTTTTTTTAAACAAAGTTTGTTTGTTTTTTTTTAAAACAAAGTTTGTTTCTTGTTATCTTCAAATTTAAACAAATTTTTGTTACCTATAATAATGGTTGAGTGAAGAGTTAAAATTCTAAAAATAAGATGAATAGTAATTGTTAAAAATTTCAAGTGCAAAGTAAAAGAACATATTTGAGAGGAAAAAATAGAAGACTCCATGAATATTCAAAAGTAAAAAAGAGTGAAAGACTCATTGAAAATTGACTTAAAATAATTAAAGAGATGCACATAATATTTAGAAAATTGACAATTATTTGTTATGAGAGAGAGAGAGAGAGAGTGTGCAAAAAAAAAGGAATTTGTTGGAGAAATAAATAGTAACTAACAATTGTTTGTTACGAGAGAAAGATAACATATTAAACTTATTAGAAAGGGAAAGTGCGTGCAAAAAAATAAGAACTTATTGGTGGATTAAAACGAGTGTATAATAGGAAAAAAATGTGTAAAAATACACTTCGCTAATTTAGTGCTGATATTTCAAAACGACACTTAAAAAGAAACAGATGTAGTAACAAATTATTATCTATCGTTTTCAATTACACTAACAATATAACAAACATAACATGGACTCTCATCTTTTTTAATTACCCTGACGATATAACATTATTGTAAAAAAAATGTTTAAAGACATAATTGAAATAATAAAAAATTCGACCCAATATCTCGTATTGTCTTCGTATATTCTTATATAATTTAAATCTATTGGTGCAAAGACATGTCCAATTAGGACCACCTAACAGGTTGACTCACCTTAGAATTAGTCTAGAATTAGCTAATAAAATTTCTAATAAATATATTTGTGGAAAGATTCTTAAAGCTGAAAATATTAATTAATAGATCCATCAAATGTACTTGTCTAACACATGACGCTCTGACTCAGAGAGCCAAACTTAATTTAAAGTTGTTCAATAGACACCTTAATTTTGTTCTTGATTGGGTCGTTCCTTCAGATCATTTGTTTTTGTGTGTAATTTTTATTTGATGGTAACTTTCGATTGACTTTTTTCAGTCAGGTGAATAATTTTGAGATGTCTATTAAACAACCATCAACTTAGATTTGATCGATTTGCCTGTTATTGGGTTTAGTACTAGTAAGTCTAACCCCTTTTTGATCATTTTTACAACTATTTAGTTCATAAATAGCTTTTTCTTATATATGACATTATCACGTATTACTCGACAACGTCATTCGTGTCCAAATGACGTCGTGAGATCGATCGTATCGTTTAATCGACGATTTCTCAATCTATTAAACAATTCGAAAGCTTTACGATCCAACACTTAGTGTAATTATCAAAACCAAATCCCATTTCTAGAATTTCTTATTTTGATAGAATATTATTCCAAACCTAGATTCAAAAGTATTTTTCAATATCATTTAAATCAAATATAAGAATGGAAAACAAGAACAAATTCAATGGTATATAAAAATGCTAGAATCATATATTTAAAATATCAAAGGTTTACAACTAAGAGTGATTGATTACCTAATAATCCCAACAAAGGAGATTAGTTGATCATTCTCATGACAACTGTGCAAAAGTAGAAAGGAAGATGAAGAATATGCTAAGACTTGATTTCTCAAAGCTACTTAGTTCAATCTTCACTTGAATCACTTTTGATCTATGAAGTTTGCCTCCTTTTATGCCTATTCTCTTTCTAGAAGTTAAAGATTTCAAGCTCTAGAAATTATAAAAACTGATATTCAACTGATAATATGAAAAAATGAGCTTAAAAGCTTTTATATTTCTGAGTTTTTTTCGCTCGCTACAAGCGATCAGCCTGTCGCTGTAGCGACGAAGTTTTCTTGGCCAATGGGAGAGCTCCACGTCATCACATATCATTAAACCGCCCTTGGTCGCTATAGCGACGAGATCTGTCGCTATAGCGATGAATCCTTCAAAATTCCCTGCCTAAGCTCGCTTGAAGCGCCTGGTCCATCGCTTGTAGCGATGAACTCTCCAATTTTCCCTGCCTAGGCTCGCTTGTAGCGACCAATCTGCGCTTGTAGCGATGAAGCTCTGAAATTCACTGCCTATCCTCGCTTGTAGCGATGAAGCTTGCGCTTGTAGCGATGGCTTTAACAAAACTTCAATTTCTTTTCTCAATTCAGGTCCAAGCATGAAATTCCTGCGTAATTAAATGAGGTAAGACATAGGATCACAAATTTAGCATTTTAACCACAAATATGAGCTTATCCTAAGATAACTTGTAAAACAAGTAACATAAGTGCCTTAAAATATATCAAAAGATAACTACTTTTAAGCTCTTATCATATATGAAAGCTCGAAAATGTGAAACTTATTCTACAACGGAGCCTTTCAAATGTACCACACTGATTGCATGATGACAATATATCGGATGCTCGAGCACACCTTTAATAATTTTGATTACCAAAGTGACCAGTTTTGTGATAATAGATTGTTTTAGACTTCGGTTGAAATTTGTTTGTACAATACCCATTTATTTCATCTATTATTTTTGAGTTAATCGTTGTATTTTTTTAATTGGATTGATTAAGTGTAACTAACATTGTAAAGATGAAAACCTTTTCTCAGTTTTCTATAATTCTACTGCATGAGAAGCACATAATGGTATGCTTTTTAAGCTCTTCTTTTTTATATTTTTATAAATTCTTGTCAATTTTCCGAACCAAAAAGATGATATGCCACTAGCTTTCTCTAGAAATGAGAAATTCTTTTTTATAATTTCTTATGAGATATTTTTTGGGATTATAAAAATATATGATTTCAGGCTATAATATACGAGTTTAAGCTAGCTAAAATTTCCTCTTAGAGAAAATTTTAAATCCAAAAGGATTATAAAAATATATGTATCATAAGAAATTCTATAAGAAAATGTTTCTGTTACATTGTAAAAGAAAAATCTTTTCTTAGTTTTCTATAATTCTATTGCATGAGAAACACATAATGACATGTCTTTTAACCTTTTCATATATCTAATTTTTAGTTCTAAAAAAATTTATGAAAAAACTCTTACCAGAGATCAAACTAGATATCATATGCTACCAATTCACAACTCTTACCACTAGGACACTGATGTTTTTGATGAAATGTGATTGCTTCACTTTTATATATTCAACACAAATCTCATGTCCTCTTTCTTTAATCTCACAATTCCTAAATCATTTATCACTCACTTTCATCTCTCTCATCATCATGCAATTAAACCTAATAACCCTAATCCCGCCCTTTTTGGCGGACCTTATTAATTTATATATATAAAAAGAAAATCTGCAAGGAATTGAATCAGGTAGCACATGATAACACTTTAAATCTTTTACCACTTTTACTAAAAGAATGTTGCTTCCAAAATGAATATACCCTACTAAAGGTCATTTTTTTTTACATTTTTTTAAAGCCATTAACGCTATTGCAGTTCCTTTTTATTAGTTTTTTTTCTTTCAGTTACACAAATGAGTTCATGTTCATTATTTTTTTCTTTCTTTCGATTACTACATAACAGTTTCTTTTCATTTTTATAGACTTAATAGTCTTTGCGGTTAGAACGAATTTCTTGGTGAAAACTTTTGTGTATATATATTTTTTTCTTTTGATTTGTCATTTTTATTGCAGTCCATATTTTGTTTTTGTTGCTTTTTGAAGTAGTTTGATAACATAATATTGAATGTAACTATAAAAATAATAATATAACCAATTTGATAGTTATATATATGAAACTCTACAAAAACCCGTGCATCGCACGGGTTAGAGTCTAGTAACTAATAAAACTCACGTTTTGGTCCCTCAGGTTTGCCTCCGTTTGCCAAATAAATCAAAGACGGTTAACTTTAACCTCAAATGTCTATGGTTAACCAACATTATAGATGGTCCACCGCAAACCTTATTAATTTTGTTAATTTTAACTTTTTGATCTTTTTATCATAAAGGGGACCGTTGGATCATGCAGATCTATTACATCTTACGATGTACCTTCAATAGCCAAGTTTTTTTTTCCAATTCTTCATCTTCAATCTTCCTCCCTCATCATCATATCATATTCACCAAAATGCTCCCAAAAATCACAATCACTTCCCTCAACAATAACACATCCTAATCTCCGTCAATTCCCTCATCATATCTTATTCATCAAAACACAATTTTTTTTTGCTAAAACTCACTTAGATAAACATTTTATAAAACAAAACAAGTTTTGGATTCAGCCACTCCTCAAATCAAGGTTGCTGTTTAATCCCAAAACACAAACAATGATTCACGTATCTGAGTTGGATTCCGGAAGATTTTTTTTCAATTTTATGGCAATTGTTTATGGAAAGGAAAAATTATACCGAGATTGATGGAATTTAACAAAAATGAAGAAGGAAAAAGAACTGATTTTTGGAGAGAAAATTGGAGTTTTTTTTCCTCCAGCGATGGATTTAAATGAGTTTTTATTATTTTTCAGGGTTTAAATGAGTATGAAGATGGATGAATGTGATGAAGATGAAGAAGAAATAGAAGGAAGAAATGAAGAAATAGCATGATGGATTTATTTGGTAAGACCAAACCTGAAGGACCAAAACGTGAGTTTTATTAGTTATAAGACCAAAATAAAAATTAGAAATTAATTAGGGGACCAATGGACTAATTAAGCCTATAAATTATGAACAATCTTTTTATTGAAATTTTGATTAAAACTATAAGTATGGATGTTCGTAACTTGAAATTATACTCCTCCGTTCTTTTTTAAGTGTCGTTTAACTGCGGATTTAATAGGGGTGGCAACTTGATCCACCAAATTCATATCCATCCACTACAAAATCCATCCAATTCATCCACCAAACAAAATTTTTGTTAATGGATTGGTTTGGATCCATCCATTTAAAAAAATGGATGGATCAAATCCATCCACCATATTTTAAAAATCCAATGGATTATATTTTTTAAAAAAACAAATCCATTGGATCATTTTAAATAATAAAAAAACATTAATTTGATAAAATAGAAAAATTATTAACAAAAATTATTTTATAAAAAACTGAAAGAATTTTTTTTTCTAAAAAAAAATTTAAATTATTTTTTTAATATTTTAATATTAAAATATTATGTGTTTAATATATTATTAATATTTAACATTATTTTAATATTGATGGTGGTCAACGCTAGAGCACCACCGGTCAACGCCGATGCTCCGCCGCGGTCCACCGTCGACCACTAGAAAGCTGACCGGACCGCCCAGAAAAGTGACCGGACCGCCGTCGTCAACGCCGGCAGCGACCGGTTGACCACCCCCACCACCATTGTCCACCATATTATTTTAAATTATTTAATTAATAATATTTAATATTTATGAATTATTAAATTATTTGGGCTTATGTCAAAAATACTATTGTGCTAAAAAAACTGTATTGGGCTTAGTTACATAAAATTTATTTGGATTGAATTCACTAAAAAAACACTTTAATAAATAATACACCTCTTCAAATAAATAATACAATTTGATTTATGGATTAGATCGATAATCCATCTATTAAAATATAGTAATGGATGAATTGGATGAACTTTATCCTTGATGGATGGATTGGATGGATTTTTTTAACAAAACAAAATAGTGGATTGTAATGGGCTAATGGACTTTTTTGATCCATCCATTAAGATCCAAAATTCATATCCATCCAATCCATCCATTTTGCCACCCATAGGATTTAGCGTTCCTATTTAACTGTCGTTTTAGTATTTTAAGGGTACGATTTGTCAATTATACCCTTTATCAATTACTCTTATCTTTTTCAATAAAACTAATTAATGTTATATATTTAGAAAACTAAAGTTTGTTTTTTTAAACAAAGTTTGTTTGTTTTTTTTTAAAACAAAGTTTGTTTCTTGTTATCTTCAAATTTAAACAAATTTTTGTTACCTATAATAATGGTTGAGTGAAGAGTTAAAATTCTAAAAATAAGATGAATAGTAATTGTTAAAAATTTCAAGTGCAAAGTAAAAGGACATATTTGAGAGGAAAAAATAGAAGACTCCATGAATATTCAAAAGTAAAAAAGAGTGAAAGACTAATTGAAAATTGACTTAAAATAATTAAAGAGATGTACATAATATTTAGAAAATTGACAATTATTTGTTATGAGAGAGAGAGTGTGTGAAAAAAAAAAGGAATTTGTTGGAGAAAGAGATAGTAACTAACAATTGTTTGTTACGAGAGAAAGATAACATATTAAACTTATTAGAAAGGGAAAGTGCGTGCAAAAAAATAAGAATTTATTGGTGGATTAAAACGAGTGTATAATAGAAAAAAATGTGTAAAAATACACTTCGCTAATTTGGTGCTGATATTTCAAAACGACACTTAAAAAGAAACAGATGTAGTAACAAATTGTTATCTATCGTTTTCAATTACACTAACAATATAACAAACATAACATGGACTCTCATCTTTTTTAATTACCCTTACAATATAACATTATTGTAAAAAAAATGTTTAAAGACATAATTGAAATAATAAAAAATTCGACCCAATATCTCGTATTGTCTTCGTATATTCTTATATAATTTAAATCTATTGGTGCAAAGACATGTCCAATTAGGACCACCTAACAGGTTGACTCACCTTAGAATTAGTCTAGAATTAGCTAATAAAATTTCTAATAAATATATTTGTGGAAAGATTCTTAAAGCTGAAAATATTAATTAATAGATCCATCAAGTGTACTGGTCTAACACATGACGCTCTAACTCACAGAGCCAAACTTAATTTAAAGTTGTTCAATAGACACCTTAATTTCGTTCTTGATTGGGTCGTTCCTTCGGATCATTTGTTTTTCTGTGTAATTTTTATTTGATCGTAACTTTCGATTGACTTTTTTCAGCCAGGTGAATAATTTTGAGATGTCTATTAAACAACCATCAACTTAGATTTGATCGATTTGCCTGTTATTGGGTTTAGTACTAGTAAGTCTAACCCCTTTTTGATCATTTTTACAACTATTTAATTCATAAATTTTAATCAATTATCTATACAGTGTGACTCCATTAATGAGGAACTAAATATTACAATTATTTTTAGAATAGACATATGTTAGTAAATTAATATTTATTTATAGACAATATTTGTATATTTACGTTTATAAACAAATACTAATAAACTAGTAATTATGTTAATTTTCAAAGTTTAAACATGAACCTTCCAATTACAAATTGGGAAATACTAATGAGTGTCTTTGGGATATTCTTCAAGTTTTAATGAAAATGTGTACATTCAATGCACTTGAAATTTTGTTATTTAACTTTTTTAAAGAATATTTTTTTTAATTTAAAATCTTAAAGAGTACTCCGGAGATACTTGTTAGTAAAACCCTAAAAAAGTATGTAACATTTCTTCACTCATCAACAATGCTATATGAACAATCGAATATTAGATTACGTTGTATTTGTCATTTTTATTATATTGAAGTTCTACCTAAATCGAAACACGAAAAAAAAACCTAAATATATGCATAACACGCACTATGTACGAGGTAGTCTTGGCTCCTAAAAATATCAATAAAAAATAAGTAAAATATGACCAATGATTGTTTGAGACAATATTCAAATTTGGTTTATCTTAAATTTTTCTTTAACTATATTTCGTTAACCACTTGAGTCGATCACTTCATTAAAGAAAATAGAGTAGTTAATTCAAATTAAATCATAATAGAATTTGGACAAAATAACAGTAATGAATATTAACTTATAAGTATCAAGCAATACATCAAATCAAACCATACAACAATACACCGAGAAATACAAAATGCTACACGCTGACACATGTCACTCTCCAAGTAGAAAATGCCATGTTTCAGAATTTATTTAGCTCTCTAATATGTCAGATACTGCATATCACATACATTATTTTCCTGCTTTGGTTTCAAGGAAGTGTGTACCCTGTAAAGAAAAAAAAAAGGTTAATTGGATTACACAGTTGTTCAAATAAGATTCAAACTACAAAAATCTATAATTACATAATGTTTATGACATCAGTATAAACTATAAACTCCTATTTGCTTCAGTTTTATATCTTGACCAAGTTTGCAAAATGTGCACATATGCTCTGCTTGTGTCAAGTGGAGAATTACCAATACAAGATGTCATATATTTATTTATTTAATCATTATTTTTCGAAAATACATTGACTACGTTCATTATTTTGACTTGCATTGTTTAGCCTATTTTAATTGCCGAAACCATTTTCTCCTTTTGAGTGTCTATGCATGGAAACAGATTTTTCAGTTAAACTTTGTTATTAGGCATAAATATGTTTCCTGTTTTAGTTTTACAAATTCTCAATTCTAGTATACCAAAAATATGAATCAATGAAAGGTTAAGGTGTTTTTAGAACTAAGGTGGATTTGCAATGTGGACGTTACAACTATCGGATTTAGTTTGATTTGACCTTGTATCTTACTGTTTTGAACACGTTTTCAAAGATGTACGAAGTGTCTATTCTCAATTCTCAATTCTATTTCGAACGCGTTACAACTAGTAGCTTCGTATTGGACGCACATTGAGGAATGTGCGGATGTAATCAAACACATACTAAATCAAATATGACTCTCAATGAAAAATAACCAGGTTCACTTAAGTAGATGTTAATTATTTAATGCAACTAGCTATTAATGATTAGTTGTTACTTACTTCCACATTTCTTTCCAGCAGGTCGGTTCCTAATGTTGCATCTCTTAGGAACAGTGATAGCAATAGCAGGATTAATCTTAGCTTGTTTTGCAATAGGTGACAAAAGAACAGAACAAAGACATCTTGGAGAAGTTCTAATCAAAGCACCAACTCTAGCACAACAAGCTGGTGGAACTTTTGCCCTCACATTACGTACAGCACCCAAACATGGACTTAGACTAGCAGCTGCTGACCCAATTGGTGTCCTTCCACATTCTCCAGCTGCCTCAGTTTCCAAAATTAACACACTTGATGCCAACAAAAATATCAACACTGTTGCAAGGAAAGTTCTAACCTTGAATTCCATCACCACTGTTTTTGAAAATCTTATATATGTGTTTGAATCACTGACTAGTTTGTATATGACACATTGAATTACAAGGAGCAAGTTCCATAGTTATATAGTAGTAGTAAAGTGAAAAATGGGCATGACTCATGAATATGACATTAGCCCTAGTGGGGTGGTTGTGGCATTAGGATATTCAATCTACAATGACAATGTTCATGGTAGAAGCTTCACAAAGAGTATCCCTCAAGCCTTCGGTCGCTAGCTAAAGCATAAATATCAATCACTAATTTGTTTAGCGACCAAAATAAAGATCACTAGTTTGTTGCTATTTCAATCACCTTTAAATATATTTGACATCCGATCGATCACTATTTTGATCACAAATGTTGGACTTTTTTTTACACAAGTTCTCATCGTCGGTATTCATAAAAAAAACCAACTAACTTAGAATAAAATATCAAACACACTTTGTTTAACGCTTCTTTCTTTTTGTCGACCAAAGCTAATGCTTCTTTCTTTAAAGGCTTAATTACATTTTTGGTCCCTTAAATATTTTTCAAGTTTCATATTGGTCCCCTAATTAATAAAAGTTACGTTTTGGTCCCTTAAATCCTTCTCCGTTAGTCATATTGGTCCCTTATGTTAGTTTGTGTTAAAAAACGTTAAGTTATTCATACGTGGCATACCAGGTGGTTTTTTTTAATTGTTTTCACACACACACACACATATATAGATAGAGAGAGAGTGAGAGAGAGAGAGAGAGAAGGGGGGGGGGGGAGGAATCAGAATAGAAAGGAAAAGGAAAGGAATACGAAGGAACAAACAGAAGAACCAAACACGATTGAAAGCTTGAACCTACAGAACCCAAAGATTGCTCCATAACCCTTGAACCTACAGAACCCTCATAAACAAACCTACAGAACCCACAGATTGCTCCATAACCCTGGTTGTTGAATTTGATTTCGACATTATTCTTTCTTCCCCTTAATCTGCACAGCAAACCCAAAACAAAACAGAAAAGAAGAAGAAGAAGAAGATTTCGAAATAAGGATCAAAGAGGTTGAAGAAGATGAAGCAAATCGATGGAAAATAAGAAGAAAATTGAGGGATGAAGATGAACGACGAACCCTAATTTCTGGGTTTTTCTTTTGAATCGTATTCCCTTCTCTCTCTAAAAAACATAAAAAATGTCATATGGTATGACACGTTTTCAAACTTAACATTTTTTAACACATACTAACGGAAGAGACCAATATGACTAACATAGAATGATTTAAGGGACCGAAACGTAACTTTTATTAATTAAGGGACCAATATGAAACCTGAAAAATATTTAAGGGACCAAAAGTGTAATTAAGCATTCTTTAAATAAGTCAATATTACCAAATAATTCTTTTATATACAATAAATTAAGGTTTCAATTCATATTAAAGAGAATACCTAGAATTCACAAGACTTTACATCATGTATCATATTTATTCATACTAGAAGACTCTGTGTCCCGTGATATATTTTTCTGGTACAATGACTACACTTATTAGTGGCTAAATGATCGTCTTTTAACTTTGTTAGAGAAATGTACTTGCAGTGAGCACAATATCTAAAACTATGATTTAGAATTGTTTAAGTTATGCCTTGAGAATGTTCTTAAAGAGGTTATTTATAGTCTTTATTGGGCTTGGTTTTCTGTAACTTAGGTCGCAAGTTACTTGGGTCCAAAGTCATGTTTAGAGCGTTCTAGACGCTTCTAGAAGCTCTTCTGAGGTGGCGCCCCTAGCGGTCTCGCCTAGGACCTTTATGGCCCTTCTGGAGGGCTTTATACCCTTCTGGAGGGCGCTCTGCCCTCTTGGAGGAGCTTCATGCCCTTAATGATGAGATTGATAGTTCACATCCTAACAAACACGAGTCTTGAGACAAGGCGAAGTGATTAACTGCGAGATTGATGGTTCAAGAAAAATGTTCTTGGAACAGTCAATGATGATATTATTTTAACTCATTTTTAACAAATATAGGATAGATCATTTTCTTTATAAATTTAGTTATTACAACTGATAGATATATTATTTGTTACTTTTAGTATAATTTACTTCACCAAATATCTTAGCCTCATTGAAAATTTATTGACGAGTCCGTCACTAAACTGCTTAGGATTTCTTCTTCAGGTTGAAGCATATCTTATTCCATCGTCAGAGCAAAGAAGTAGGTGAGCTGAAAAATGTGTGAACATAGTAAAAGTTGGGCAGACAAAATTTTGATGCACTAAGGCTACCTCATAATTTATTCCACTAAGCATGCTTGAGCTATAAGACCAGTACACGTGTGGTTTTGTATTCCACGAAGTATGCTTAATTTTTTTTCTTTTTCATTGGCTGCACACGAAGTATATAACAATATTTTCAAGTTTTCAATATTTTTTTTAATACTTTAACTATTTATCTTAAATTTAACTATTAATCTTTATAAAAGTACAAAATAGATATGATGAGAAATAAAGTTACCAAATTGAATCTCATTCTATATAATTTTTTCTTCCTTCTCACTATTTCTTCAGGGTAGAGTAAAATAAATATACCAAGTTGTTAGACAAAAAAAAAAATTCGTCACTCACTTTCCCGAAGTTGTCTTGTGACTCACTCAATTCCTCACTTTTATTGCACTGAGCCATAAAAAAGTTCAATAGTTTGGCCGACTTGATGCATGACTCCTGTGTCCAAGGAATCTGACTTATTGCTTAAGTCACAATTTGGTTAACAGAAGGATTTTGAGATGTGCCTGCAGATCGTTAAGATGGCTTTATGTTGTTTTGTAGCCATGTTGCTTATAACAAATTTCAGCAATGTGACCAATTTGATTAAAAAAAAATGTAGATTTTATTCTTCTTTTAGCAAATAATTAGATTTTATTCTTATAACATATTAGATTTGTTGGAACATTGGTGTAAAGTTGGAAGGAAAGAAGGTTGGAAGATTAAACACCAAATAATTAGACTTTGATATAATGTTGTGTCTTGTGTGAATTAAAAAAATAGAGTGTGACGGTCCCACATAAAAGAGAATACTCGCATTAATAATGTTTAAATAGTAGTATTTAATTTTAAATACTTGATAATGATAAAAATAATAGTAATTATTATTTTTTATATCACTTATCATAATTTTAGCTTACGTTGGTTGTGATAAGATTGAGAATCCAACTGAGTTTCATATTTTTCTTTCATTCATGTTCAATTAGTTTGTTTCATCTAATTTTGTTGGTTTGTTTCTTTATGAGCTTATCCGATTAGTTTGTTACTTGAGCTAATAAGTGGGTTGCTTAATTTCTAAGTTTACTTAATTCTTAAGTTTCTCCAGATTAGTTATAAACTCTCCCTATAAAAGGAGAGCTCACCTAGTTCAAAAATGATATCAAAGAGTTCTATTGAGTTGTCGAGAACTCTTTCTCTCTTCTCCCTCCAGCTTGTGTTGACGAGCTATTCTTCTCCTCATCTCCTTTATCTGTCCCTTTGGAATTAAGAGTGTTCTTAAGACCTTAGTCCCTATTCGGTAAATGTCCCTTCGGAATTAAGAATGGTATTAAGAGCATAGTCCCATCGGTAATTTATGTCCCTTCAGAATAAAAAGTACTTTTAAGATCATAATCCCCTTTTGAATAATAATATCCCGTCAGAATTAAGAATGATCTTAACAGTATATAGATATTCTTTCGATATTTTTCTACTTTTGGAGAAGTTAAACAGTCAAAATGGTGGTATCACCATATTTGAGTGGTCGTAGTACCATATTGATATTTTGGAGAACTTAAAGGTTAGAATGATGATAACACCATATTTGAGTGGTCTTAACACTATAATAAAGTGGTCATAGTAACATATTAGAGTGGTTTCAGTATTAAAGAGTGGTCTTAGTACCATATTGGAGGTGTAAATCTCGAATGGTTTTCTACAGTGCAGTAGTTAACCGCACAGTTGTAGTTGAGCTTGTTTTATCCTAGAGGCGGCGTGGTTGATAGTCTGCCTTGCACAACTTTGGGCAGTGCCACGAAACATGAGTGACCTGGTCGTGACTCAACCTAGTAACAACTTTGGTAGATATTCTCTTTCAAAATAGAATTTGGAAAACCAAATACAATAGTTTGGAAATCCAAAACTAACAATTTTACGAGACAATTGCAGCACCAACAATTTTAAGACGTTTCAATCTGCAATGTCTATCGAAGAAATTACTATTGAGATTTCGTTGTCCCAAATATAAATGTAGTTTAGATGAATGTTGTTGTAAATGTTATAGAAGAATGTTGTTGTAAATGTAGTTTAGATTATGTTTAAGTGCAATGTGAATGTGTAGAAGTTGAATTAACACAATGATGAGTTGTTTCATACTTGGCACTCAAAGTGTTTGATAAAATGCCTAAATGAGAATTGTTTAGATTTTTAGTTAGTTTATGTTGTTAAATTGTGTTACAGGATGAGGATTTTTAGATTAATAAGAATTAGGGTTTATCTATCTACTATTCTTGTTTAATTAATAGTTAAGGGTTATGTTTATGTGCTTATGTCACCATTTTAATGTTGTTTTGTTTTGTTAAATAACATTATGCATATGTTGATGACAATGTTGTTTTGTTTTTGTGTAGATATGTCTGATCAGAATGCAGATAGGATGAGAGCTGGTAGGCAGACGGTGACTAGCAGCTACCGAAGGGAGAGACAGACTGCAAACCCTCATGTGCCTAAGAGGGGAAAAGGCCGGAGACTCGATCCTTCTGCGGGTGAGGGTAGTTCTTCTCAGCAGCCGACACAGTCGCAGGTGGAGGACCCGACCCAGTGCCTGAATTATCAGGAGCAACTACATGATGCCACATATGGTGGCTATGACGTCCAGCATGTTGCGGATTAGGGTGTTGCGGATGAGGGTGGGGACGACGCTGCAGCTGAGGCAGATAAGGACAACGTTGCGGCTGTGACAGCCCCACAACAGTTACCTGATGTGGCTCCTTTTCCTGGAGGGCCTTATGATGGCTCTTTGCTGTCTTCGTATGCTTCGCACGTTGCATTACCGTTGTGGTATAATGCAAATGATGTAAGTTTTCTTTTTCTTGTTTTTCACTTTTATATGTGAAGTAGATATTTTTTTTTGTATGATAACTTTTAATAAAAATGACATGAACACATGTCGTTGTCTGATTATTTTTTTTGTCTTCAATTATTGTTCGCGCGTAATTTTTTATGTATGAAGTATGTGCTTTTTTTTTGTATGATAACTTTTTAAAAAAATGACATGAACACATGTCGTTGTCTGATAACTTTTTTTGTCTTAAATTATTGTTCGCGTAATTTTTTATATATGAAGTATATATAAAATTGATTTTTTTTATGCCAAGTATTTATGTTTTAATTATTTTTTATAAGTGTTTACATTGTTTTTATGTTTTTGATTTATGTGGTGTTTTTTATTATTTCAGATTCGTAGGACCCGCAAGGTTAAAAGCGTAAATCATGGGGCTAAGGTGGAAGATCTCCAACGTCCAGCAATGAATCAAGTTTGGTTTTGGGGACCTTTACGGGCTAGTGGTCTGAATGATTTGGTGGTCACGGGGTATCCTATCGTGAATCATGCTCTGCTCATGGTGCTTAGCGAGAGGTGGCATACCGAGACCAGCAATTTTCACATACCTACAGGGGAGATGAGCATCACTTTAGATGATGTGGCGTGTCTGCTGCATGTTCCTATTGAAGGGCGGATGCTAAACCATCCAAAGAAGGTGTCTCAGGTTGATGGAGTGGAGTTGATGGTGAGATACCTAGGTGTTACCGAGGACGTTGTTGTGAAGAATTCCACTGCTGAGTATGGTGGATACATTAGCTATAAGGCGTTGAAGGACCTTTATGAGGATCACCTGAATGTTGCCACCAGATATGTGCGTCCAGAGATGCAGGAGCAGGTCCAAGAGAGGGATAGGCGTAGGCTTGCCTGTGTGAGGAGTTTCCTCCTATATCTGGTTGGATGTACGTTGTTTGGTGATAAAGGCAACAAACACATCGACCTGATATATCTGCAGACGATGGAGGACTTTGCTGGTATGAGGCAGTACTCGTGGGGAGGAATGACATTGGCATACCTTTACCACAGTCTATCTGAGGTCTCTTTGCCTAGAGGCAAATCGATCGGGGGAAACACAACACTTTTGATGGTAATAATTTTAATTTATTATGCTTGTGTATCTGAATATAATGTGTTTATACTAATTTCTTTCTTATGCTTGGTAATAACTTATAAATGTGTTTGGTTTGTGCAGGGATGGTTTTTGGCACATTTTCCAGGAGTGTACCCAGCTGAAGATAATGTTGAGTATCGGCAAAATCATCCTTGCGCTGCAAGATGGATTCCACATAGGGGTCATGGACATGCGAAGACCTACTGTCTGACGCTTGATCGTTTGGAGATGGATGATATAGTCTGGATGTCGTACGGGGAGCATAGGGAGATCCAGGAGTTTGAGGAGATATGTTGGTATTCAGGCTGGATCATGTGCGGTCGTGACAAGGTCTACCGTCACTTGCCTGAGCGGGTTAAAAGGCAATACGGGTATGTGCAGGACATCCCCAGAGCTCCGACATCTGTGCTTGCTATACGGGATGCTCAGGTTGTGCAGGCTTTCCTCGACTTTCGTGTGCACACCATTCCTCAGGATCAGTGGGGTCGGTTGGTTGATCAGCCATAGCGGTATGAGGACGGATACATGCGATGGTATTATCGGGTGTCTCACCCAAAGATTCTGCCACCTATTGAGGGATCTCCTCCGAGGCCAGCAAATGAGGAGCAGATCATTGCACATCAGCAACAGCGGCACCAGGAGAGAGGCTCGCCTGATACCATTGAGATGGTTGGTGGCGCTATTAGCCAGGCTGATGAGTACTTGGGTCAGGAGGGGATGAGCACCAAGCAGTTGTATCAGACCTTGCGCGATATCAAGGACAGGATGACACTGGTACTGACCAAGAGACGTAGGAGGGAGAGGAGGCAGCAACAGGACTAGGATCAGGAGTATGATATTTATGTTTAGGACTTTTGTTAGTTTTTCATGACATTTGTTAGATTGTAACATCCCGCTAATAAGAATCAGTTAATCGTGTTAGAAGTCAATAAGCAAGCATGACAATTTGATAGTAATAAGCAATGGCACAATGGTAAATAAGGCTAAAAGGGGGAGATTGTTTTAAGTTGGGAACAAGATATTTTCCATATTATTTTCCTACTCTCTACACATTTCTAGAGATCAGATTTCTCCTCCCTCCTTTCCCAATCTCACGCCCTCTCCACTCTCTTGCCATAACCCAGCAACTCCATTCCAAGTCTTAGTGAGAAAATACTTGCAAGGAATCTTGAGTAAGAAGCTAGAACAAGAAGAAGAAAAGAAGAACAAGGGAAGAGTTAGATTTGGAGCAAGCTAGGACTTTGATTTCAGGACTTAATCAGCACCAGTTGAGGCTAAGGTGAGCTCCTAGGGGTTTTAGAACCCCCTTTGTGAGTTTTGTTAAGTTTTATGTTTTATGAGCAAAGTTGGTAATTTGTACCTTAATCCCTTTTGCTTGCTAAATTCCTGTTCAATCTTGTGTTAATCATTCAATTTATAGTTGTAAATCTTTCCTTATGATGTTATGATGTTTGGGTATGCCTTAATATGTCAAAATGGTGATAAAAGCAAGTTTTGAACCATTCCTGTACTGACAAGTTCGCAGTGCGAACTCAGGGTTACTGTTTGGCGAGGCCTCACTGCCTACCTTCGCAAAGCGAAGTAGACTTCGCAGAGCGAAGTTGAACAGAAATTTCATGACTGTTCTGCTTCGTTCTGTGTACTGTTTACGCGCCAGGCCAGGCTTGTAATAACTGTTTATAATGAAAACCTTATTTCCCAAGATAAACACCATTCTTGGCATGTTCAAAGGATTACTCAACATTTAAGGAATGAATGATTGGATAAGGAATTTGGTAAGGCATTAGGAATGCAGAGTAAAAGTTATTTAAGCTAAGGAATATTTCCAATAACCAAGCAACGGCTTATGAGAACGATAAGCCCAGGATATAATGATGAAACTTAGAACCTTTATAGGTTAAGTATTAGAGATTCAATACTTTAAAGAATGAGAATCATGAGAGAGATTTAATACTCTAAGTTAAGAACCTTTTTAGGTTAAAAGTTCAAGAATTAGAAAGATTAAGCCGCGGCCTTCGTTGTTCACGCCAGTGGGACACGAATGGTACACGTAGAGTAAAGACTAGAGATTATTACCTTAAGTCGTGACTTTCATCGTTCACGCCAGTGGGACATGAAAAGTTCACGCATCAGTTTACAGATTATTTATTCGCGTCTTCCGTTGTTCACGCCAGTGGGACACGGGAGGTACACGCATCAGTTAAGATAAATATTAAGCCATGACTTTCGTTGTTCACGCCAGTGGGGCACGAAAGGTTCATGTATAAGTTAAGATTAATAAGAAAGAATATTAATTCGCGTCTTCCGTCGTTCACGCCAGTGGGACACGGGGGGGTATACGCGTAAGTTAAGTCGTGTCTTCTGTTGTTCACGCCAGTGGGACACAGGAGGTTCACGCCAGTGGGACGTGTTATTCCGCAAGGATGACCGCACGACGACAAGAGGAGTCCGGTGTTAGCCTGATATGATAGGAATTTTCACCGGTTATCAGGGGAATGTGCTTCGGGGTTACTCCACCCGGGGGCATTCCGTAAAATGAACCCAGATAATATTGTTTGTTCAACGCTAACAGCTAACATAAGACATTTATCAGTTAATTATTTTATTATGTTATCAGACAAGTATCATATAATCAGTTATCAGGCGGTGATCCTAGATTCCCCTCGATCACCCAGTTATCAGGATATAGTCTAGATCTCAGGACTATTCAGTGTCAGACTCAGATAGTGATCCTAGGTTTCCCCTTGATCACTAGTCTAGCAGGATGTAGTCCAGTTTATGGCTACACAGTTTAGCAGGATCAGTCAGATAGCCCACTATGGGTAAGGTTAAGACTTGGCGATCATAGGCATCCCCAAGATTGCCGAGGTAGGCACGGCGACCCTAGGTTCCCCGAGGTTGCCAACAGTAGGTAGGGTAGGAGCTCACTGAGACATTATGTCTCATCCCTATCCTTCTGGTGCAGGTTTTCAGGTAGCCACGTGGTTTTCAGATGAAGAACTTCAGGAAGATGCTGGACGGAGTGCAGACGCTCGTCAAGGTCAAGCTCAGGAGGTTGACAGATTGTCTATGTATCTGAGAGAATGTAAATGTAATTGATATTTGGATATTTGTATTAACGAGCTATTGTACTCATTCAGTATTCTTATATTGTATTTATTATTGAAAATTTTAATGTACCCAGTATCAGATTAATACACATGCTAAATATTCTAGATAATTTAGTATGGGTGTTACAATTGGTATCAGAGCAGGTCGATTCAGACCGTGCCTTGGGTCATTAAAGTTTCAATAAAAGTAGTGGGACCATTGGGTTCCGGATGTTGTTCTAAATGTCATATCTAGTTGAGCCTGATCAACTCAATCTAGTATATGACAGTTAGGATAAATGTCCGAGAGCTGAATGTGACCAAGGAGGAATGAAGTGTATGAAGGGTGAAGATTAAGGTGATAGAATTTTAAGACGGAATTGACAAAGAAGTAATTATGCCAAATGGTGGCCATCGAACAGCGAAGTGACTAAATCTGTTTAGGGCAGAGTTTCAGGAAGGTCAGAAATATTTAAGGATAAGGTGAAGAGCCTTAACCCAGTTGGATGCATCGTTGGACGATGCCTCGTCTGCGGAAGACATAAGGACTAAGAAATCATGGAATGCTCTAGGATAAGACGTGGAACTTTGACGGAAACCGCAGATTGAGAATTTAAAGTGAAGTGTGGACTAAATAACAATTCTGAGTACAGAGTTGAAGAAACGATTTTGAATCGGATGAGATTTTAATGTCCGGACAGTTAAGAGAATTAATTATGGACTAAGAGAGTTATTTGAATAGATGAAACTACCACTCAAGTGTGGTTGTTGAGTATGAACCACAAGTAAGTTTGACCCCCATCAGATCAGCCACGTTTACTAAATCAGATTTGTGAAATAAGAAGAGTAGATGATGTACAGCCTAAGGACTAAGAAGGATGAATAAGTGGTAACAATAAGACTCGTTGCATGTCCTGGTGTGAATCAGACATTCGGATGTGTCCTAGTAGTAAGAAGATTAGAGTAAGTTAAGCGAGATTGGGATTTTTCTTAATGAAGGTTGTATCATAATAGTAGTTGCTGGAATTTATTATGCTGATGGACGAAAATAAGTTGAACACTCTTGATCAGACGAACAATATTGAATTTCCTCGATTGGTTGAAGGATGCAATTTTAAGATAACCCAAGAGTAAAGTAGACCAGTTTTGAAGGATAGTCGGAATCTTAGCCGAGAAAAATTATATGATATCTATGATATGGAAGATCGTCCTTTATATGAAACGTTAAGATTGTGATTAGAGTAAAGGCGTTCTATGTTATTTTAACCGAAGAGTTTTCTTCCACGAATATCCAGAAGTTGAAGAGATCACCTCATGTTGATAAGTTTCCGAGGGCAGTAATAAGGCAAAGATTTGAATTGTGAATGCAATAACGAGTTGTTGAATGAAACAAACGGTAATGATGAGATTTTGAAGCTCAAGATCAGTTAACTGGAGGGATTCGGAGGAAACCTAAGAGGTATGGTAAAACCATAGAGACCGTAATTGTTTTGAAAAGATTATGGGTATGAATTCTTATGGATACAGACAGACCGATTAGTAATGGGACTTAAACCCTCAGTAGATTCAGTATATGTAAAAGATGTGAACCTCCAGGAAACATAAGTCGTTTTAGAAGTTGACACAAGTGTTTGTGTGTGTGAACTTAAGTTGTCTTAAGCAAGCTTTCAGTCGGTTTGCGCAATGTTTCAATGATTATACATAAAGAGCTGGCCAAGAGATAGTTACGGATTTCAGGATATGGAAAGTAAAGTTAGAACCAGAATATAAACTAATTGATAGGAACATTGTTGAACACTTGACAGTCGTTGGAAACCGTATACAAGTTCTAACGTTTTATTGTGAAAGTAAGTGAACATATGGTTTATGTTCGGAAGGAAGTACAATGTCAGATGACGATCGATCAGTAAGTTAAACAGGTGGTTTAAGTCACAAGAGAATCAACGAACGTAAGATGAATCTGCTGCGATAGCTACAAGTCATTAAGGAACAAGTCAGTCGGAGAATTGGATAATGGTGTAATACTTCTACTCCAAAGTGTTTTGTTAGATCAGAGTTGCGCAGCGGAAAAGTAATTCCAGAATGAGTTAACAAACAATTCTAAACTGAAGTTTAGAGAACAAGGATGCTTGTGTAGTCCGTGTTTGGTGGACCACAGAATATCAGTAAGCAGCGACGATTCGAACTTGTTATAAGTACTAACAGAAATTTTTTTTTAAAAAGGTAAAGCCGAGGGATATTTCGAACCTCGAGACTTAAGAGAAATGGAAGTCGGAGCAGTCTAAGATTCCGCGATAAGAATGAGAAGGATATGTTTCTAGCATAATAAGACTAGAGCAAGGAAAGTTATCACTAATGCGGTAAGTTTAATCAAAAGGGTAAGCATTGGTCAGAAGTGACATAGCAGTGTCATGTGAGTCTAATCCGTGTTGTATTCCGTTATGCCTACATGTCACATGTATCAGGTTATGTTAGTATACATATACTTAACAGGCAATACTCGAACTACTCAGATGGTAGTGTAGCAGATTTTCAGTTATGTGACGTGTTTTGGTAATAGTGGTACGCAATCGGGAATGTTTAAGTATGAAGGTTTTTACCAGAACAGAATAGTTGATATCATCATGTCTTAGCAAAAGAGTTCGGAAATTATTGTACTTAATGTTCATCAGTAAAGGAAGAAGGACTTTTATGCAGATTTAAAAGCCACTTGTAGTCTGCAGTAAAGAGCTACGTAGGTTCAGGTTTTGATTTAAGGATTTAAAATGTGCTATTTTGGTAGTACTCAAGTGGAGTTTTCTTTTGGAAACAAGGATCTTGAAATTCAGTGTCCAGAATGAGAAAATAAGCTTGCGATGCTGATAGAATGTAACAGTAATTTACGGGTTGATGTAAACTCAAGAGATAAACATGTGTAACATTGGCGGGGCAAACCTGGCAAGCCAGTTGAAAGGCAAATCCCGAATGTTACAAAATGAGTTAAGAGTTAAGAGTAAGAAAGATTCCTAATTGATGAGGTAGTACCTCAAATATGTTAAGATTAAGAATGATGTCCCGTTAGTCGGACAAAGATGAGGTGTTGTATTGTGTACCCGTCAGTAGTGTACACGTGCTCGCTTATATATGCAAACTATATGCTATGAATTATACCATGTGATAAAATGTAAGATGACTTATACCATTCATCACTTGGGCTAGACTCTTATGAGTCCTGGACTATCGACGCAGAAATATTTACGTTATGATTATGATTATGATTGCGATAAGAAGCACGTCGGGATGTTAGAAAGAAAGGAACAGGTGTTAGAGGTGAAACTTCCTGCTTATACTTGGAATATTAAACAAAGTTAGAATACTTCTTACATTTGTATGTGCGGGTATTATATCAGATGTTTTCGGTGTAATGATGATTCTATATGAAATGGTGATATAAGTCTATAAGTAAGTTGTCATCCTATGAGACGAAAGTTAAAGATAATAATTCATGGGAATTAGATGCAGTGCCGTAACCCCTTAAAAGTGAAAATATTTGAGGAGGATAAGATTATCCAGTAAAGTATTTGAGATTTAGAGACCTTAAGTTGGTTGCAAGAAGTATTTGAACCAGGATCAAGTCAAGCGAGTTGGATATAATGATTCAGATAACTTTACACCCCACTACATGAGAATTATGCAAATTCGCCATGAGCATTTTAATTAAAAGAAAAATTGTCGAGTATATTCGACGTATAGAATTGGAAATCCAAGGGATTCCGATAAGCAAGACAAACTAGAGTTTCGGGCAAATAGAGGAAGTAGTGTGAGAGATTCTTTCATGTATGATAGTGGATTCTAAATTTCGAGGACGAAATTTCTTTAAGGGGGGTAGATTGTAACATCCCGCTAATAAGAATCAGTTAATCGTGTTAGAAGTCAATAAGCAAGCATGACAATTTGATAGTAATAAGCAATGGCACAATGGTAAATAAGGCTAAAAGGGGGAGATTGTTTTAAGTTGGGAACAAGATATTTTCCATATTATTTTCCTACTCTCTACACACTTCTAGAGATCAGATTTCTCCTCCCTCCTTTCCCAATCTCACGCCCTCTCCACTCTCTTGCCATAACCCAGCAACTCCATTCCAAGTCTTAGTGAGAAAATACTTGCAAGGAATCTTGAGTAAGAAGCTAGAACAAGAAGAAGAAAAGAAGAACAAGGGAAGAGTTAGATTTGGAGCAAGCTAGGACTTTGATTTCAGGACTTAATCAGCACCAGTTGAGGCTAAGGTGAGCTCCTAGGGGTTTTAGAACCCCCTTTGTGAGTTTTGTTAAGTTTTATGTTTTATGAGCAAAGTTGGTAATTTGTACCTTAATCCCTTTTGCTTGCTAAATTCCTGTTCAATCTTGTGTTAATCATTCAATTTATAGTTGTAAATCTTTCCTTATGATGTTATGATGTTTGGGTATGCCTTAATATGTCAAAAATGGTGATAAAAGCAAGTTTTGAACCATTCCTGTACTGACAAGTTCGCAGTGCGAACTCAGGGTTACTGTTTGGCGAGGCCTCACTGCCTACCTTCGCAAAGCGAAGTAGACTTCGCAGAGCGAAGTTGAACAGAAATTTCATGACTGTTCTGCTTCGTTCTGTGTACTGTTTACGCGCCAGGCCAGGCTTGTAATAACTGTTTATAATGAAAACCTTATTTCCCAAGATAAACACCATTCTTGGCATGTTCAAAGGATTACTCAACATTTAAGGAATGAATGATTGGATAAGGAATTTGGTAAGGCATTAGGAATGCAGAGTAAAAGTTATTTAAGCTAAGGAATATTTCCAATAACCAAGCAACGGCTTATGAGAACGATAAGCCCAGGATATAATGATGAAACTTAGAACCTTTATAGGTTAAGTATTAGAGATTCAATACTTTAAAGAATGAGAATCATGAGAGAGATTTAATACTCTAAGTTAAGAACCTTTTTAGGTTAAAAGTTCAAGAATTAGAAAGATTAAGCCGTGGCCTTCGTTGTTCACGCCAGTGGGACACGAATGGTACACGTAGAGTAAAGACTAGAGATTATTACCTTAAGTCGTGACTTTCATCGTTCACGCCAGTGGGACATGAAAAGTTCACGCATCAGTTTACAGATTATTTATTCGCGTCTTCCGTTGTTCACGCCAGTGGGACACGGGAGGTACACGCATCAGTTAAGATAAATATTAAGCCATGACTTTCGTTGTTCACGCCAGTGGGGCACGAAAGGTTCATGTATAAGTTAAGATTAATAAGAAAGAATATTAATTCGCGTCTTCCGTCGTTCACGCCAGTGGGACACGGGGGGGTATACGCGTAAGTTAAGTCGTGTCTTCTGTTGTTCACGCCAGTGGGACACAGGAGGTTCACGCCAGTGGGACGTGTTATTCCGCAAGGATGACCGCACGACGACAAGAGGAGTCCGGTGTTAGCCTGATATGATAGGAATTTTCACCGGTTATCAGGGGAATGTGCTTCGGGGTTACTCCACCCGGGGGTATTCCGTAAAATGAACCCAGATAATATTGTTTGTTCAACGCTAACAGCTAACATAAGACATTTATCAGTTAATTATTTTATTATGTTATCAGACAAGTATCATATAATCAGTTATCAGGCGGTGATCCTAGATTCCCCTCGATCACCCAGTTATCAGGATATAGTCTAGATCTCAGGACTATTCAGTGTCAGACTCAGATAGTGATCCTAGGTTTCCCCTTGATCACTAGTCTAGCAGGATGTAGTCCAGTTTATGGCTACACAGTTTAGCAGGATCAGTCAGATAGCCCACTATGGGTAAGGTTAAGACTTGGCGATCATAGGCATCCCCAAGATTGCCGAGGTAGGCACGGCGACCCTAGGTTCCCCGAGGTTGCCAACAGTAGGTAGGGTAGGAGCTCACTGAGACATTATGTCTCATCCCTATCCTTCTGGTGCAGGTTTTCAGGTAGCCACGTGGTTTTCAGATGAAGAACTTCAGGAAGATGCTGGACGGAGTGCAGACGCTCGTCAAGGTCAAGCTCAGGAGGTTGACAGATTGTCTATGTATCTGAGAGAATGTAAATGTAATTGATATTTGGATATTTGTATTAACGAGCTATTGTACTCATTCAGTATTCTTATATTGTATTTATTATTGAAAATTTTAATGTACCCAGTATCAGATTAATACACATGCTAAATATTCTAGATAATTTAGTATGGGTGTTACACTTGTGTTGACGAGCTATTCTTCTCCTCATCTCCTTTATCTGTCCCTTTGGAATTAAGAGTGTTCTTAAGACCTTAGTCCCTATTCGGTAAATGTCCGGAAAATGTCCCTTCGGAATTAAGAATGGTATTAAGAGCATAGTCCCATCGGTAATTTATGTCCCTTCAGAATAAAAAGTACTTTTAAGATCATAATCCCCTTTTGAATAATAATATCCCGTCAGAATTAAGAATGATCTTAACAGTATATAGATATTCTTTCGATATTTTTCTACTTTTGGAGAAGTTAAACAGTCAAAATGGTGGTATCACCATATTTGAGTGGTCATAGTACCATATTGATATTTTGGAGAACTTAAAGGTTAGAATGATGATAACACCATATTTGAGTGATCTTAACACTATAATAAAGTGGTCATAGTATCATATTAGAGTGGTATCAGTATTAAAGAGTGGTCTTAGTACCATATTGGAGGTGTAAATCTCGAATGGTTTTCTACAGTGCAGTAGTTAACCGCACAGTTGTAGTTGAGCTTGTTTTGTCCTAGAGGCGGCGTGGTTGATAGTCTGCCTTGCACAACTTTGGGCAGTGCCACGAAACATGAGCGACCTGGTCGTGACTCAACCTAGTAACAACTTTGGTAGATATTCTCTTTCAAAATAGAATTTGGAAAACCAAATACAATAGTTTGGAAATCCAAAACTAACAATTTTACGAGACAATTGCAGCACCAACAATTTTAAGACGTTTCAATCTGCAATGTCTACCGAAGAAATTACTATTGAGATTTCGTTGTCCCAAATATAAATGTAGTTTAGATGAATGTTGTTGTAAATGTTATAGAAGAATGTTGTTGTAAATGTAGTTTAGATTATGTTTAAGTGCAATGTGAATGTGTAGAAGTTGAATTAACACAATGATGAGTTGTTTCATACTTTGCACTCAAAGTGTTTGATAAAATGCCTAAATGAGAATTGTTTAGATTTTTACTTAGTTTATGTTGTTAAATTGTGTTACAGGATGAGGATTTTTAGATTAATAAGAATTAGGGTTTATCTATATACTATTCTTGTTTAATTAATAGTTAAGGGTTATGTTTATGTGCTTATGTCACCATTTTAATGTTGTTTTGTTTTGTCAAAATAATTGATGACAATGTTGTTTTGTTTTGTTAAATAACATTATGCATATGTTGATGACAATGTTGTTTTGTTTTTGTGTTGATATGTCTGATCAGAACGCAGATAGGATGAGAGCTGGTAGGCAGACGGTGACTGGCAGCTACCGAAGGGAGAGACAGACTGCAAACCCTCATGTGCCTAAGAGGGGAAAAGGCCGGAGACTCGATCCTTCTGCGGGTGAGGGTAGTTCTTCTCAGCAGCCGACACAGTCGCAGGTGGAGGACCCGACCCAGTGCCTGAATTATCAGGAGCAACTACATGATGCCACATATGGTGGCTATGACGTCCAGCATGTTGCGG
This sequence comes from Medicago ruthenica, assembly GCA_018208015.1. NCBI lineage: Eukaryota > Viridiplantae > Streptophyta > Magnoliopsida > Fabales > Fabaceae > Medicago > Medicago ruthenica. Next base: position 63,817,824 of record CM031378.1, on the reverse strand, counting down.
ATGAGGGTGGGGACGACGCTGCAGCTGAGGCAGATGAGGACGACGTTGCGGCTGTGACAGCCCCACAGCAGTTACCTGATGTGGCTCCTCTTCTTGGAGGGCCTTATGATGGCTCTTTGCTGTCTTCGTATGCTTCGCACGTTGCATTACCGTTGTGGTATAATGCAAATGATGTAAGTTTTCTTTTTCTTGTTTTTCACTTTTATATGTGAAGTAGATATATTTTTTTGTATGATAACTTTTAATAAAAATGACATGAACACATGTCGTTGTCTGATTATTTTTTTTGTCTTCAATTATTGTTCGCGCGTAATTTTTTATGTATGAAGTATATGCTTTTTTTTTGTATGATAACTTTTTAAAAAAATGACATGAACACATGTCGTTGTCTGATAACTTTTTTTGTCTTAAATTATTGTTCGCGTAATTTTTTATATATGAAGTATATATAAAATTGATTTTTTTTATGCCAAGTATTTATGTTTTAATTATTTTTTATAAGTGTTTACATTGTTTTTATGTTTTTGATTTATGTGGTGTTTTTTATTATTTCAGATTCGTAGGACCCGCAAGGTTAAAAGCGTAAATCATGGGGCTAAGGTGGAAGATCTCCAACGTCCAGCAATGAATCAAGTTTGGTTTTGGGGACCTTTACGGGCTAGTGGTCTGCATGATTTGGTGGTCACGGGGTATCCTATCGTGAATCATGCTCTGCTCATGGTGCTTAGCGAGAGGTGGCATACCGAGACCAGCAATTTTCACATACCTACAGGGGAGATGAGCATCACTTTAGATGATGTGGCGTGTCTGCTGCATGTTCCTATTGAAGGGCGGATGCTAAACCATCCAAAGAAGGTGTCTCAGGTTGATGGAGTGGAGTTGATGGTGAGATACCTAGGTGTTACCGAGGACGTTGTTGTGAAGAATTCCGCTGCTGAGTATGGTGGATACATTAGCTATAAGGCGTTGAAGGACCTTTATGAGGATCACCTGAATGTTGCCACCAGATATGTGCGTCCAGAGATGCAGGAGCAGGTCCAAGAGAGGGATAGGCGTAGGCTTGCCTGTGTGAGGAGTTTCCTCCTATATCTGGTTGGATGTACGTTGTTTGGTGATAAAGGCAACAAACACATCGACCTGATATATCTGCAGACGATGGAGGACTTTGCTGGTATGAGGCAGTACTCGTGGGGAGGAATGACATTGGCATACCTTTACCACAGTCTATCTGAGGTCTCTTTGCCTAGAGGCAAATCGATCGGGGGAAACACAACACTTTTGATGGTAATAATTTTAATTTATTATGCTTGTGTATCTGAATATAATGTGTTTATAGTAATTTCTTTCTTATGCTTGGTAATAACTTATAAATGTGTTTGGTTTGTGCAGGGATGGTTTTTGGCACATTTTCCAGGAGTGTACCCAGCTAAAGATAATGTTGAGTATCGGCAAAATCATCCTTGCGCTGCAAGATGGATTCCACATAGGGGTCATGGACATGCGAAGACCTACTGTCTGACGCTTGATCGTTTGGAGATGGATGATATAGTCTGGATGTCGTACGGGGAGCATAGGGAGATCCAGGAGTTTGAGGAGATATGCTGGTATTCAGGCTGGATCATGTGCGGTCGTGACAAGGTCTACCGTCACTTGCCTGAGCGGGTTAAAAGGCAATACGGGTATGTGCAGGACATCCCCAGAGCTCCGACATCTGTGCTTGCTATACGGGATGCTCAGGTTGTGCAGGCTTTCCTCGACTTTCGTGTGCACACCATTCCTCAGGATCAGTGGGGTCGGTTGGTTGATCAGCCATAGCGGTATGAGGACGGATACATGCGATGGTATTATCGGGTGTCTCACCCAAAGATTCTGCCACCTATTGAGGGATCTCCTCCGAGGCCAGCAAATGAGGAGCAGATCATTGCACATCAGCAGCAGCAACACCAGGAGAGAGGCTCGCCTGATACCATTGAGATGGTTGGTGGCGCTATTAGCCAGGCTGATGAGTACTTGGGTCAGGAGGGGACGAGCACCAAGCAGTTGTATCAGACCTTGCGCGATATCAAGGACAGGATGACACTGGTACTGACCAAGAGACGTAGGAGGGAGAGGAGGCAGCAACAGGACTAGGATCAGGAGTATGATATTTATGTTTAGGACTTTTGTTAGTTTTTCATGACATTTGTTAGTTTTTTGTAAATATATGACATTTGTTAGTTTTTTTTAATTGTTGGTAACATTGATATTTTGCTTAATTTAACAGTGTTTATAACTCATATTTAGCGTTTATGATCTGATATTGACAGGTTTTTGATATGATATTTCACGTTTATGATCTGATATTGAAAAACAGTGTTTATAACTCATATAAACATGTTGTATCAGCAGGTTTTGGCCACTGCAGAGGCTTCAGGATACAACGGCAGCTAACTGCCGATGAGAACAGCAGTAGTTAACCACCGATGGGAACAGTGGTAGTTAACTACCGATGCACCAATCCATCGACACTTAACTGCCGCCGGGGTAAAAACGTAAATTACTGGTGTGTTTTAGCTTTCTTTGAAGTGTATAAAGCAATTTTCAAACCAGTCAAAACCAGTGGTCGATCCAGTTTGAGAGGTTGGATCATGATTTCCATTTTTTTCTTAACAAAACAATCAAACTAACCACCACTTGCAACTACACCCTTCCTCTTTTTTGATAGAAAATCTCTGATTTCTCTCGTAAGTAAATTTCAAAAGTATTAGTTTGACCGTTTGAGAGAGGCAGAAAGATAGATGAAAATGGAGAAATAGGCGGTGAAGTTTTTTTAGTGTTGAGGCAAGTTTTTTCTCACAGGTTCTTTTAAACAATTCATTTTTTGGTGGAGCTCGTTAACCATTTGAACTCAAATTCGTTAGAGACAAAGAAGTTTAAAAGATACATAAAAAAATAGTAAGAGAGGTGTCGCATAATAGAGGAAGTTATGATGTCAACACATGCACACTAGATTAGGTTTATGAGGAGTGTTATAAACACTCTTTCTAACACATTCTTTAACATTTATTCATTGTTTCATTAGGTGAAATCCATGTGAATTCCACCACTTTATGCGTGACCCATTTAAAGTGAAAAGGTGTTGAAAATAGAGTGCTCTTCATATTTCTGGCAGGGTTATTCTTGTTTGCAATGTTTGCGATAAAAGTTTGGGACTACTGTATACTGTTATGACCCTATTTTTGTTGATGGAAAGACAAATATACATTTTTCTTAATTTTTTTTTTTCAATTATTGCTTACGCTTGCTTCATATATGAAGTTTTTTTTAAAGGGATAGTAAAAAACTAAATAAATAACAATTTTTCATTAATATATAATTTATTTTTAATAAGAATTTTTTTTATTCAAATTTGTTATTATAGTTTTTTGATTTTATATCATTTCTTAAATTTTTAAGTGAAGTTTAATTTTTAATAATGTGAAATATAAATATTACTTTTTTATTATATTTTTGCTTATTATAAAAATCATACATTTATCTATTACCAATCGAATCCCGACTGAACCCAGTCCAACGTTTGAACCTTGAACTCGTAACTACACCGGTTCAATGCCCGATCAGATTTTAATTACCTTGCTCTTTATAGAGCAATTTTTCCCCAAATTAATTTATAATTTTATCGGTTCAATGCCGGTCATATTTTAATTACCTTGAACCCGTAGCTTTTTTATCTATAAATTTATCATTATTTAACTAATTAAATACTTGAATTTAATCTTAATTTCAAATTTGATTTAACCCTAATTCAAATTTCAAATCAAATCTTTTTTATTTTTTACAAATTTTAAATCAAATCTAATCAATCTTAACAAATCAAATCTAAACAACTTCAAATATTTTGGATTTAAATATAATAATTAAAATAAAAAAATACAAAATCAGAGCTTCGTCAAAAACTTCAAGCTAAGCTTTTGACATAATGGAGGCAGCTTATGCTCTTTATCCGAGGAATACGGACTGACGGATAAATCCATGTCCGTTTACACGCTAGTAATTATAATCTTAATAGCTATACATTGATTGGTCATATAGAATAGATCATGTGGAATCAAATATCACCATAACAGAATTGATCAACAAAAAAATATATATCACCATTACAATATGTTGGGACATTTTTAACAAATGGAAGCAAAGTTGTTACAACTTTTCATTCTATACCTAACCACTATGTTCCTATTGGTGTTTCCAGAAATAACAGTAGTGTGAAATGTTGAATCCTCAAATACTAATGGAGAGTTTTCTAAACCTAACAAGTTGATAAGTAATCTAGCAAGCCACAATAATGGTTATGCACAAAGCAAAAATGAATAAAATCAATTATGTTTTTTGGCTAGAAAGGACTGACTGTATGAGCCAATTTTAACATGAATTCCGGTACAAGCCGTTTCCTTGGAGGAGCTGTTGCATCTCTAGAAAGGGCCTCGGCATCGCCAGCATGAATATATGCTACTAAATCATCAAACATGTCATCATCTCCACCCCTCATAGGATCCTGAAAGGCATAGGCATTTGAAATAAATGGTTACTTAAACAATGTTGATCATCCATGAGAAGTTTTTTCCCAGAAAAATTAGCAAACAGCACCCCTAAAGAGAAACATTATCTGTAAACTATATTAACCAACAGATTTTTGACAACAGAGAAAATGAGAAAAATAAGATAGTTCAGAGAGGTAAAGTGAGTGATACAGTTAGATAATGCATTTTATCTTCATATACTGATTGAGTAAACCAATCAAGGCTTTGATTTTAAGTAATATAGATCAAGCTCATGTGACTTCAGATGGGAAATGCAAAGTGGTAAATTACCTGTAGAAACACGTCTGTATGAGTCTTCCCTTCATATAAAACTGATTCAGCTTTAACTCCAATTCTTTTAAGAGTGTCAGCAAATGATTTACTGCAGAAAACAAAATATTAATCATAGTCCAAAATTTGAAAAAAAAAAAGATAAATTTTTGAAATAAAATGCTTAAATTTAGAAAAAGAAGCAAAATAATTGTGCTTCAAATCACAATTCAAATTCGCCACACAAATTGAATACCCTGTCTCGAAGTTGTATGAACACTTACTGACTCCCAAATTTAAAGGGTTAAGTAGCCTTAAAGCGCACTCATTTAAAAGAAAAATTTGCACAGAACTAAATTCAACCTATCTCAAAAAACACAGGTTCAACAGTTTGTTCACAAAATTAGCACACAAGTTATTCGTACTTGAATCCTTCTTGTATTCAATTAGGTTGTTAACTTCTTGCTAAACATTTCAATGATAACATAAATCTTTGCATTGCTTAAAACAATTAACACTCCCTATGTATATCTCAGCAAAACATATTGCCACGGACACCTAATATGACACAGACACGTTGACACTACTAATGTCAAAAACATAGGACGCCGACACTCAATGACAGCAACCAAGCCTCCTTATCCCACTAAGTGGAGCCGGCTACATGGATCAAATGTTCTATCATAAACAAAATTTTGGTCCAACTCATTAGTCTCCAAATCTGTCCTATTAGTTTCTCTTATAATTTTCTAAGTCTTCCTCTGCCTCTAGTGATATGACTATCCTCCATCTGATCTACTCTCCATACTACAGAAACTTCAGTCTTCTCTCTACATGCCCAAACCATCTAAGCCAATTTTCCACCATCTTTTCTACCATAGGTGCTACCCCAACTCTCTAATATTTTCATTTCTAATTCTATCTCATCTAGTCTGACTTGCAACATCCAACACTGACACTATTACACATATTTATTATAATTAAATAAGAGTTGTAGAGGTGTGTCTGAGATATGTCTAAGGAGTGTCTAAGGTGTATTGTAGCAAAGAAAAAAGTTTTTTTTGGATACTTGTCTGAGTTGTCAAACATGTTACATGTGTTGGACACAGAGACACCTAATCTCAGAGGTGTCCGTGCTTCATCAAAATTTAAAAACATGACACATTTATTGAACAATCTATAAAAATTGACGTTTTCTATTGTCAGTACATAGTTTGAAAACCCTTTTGAAAGAGGCTCGAACCTTTGATCTGACGGAATAGAGTAATCTCCAGTGCCATGAAAAAGAACTACAGGAGGTAGTAGAGAAACAGCATTTCCAAAGTTTGGATCTTGAACCATTACTTCAGGAGAAAACCGCCGCAGTGATTCCTCCCCTTCCATTATGCTGTAATAGATAAAATCTGTCATTTGAAAGTTTAACACAACAAAAAAAAAGCAGAAAATCATATATTAACTAAACACTAACTCACTTTAAGATAGGTTTAGAGTGTACCTTAAAAAGAGGGAACGATAGAGGCCTCTGCTATGGAAGTGGTCTATTAGGTTAAACAAATTATACCTGATTTGAGGTAAGCAGAAAAGAAAACAAGTAAATACTTCAATCAAGTGCAAAATCAATAATCATTATTAAAGAAAAACTGGAAGAATCTGTAGTTATTGCATATCTATTTTATACATTTAAGATTAAGTCCATCATGTAAACTAGTAACTAACCCGTGCATCCGCACGGGTGCCGGTTGGGCGTGATGATTTAATGCAGTTAAAAATTTGATTAATTAAACTATGTTTAGTTTAGATTTAAAAAAGAACAATAATTATAGTTATAAAGAAAAATAAAATAACTAAAAAAACAAAAAATTGATATAATTAAACTATGGACTTAGAGCCTGTTCGCATTGACTTATTTGAGCTTCTCTGCTGGCATAAACAGTTGTGAGACTCTTTGGGAGAACTTATAGAAAGAACTTATGTCATTTCCACAAGCTGTTTTGAGCTTATTTATTTATGTTGTTTTAGCTTAATTTCATAAGCTCTATACGATAACTTATGAAAACAGCTTATAACTTACATGACAACGTTTTGACTTTATGATATCTTTTGTTATAGAAATAACTTGTACATAAGCATTTGTATGATAAATATTTATGCTATAAGCACTTAACTAAGTCATTTATCCAAATAGAACCACAAGCATATACTATCTTTGGTTTAATTTACTGTATAAGGACACCCAATATCACTAAATCAAATGCGTTGTCACATAACACCAGTCAAAATTTGCATTTAACACAAAAAAAGGATAAGGTTGTATACCCTCCAGATAAACCAAAATAAGCCTTAATCTGGGAAAGACTCCAAGTAGTACTCTCTCCTTCACCAGCCTCTTTGATTGCCTGTTCCACAATTGTACATGCTGCAATATGTGCCCCAGCTGACTGCCCCATTAGGTAAATTCTGTGCACGTGAAAAAACATGGTACTGTGATCACCGGTGACAAAGAGAATCCATTACCTTTAGAGAAAGAGAAAAAAGAGCACCCTATAAATGAGAGGATGATTATATATACCTGTTAGGGTCACCTCCATATTCTGCAATATTGTTGCATATAAATGAGATACCTTGTGAAGCATCATCTATCATATCACTCATGGTTGCTTGAGGAAAATTTCTGCACACAAAGATATGTCCGATGAGACTGTAATACGAAGAAGATATATGCAAGTAACACACTCTTTTCACTTTGCTAACAAGCGTGCTTTTGTCTATATTATTTTCGAGAGGGTTGTGTTAGGCCTCCACAGCAAACGTAAAATTTGTCAAATCTCTATGACATGGACCAAATACGTAATAGTTACCGTTCAAGTTGAAGGGAAAATTCTGTCGGACAGCTGCAAGACCGGCGATGTTGTATCGATTTCAAATATTTATGTACAAAATGATAAAAAATAATTCTTTTTCTTCAAAAAAAAACAACTCATTTAATTATAAATTTAACGATTTGGTGTACCGGTACACTCAAATTTTGGAGTGTACCATAGAATTTGCCTTTTTTTTATTCATTGATAATTGTACTCAAGTAACTTGGTTTTCCTTGATAATAGACAAGTTAGAAGTGTACTAGCTGCTTGTTCAATTCTATCATACGGTTCAGACATAATTTAGCAAATCTGTTAAATGTATTTTTCTGAATGGTTAGGAGTATGTCAACCAAACCTTCTCTTTATCACTATAAAGCAATATGACATTGTACATGAACTCACATGTGCTGATAGTACTTCTCAACAAAATTGAGTCGATAAAAGAAAGAATCGTTATCTACTTAAAATTGTAGGAGCTCTACAAGTCCAGTGTCAATTCCTAGTTCGTGATAAAGGGAAGCTGTTAAAACTCAAAAGTAATGCCTATTTAATAAAGGTTACCCTCTCATGTCTTGGTAATGAAAATCGTGATTAACTTACGACATCTTCCATTTCTTCTATCATTCAGTGCCTGTAATCTCTTTGGTTGTGTAGCCTTTGCTCGTGTTCCTCACATTGTAATGAGCTTGATCCCGGTGAGATATCAAATATGTTTCCCAGGTTGTGCTCTTGACAACAAGAGAAATAAATAACAACTACCATTCAAATCATTGTTTCTTTTTTCCACAGATGTAACTTTTCATGGAAATAAGTCTTATTCATCCTCAATTTCAAGGGGAGTGTAATGGAGTTCTCCTTCGAAGTTTAGTCCTCCCTTCTTTTTCCCTAATTTATTTCACTTGAATATAATCCTTCATAGTTACACTTTTTCTTCTCAGTACTGTTGCTTAGAACAATTATGCCCAAATTGACTCTTCTGTTCCTGTCTCTAATTATCTCCGTATATTCCTATATTTTTCTCTACATAAATTTACGGATGTCATAAACTGCAGCCATTGAAGCCACAATCGCAATCACGATGCAGAGCTGACTGATGATCTCTCAAACTACAATATTGTAGTCAGTGGTCACAATTGGTCGGGTTGTTAAACGACAGCAAATCAACACCATATATACAACAGAAGAGCTTATTTATGAATTAGGAACCATATCAAGCAAAAGATATGGGTAGAAATTTCATCACATTGAGCAAACACCAACTATTTCCTTTGTAACAAACAGCCATCAAATACACTACTATTTAATGTTCAGGTTTAAGAAAAGTACTATAGCTTGACATATCAATATCATGCGACAATTACCTGAACAAAAGTATATTAACCCCTAAGACTATCCTAATCATATAACAAATTTGATATTTCTAAACAGAAATTTTTGAAACAAAAAGAGCTATCAATGAGTTCTCCTTTTTCTGTGCAACCTAAAAATAGGTGGATCGGGACTAAAGCAGAAATAAAAACAACAGAGAAGAGATAGCGCAATGATAATGCGGTTAAAATAGAACCCGTGAACAGAAGAATACTAAGCATTTGGGTCCACATCAGCTTTAATACTACCAAATTGAATCTATTAGCTAGAGCAAACTACTATTACTGCAAAAATGGGAAAACAAATTAAAAGATCACCTGTAATCTATGCATGCTACAATGATATCTCTTTCCGAAAGCTGTTGACCTAAAAGAGAACCCCATGCTTTGTAACTGCACAAATACAAATACTTCAAAAATTGTAAGGACTGAAGTGACTTTACATGTGGTGAAGGTGAATGTGTGCGCGTGTGTGTGTCTAGACACACACAAACACATGAACCCGTTCAAAAATGAAACTAGCAGCATATGATAAATATCAAATTCAACAACGAAAAAAAATATGGACATGACATACCCAATAATCCAGGCTCCACCAGTAATGAAAGCAACAACTGGTTTTGGCCCGTCACTATTTTTAGGCAAAAACAAGTCAAGCCTACAAAGGAAATATACAATTAATCAAAATTACAGCAGTTATAACTATGAATGCATAGTGAAAATATAAAAAAAGCATACCTATTTCGTGGTTTATCTCCATAAACTATACTTCTGTATATCTGACTAGAGAAGAAATAACGATATCCAACTACAAAACAGAAGGAAAATACTTATTTCTCCAACAGACTATTGATGTGAGATGCTAATCTTTTCAAATCAAAATTTGTAAACACGTGATTGTTATGCAAGATAATTATCCCATAGATGACTGAATTCAAACCTTGAATAAAGCCTGGTAAAAGCAGTAGAGCATAACATCCAAGTGCAAGGAATTGTGTAATCCATTTATAGCCTACCCTGAATAGAAATAAGTGATTAGAAAGCATCCATAATTGGAACATGCAACGATATTCGTGGAAAATAAACAAAGAAACCAACAAACAAACAAACATCACAAAACAATTTTTAACATAACATCAAAATGCAAGAATCCACAACCAATATGAGTCAATTGGTGTTCCTCTTGATTGAGAGCAATTGGAAGAAACAGCTTATCCATAAACTCTCATGTGATAATTGTTAATTAAAAAGCACTTAATTAAGATGTTCACCCAAACACCCCTTAACCATAAGGCACATTTAATCATCCTGACATTGTATATTCATTAGTTTTCAAGGTGTCCAACTTGTCTTCTACCAGTAACCGATATTATATTTCCTGAGAATGGAACAAATACACAACGAGGCGTAAATGTTAAAGACACTAACTGATACTTTAGATCTTTTTTTTTTTACTACATAATGAAAGATGTACCTGAAATATTTATTTTCCCATAATCTTACTAGTACAATCCAAAACACCTAAGTATAGAAATTGACACAACAAAATCTTCCAAACACACCACCAGTCAGCATTAGAGATGACATATTAACTGAAAAGTAGAATTTCCTCACAACTCAAAAAATGCTTAAACATGAGGCTCAATTTTTTCTCCTATACAAAATGAATTAGTTTGAATCTATTGACATATAGACTCTATTTGGATAAACAATTTAATTAAGCGCCTATCATATAAGTTGTTTTCATTAGCTATTGTGGAGAACTTATACAAATAAGTTGAAACCAACTTGTGAAAAAGTCATAAGTTGTTTTCTATTTTCTCTCAAACAGTCTCACATGTGTTTATGCCAAATGATTAACTCAAATAAGTCAATCCAATTAGATATATACTTCTTTGGACTGGCATCCTTGTGGTACACGCTTGAGACCTTGGAGTGTGCTCCTCTCAAGGTCTCATGTTTGATTCCTCCGATGCCAATTTTCATGAACTAGTCGCTCTGCTTTAATTGGGGCCGTTAGTGGACGGTGAGATTGGTTCCCACAAATCATTAAATCATTGGATCAAATACAGAGTTCTTTTAAAAAGGAAAGAAAGACATAACAAACTGAGATCACGATAACAGAATTTCATACCCAAGATATGTCAACATCTTCAATGCAAGACGAGTGACAAGAAAAGTTTCAGAAGCAACATGTCTAACATCACGAACAAAAGAAGATCTCTCAGAACTTTCATTGGAAACACAAGACAATGAATCATCACTAGCAGCACGCCTCCTTCTTTTCTGATAGAAACAAGAAACACCACCACCACCACCACCACCAACACCAATTGAGCTGTTGAAGCTTGAAGCCTTTGATAGAAGAGGCTTAACGGACATGATCGCGTTGTTATTGTCTTTGAATGAAGAAGAGATTAAAAGACTCGTTAAAGGGTCATCATTATCTTTAAGCAACATTGTTGAAGCTGAAGCTGAAGAAGAAGAAGAAGAAAGAGGCTTTGGTGGTTGAAAATTGGTTATGGGAAGGATCTGAGATGGCATTTTTTCTTTCTTTTTATGTATTATTTTTGTGACAATTGGCACTGTGACAGCGAATGTTGAGATGGGTTGGTCTCAAGTTTGTGTTTTTTTTTACGAGAATGTTGGATTTGGAAGAGAAGATGATGAGTTGCAGAGGAGAGAGAAAGTGGCAAAAATGAAATATAGAATAAAGGTTTTCATTGGTGGAATGTGGGGCCAGTTGGGTATTGAAGTTATCAAATGACAAGGTGTGTGCTGTGTTGTGTGGATGAATTCTGATAGGTTTGAATCGTTTGATCGTTGTACAGGAGAATTGGTTATAGTTGAAGTTAGATTTTTTTTTGGTTGGGTATAATAGAAGTTAGAATTTATAATTATTGATTATATAATTGATTTTCATCCAAAAATTTATAGACTAACCCACTTTTAATGAATTTATGCAAACACAAATTACTTTTAGTCAAAATCATTTTTAATCAAAATCAATTTTATAGAATCATTTTTATCAAAATCAATTTTGGCCGCCGCACAACCAAACACACGTTAAGATTGAAATTGTTTTGTTTGATAAAATTAATGATTGAAATATCTAATAAATATGAAATGATATAAAAAATATATTAAATAAATATTTTTTTTTCAATTAAGATTGTATGCGTAAAATCGAGATAACATGTGATGAGTTATAAACTACTTGAATTAAATTAACTTATGGAAAAAAGTTATAAATTTATAAAAATAAGTTATAAACTTGTGAGAAAATATTTGTCACCAAACGAGTTTTTTTTTTAATCATACGCTCAAATATATGTCTTATCAAACAAACTCTAATAAATAAGTGACTATATTTTGGCTTTTGGTGGGATTTATCTCTTGATTGGATCCCAATGGAAGTTGTTGTTGCATCTTAGAACCGGTAACCTTCCTTGTTCTCATTATGGTGTGTTTTTATGCTTAGATGTATTTGCGTGCGAGCGAATTAGATAATAATTTTAAGGGAAAAGTTGAACATGACTCATGTGACATTAGTTAAGAAAACAAATATAGAAATAATATGTTGAGAAGTGATATATGCAACTTTTTGAAAGTCAATTTTTTTTTTTGAGAAATTGTTGTTTTTAATGAAAAACTTTTGCTTTTTACTTTTTTTTAACTAATACCCTAGAACACTATTTAAGATGACCCTAATTTCAAACTTACAAATTTTATATTTAAGTTATAAGTAGAGTAGGTTTTATTAGAAGAGAGAGAGAAGTAGAGTAGGTTTGTTACGAATTTAAAACAAACAACACAATTTTATTTAACAATAATTTAGAGGTTAATTTCTTAGAGGTTATAAAAAAAACATAAGTTAATTTTGTGAGGGTATCATAGAACAATTAACACTTTGAAACAAAATAAAAATCACTTGTTTTAAAAAAAATATAGTCACTGAAAATGATTTTTAAAAGAAACTATTCTAAACAACTTCTCATATGAAGCAATTTTAGGATTATTTTTCAGATACTTATTTTTCTAAGAATATCTAACAAACGGACGAAATATGGATTAAAGATGAAGAGATGATTTGTGGCACAAATCTGTAATGACTCTTGTACAAAAATTAACGTTTTTTTTCGCAAAAATTAACTAAAATAACCAACTTGATCCATTGAAGTACATTTAAGGGGACCAAAATGTAACAAAACATAAATATAAGTGAAAAACGAAACAAAAAAAAAGTTAAGAGACTAAATATGTAATTTAGCCTAGTTTTTTATACGATAGGTTTATTAACAATTTAACTACTTCTTAGTCGGACATTTTGTTAGACAAATTTATCTTTAACAACTTAATTCAAAGTCCATTGAAACGCAGGGTATCAACATGATCTCTTGTGTGCATATTTTGCTTAAAGTGAAATTGCGGCATCGTGGTCTTAATGTATCGGGACATGTGTTAAGAATTAGACATGGCAACACAACCCGCACCCGCCGGGTTCCACCCGCCCCCGCCCCGATTTTAACGGGGAAAAGCCGAATTAACTGGGTCTGGGTGCGGGTGCGGGGAAAACCCGTGGTTTTAATGCGGGGCCGGGGGGTAGTCACACCCGCCCCGCACCCGTATATGCGAATTTAAGAATAAAGGGATCCGTGTCTGACAGAGAGGGAGAATCAGGTGGTGGTGTAAGGCAGGAGATGCATGTGATTAATTTTTGTTTTAGCAATATTTGATAATTAAGTCAGAGATTTTTATTCTTAAATTATCATAGGCCCAATGTTAATGAATCAACTTCAAGCTGGATGTGCACCTTAACCAAGACAAAACCATTTCTATATTAAGCTTTTATATTTCCTACACTACTACACCTACAATGGCAGAAGTAAGTGAACACTCTCCAGTGCCTAGAAACTTGCAAGAAGGTGACTTAACCGAAGAATTCAAGGAGTTAATATCCACCTTACCATTAGAAAAAGCTTGGGTTAAAACCCCTTTCCGCCAATATCAAGGATCTTGGATTGGCACAAGAACTCTCCCAAGTGTTTTATCTTGTTAAAATCACTTTCTAAGCACTTGATACCATTATTCTCTTAGTAACCACTCCCAGATCAGGTACCACTTGGCTCAAAGCCTTGACCTTTGCTCTGCTATACCGCAACAATATCCAAATATTCATAATAACAACCATCCTTTGCACACTTCAAACCCTCATGATCTTGTTCCCTTCTTGGAGAGAATGACCTATACATTAATGAAGATATTCTTCCTGATCTCAACTCGTTCCCTTCTTTGGATGCCATATACATTTGCAAGAATAAAAAAGTGTTGACAAAAACCTCTGACAGGGTTTGGGGGCGGGGCTGGGAAACCCGTCCCCGTTGGGGGCAGGTCTGGGTGTACAATTTCTATCCCCGACAGGGTTTGGGGGCGGGGGCGGGGCTGGGTACAGTGAAACGGGGGCGGGGGTGGGTATGTTAAAACCCGCCCCCGCCCCGCCCCGCCCCGTTGCCATGTCTATTAAGAATACATTAGGTCGCCACGTACTACTTCCTTGCTTCTCACCTAATCAAACAAACAAATTAACAGAGTCTTGAGATCGTAGTATAGTATAGAGGGAAAAACAAAATATAAATAAGCGCAACATATATAAATAAGCTCAACATATATTCTGAAAAAAGTAAATTCAACATTTTATTCAAATATGGGGCATCACTTTGTGTTAAGTTTTAATTTGCATCAAATCAAATAACGTTATATAGATGTTATATATATTTGTGAAAATATTTTATGAACTAATCAGTGGCATTCTGGGTGTGATTTAATTAAATGCACGTCGATTTAATTCTTCATAATCAAATACTAATGGAGGGTCCGGATTGCTAAACCTATCAAGTTGATAAGTTATCTAGCAAGCAACAATATGGCCATGTAAAATGCAAAAAAGAATAAAATCATCTATGAATCTTAGGGTCTGTTTGGTTCGAGAGTTTTGAAGGGGAATGGAGGGAAGGAAATATTTTTAATTTGATGTGTTTGGTTCAATTTTTAGAAGGGAAAGGGAGGGGAGGAGAGGAGATCTCTTTAAAATTTTATTACATTGCCAAAATTATCCTTAGATTATTTATATTATCCTTGTAACAACTTTTATTATTATTAGGTTATACTATCTTGTAACAACTTTTATTATTAGGTTATATTATCCTTGTAACAATTTATTATTATTATTAGGTTATCTTACCGTTGTAACAACTTTTATTTTCATGTTATCTATCACTCTTATTTGTTATATGTAAAAACAAACATTATCGTATATTTAATTAAGTTTAAGGATAAAACAGTAAACTAATTTTAAAATCCCTCCCCTCCCCATGTGAACCAAACACATTTTTAATTAAAATCTCTCATGTCCCCTCCCCTCCCCTCCGTTGAACCAAACAGACCCTTAATTGGTTTTTGTTTGTTGGCAAAGGACTGACAGTATGAGCCAACTTTAACAAGAATTCGGGTACAAGGTGTTAGCTTGAATAGGCATCAACATCATTGCTACTAAGCATCTGTTTGGTTTTGCTGTGGATCTCTCTAACTTGGGTCTAAAGTCATCAAACTCATGTTGGTGATGTTTAGTTGTCCACATCGTTTCACGTCGCAGTCGTGCGTCTTAATTAAATCGTGTGTCTGACTTAAAGTTAGTATTCCTAACTTTTAAATTTGGGAAATGATAAGGAGACTAATATAGAAATTTTGTATTGGGAAATGATGAAAAGTGGAATGTTCTTAGGGGTGTACATGGGTTGGGTCAACCCGGAAAACCCGGTCAAACCCACAAAAAAAATCCAAAAAAGTGGGTTGGGTTTGGTCATTGGGTGAGTATGGTTTTAAAAAATGGAAAATCCATAAAAAAATAATGGGTTTCGGGTAAAACCAGACTCATACCCAATAAACTCACTTACTCAATAATACCCACATTTTAATTTTAATTTTCATAGGAACGAAAGAGAATACAAAAAGTTTTGGTCATAAATCAAGTCTAATTTTCAAACATAGAGTTACAAATTTGGATGTTGAAATGTATCATCTATATTGAAAATTAAAACATGCTAGAATTACAAATTAGGATATTGCACTTTGGTTATTTTGATACTAATGCAATTTTTATTATTTTATGACGCTAAAATATAGTGAAAATAAGGTACACAATTTTTTAAAAAAAATAAAAAAGGAAGCTCCTCATGGAGCGGTTATTCATTCATAAGTGGAAAAGGAAAAACAAGGGTACGCTTCAAATAAAAGAAGCTGGAAAGGAAAGAAGTCTGGTAGGAAATCGGTTCGGAAGCCAGTGATCAAGCTAGTCCGGGTTTGTTAGTTGAAAGCAAGGACAAAAAGAGCATAGTTTTACAGTTGAATTGAGTATTTTTTATGAAAAAATATAAGGAATCGTCACTTAGTCATTTAATTTAACAAAACAACTGAAGAAAAAAATTGGGTAACCCACTACCCAACCCAAACCATATATAAATCAGTGGGTTTGTCCAACCGAACACAATAATGTAACGAGTGATTATTTTAGCGCACCCAAACCGGAGTACCCTATATGGTTCGGGTCTTGGGTTTGGCCAAACCCAACCCAAACCGACCCATGTACACTCCTAAATGTTCCACTTTATAAAAGTAAAAAAGTTGTTGTTTTTAATAGAAAATTTCTATTTTTAATTTTCTTAACTAGTGCCCCAGGAGCACCAGTGAACACGACCCTTTCAATTTTTAGAGGAATCAATCCTATTGCCACAAGAGACGTCACTCACTTTTTCCCTATTTTGCCCCGTAACTAGGGCTGGACAAAAAAGTGCTAACCGGCCCAAACCGGTCGGGCCGTGTGGCCCGAAGGGAGTCGGTTCGGTTTAGGCGGGTAAACCGGTTTAGGCGGATACTCGTGGCTGGGTTATGTTGGTTTGACTTGGTCGGTTTCGGGTGAGGTGTATCCGCCCAGCGAAACCCGATTCTGACCGACCCATACCCATTAGTGTACAAACCAGTCCAGGAGTGCATACTTAGAAGTTAGATCCAGCCCAAAATTGAAGCCCAATTTCAACATAGCCCAGACATATATAAGCATAATTTAGAGAAAACCCTAGTTTTCCATTGTGTTGTTCTGTTTGTGCGCCGCTGTGCTGCTTATGTCTGTCTGAGAACATCAAACACAACCTTCTTCCCAATTCCTTTTCCATATTCGCCGCTGTTACTCTCTCATTTTCCATCAACCACCATCTCTAACCTTTAAACATCAAACAAAGCTCACAACAACATGTCTGAGATTTTTCACCTTCCTTTCATTTTTTACTTTGTAACATAAACCAAAATCTGAATCGTGTTTCTAAGAAGATAGCTTAAAGGTTTGTTCTCACTAATAATGTTTATGAGATCACTGATTTTTTTTTTTCATTTTTTAAAGCTATTTTGCTAATATTTATTTATCTATCTTTCAGAAATATAATACACACGTTTTTGGAAGCTAAAGATCAAAGGTAATAGTTTACATATTAGTATTAACTAATTTTTATTCAGTATAATCAATGCATTTTTCTAATAGTTGTAATGTTCATTGACTATAACCTTTTAAAAATTAATGTTTTAACTAATTTTTTATGTTTCTGTTTCTGTGTATGTTTGTATTAACTAATTTGTATGTTTGTATTCTGTTTCTGTTTCTGTGTATGTTTTAACCTTGTATCTATTTCTGTGTATGTTTGCTGCATTGCTGGTTATTACTTGGAAAAACGAAGGATGGATACTCAGGCAGGAAATGAAGCAATACATGTGGAAAATGGTGAGTAATTTTTATTCTCTGCACATGTGTCTTTTTTTAGTTTGATTCTCTATGCAAATATGCTGGTTATATACAAAGGTTGAAATGTTATATGATTAAGTTATATGAATGTGTTTGATTGTAAATCAGATCCCATCCAATAATTTAAGAAATTGAATAGCTAATGTATGTTTGTACCAAATGTAAATGTAAATAAATGTTGTGTAGTTATGTAATAATTATGCAAATGACAAATAAATAGAACAGAACAATTTTTATCGAAAAATATAAGAAATGGAAGTCTTGGGTAAGGGAACAGAAATAGTTACCTATGTCTTTAATCTAGTGAAATCATTATTATTTACTAACTGATTTTAATTTACAATTGCCGATTTTAATTATATGAATTCCCTTGTTGTGCAGCAAGCCAGCAACTACTACAACAATATTCTTTATGTTTCGCCATGTTGTAGCATCGACAATTGCATGCAGCCTGTGCTTTCAAAACCAGCGATATTTATTTCAATGTTACTTAAATATTTGATGACTGTAATATATTATATTACTTATATTGTTGCACGACTGTAATATTTACTGATATTGGCTGTGTTGTGCATGTTTGTTGTCAGTCAATGCAAACAAGTTATATAATATATTGTGTCATTGTCCTTGAGATGAATATTGTGGCACAAATATTACTCTTAATTTTTACTTGAATTTTCAGTTAGAAAATTGACAGGCCTTAAAGATTAATATGAATGACCAAATGATTATTCTTGGTTTTATCTAATACCCAAATTATAACTTCTAATTTTGTTTATGTTAACTTTTTTAAATATAGTAGGTAAAGTTTGATATATACAAAACCGAATTAACCGAACTAAACCACGTGTTTGACCGCTTTAACCGTCTACACCGAACCGACCAAGCCGATGCCTAAGTTGGTCGGAAATGGTTTAGAGATATGCAACCGTTGGTTTAAACGGTTTACAATTTTGAAACCGATTTCGAACCTAACCGACCGATTGTCCACCCCTACCCGTAACGTTGTTGCCTTTCCTTCTCACTTGCCTTCATCAAACATACCATCTTTTCCATCCCTCAATGGATCATGTATTCCTGTTTCATTTTCTTTGCAAATAAAATAATAAAAATCAAATAATACATTTTCCCCTCAACAAAAATTAAATAATACTGATATTTCATAAAATTCGTTTTTGGATTACAGGTGTAGTATTCTTAGAAAATTAAAAAATGCCAAAAGCCTATTTTTAGTATTTCCAAAAATAAATTCTTTCCAAAAATCGATCATGCCTTTGACTTTAAGTAACATGTCGTGTTCACCTGACTTCATATTGAAAAGATGATATCATAACTCATGAGCTTCCACTAACAACATGTAATAGTGTAAACTTCAAAGGTGCAAGATAAAATTGACAAGGGTGGTCAATTATTGTTAAAAAGAAGCATATAATTAAAATTGTTTCTGAATCTCTGCGGTCAAAAGGAAAAGCAGAGTGGTCAATTACCTGCATCATATGTATGAGTCTTCCCTTCATATAAAATTGATTAAGCTTTGACTCCAACTCTTTTTAAGAGTTTCATCAAATGATTTCATGTGCAAAAACAAAATGTTACTCTATCCATTCTTAAATACATGTCAACGTCAATACACAATTTAGATTATTAATATCTTTAATTATTTATAATAAATTCAAATAAAAAGCATGCTTAGCAACCTTCGATATTTTGAAAATGTTCATTAAGACAAATGGAACAACATCTTATATGTTAACATTTGTATCTATATATTAGTAAAAAAAAATATGGTCAAAATAAATTAAATGAATAATACACATTATGGAAAATGTATTTAGAAACAAATGGAGTAATTAATATAGTCTAATACATGGAAAAAAAAATATTGAAGTAAAACTCTTCAACGTAGGAAAAGAAGCCAAATAATCTTCATTTCAAATGGCAATTCATTACACAAATTGAATATCATGTCTTGAAGTTGTATTAATATGTACTGCCTCGTGGATTTGTGGACTTAAAAGCCAACTAAACCCACGTAAAAGCATAAGTTACACATAGCTACTTAAAAGCATAAGATTTGCTCTAGAATTACAAAACCTTGCTAAGCATGCTTTGGTCTTCTTTCTTTCTCTTTTTCAAGTCCTTATAACTATACTACCATATTATTATTACCAAATGAACCCAGATTGTAACATTGAC
The DNA here is from genome assembly GCA_018208015.1 of Medicago ruthenica. Lineage (NCBI taxonomy): Eukaryota > Viridiplantae > Streptophyta > Magnoliopsida > Fabales > Fabaceae > Medicago > Medicago ruthenica. The sequence goes on along the minus strand of CM031378.1, from coordinate 63,797,723 downwards.
AAAATTTCACATCTAAAATCTCAAAAATCATTACACAGACAACATTAATATCAGAAATTTCCCAAAGTCATATTATTAGTTTCATTATAGCATCCAAAATTACAAAACGCAACCATTTGCAAGTATCAAATAACCAATCAAAACATTAAACAAACACATCAAACGAAAAACCCTAAGAACTAGTAAACTTAGTAAAAGCCTTAATTAGTCCCTTCAGAAAAAGCATGCTTAGCAATCTTCCCATGTAGAACCAATCTATCAGCAGTTTGAATCTCCTTCGAAGTAATCGTCGGCTTCTTATTATACCGTGCGAGTCTCAGCGATTCCTGAGCGAGTTTCTCAAAGATATCGTTCACGAAACTGTTAATAAATCCCATTTACATGAAACACCAACGTCAGGATGAACTTACTTCAGAACCTTGAATATGTATATATTGTAGGTTTCAACGTTTTCTTCAATCTCTTTTTCTTTGTTGCTCCTTCCTTTGGGATTTTCTTCATTGCGGGCATCTTTTCCGCCGGTTCTTTCTCTGCTGCTTTCACCATTTTTGTAGGATAATGAAAGTGTGAAGAATAAGATTTTTGGTATTCAAGATTTTTTCCTCAGCTGTGTTTTGTTTATATATAGGTTTGAGTTTCTGTGAATTTATTGGGTGATTTGGTTTAGGTGTGGATTGATGATGTGGACGGTTGGATCTTTTGAATGGTTTTTTAGGATTGATCATACGAAAGATATATTAAATCCAAATCTAAACTAATTATTCTAGCCGAAAAAATCTCAACAAATTACTTTCTTATCCATAAAGCAACCTCAAAAAGAAACCCTAACCTCATTATCTATAAATATATGGGCTTGCAACCATATGAAAAAAGTGCACAGAAAAAAAATCCAACGAGATAAAGAAGTTCAGCGTTCAGAAGAAAAAGAAACGATCATGTTTTCCTCTTTCTCTGCACAATCAGGTATGATCATATGAGAAATAGAAATTTAAGAAAGTTAGTATATGCTTTTTGACTATGGTGGTTATCGCAACCTTTATTTAAATTAAACTATTGATGAGAATTCAAGCATGAAGAATTTAAGGCATTAAAATCATTATTTTGATTTGTAAAACTGTAAATAGTTTTATATTTTATTCATCATACATATACACATATCTTATCGGTGTTATATTTTATTCACAATGTTTAGAACCAGCACGTTGTTATTATGGATTATCTGCACAATATCAAGAACAATATGAATATCTTCGAAGCATGAATTACAATCTAGAGGTGCAACGCCCCAAGATCATGCCCACTGATTGGTTAAATTTTCATATTGATGTTCTCTCGCATTCAGTTGATTCTAACTCAGTTACACGTCTTAACACCTTACTCCACAATTATCAAGAAGTTAACTGCAAAAGGATCTTTCGAGAGGGTAAAGATTGGTTTCAATCTATCTTGTTCCACCAAGACTTTCCCTCTGATTCACTTGAGCAACTAGCATCGAAGCTCGTCTCAGAAGTTCATGAATTGTTTGATTTCGATGAGAGATTATTTGATTCTGATCTTGCTAATGGAGTTGGACCTTCCGATGCTCGTCTGTTCACTTTGCATCTTAGAATTATTGTGGAATTATAATTAGTTAGATATTAGATATATAGGAGCCATTTTTTCACAAATTAAAAGTTATTATGTTCCTTGTTTTGATCACACTGTTGAATGCATAAAACTATTATTTTCCTTGTTTTGATCAAACTGTTGAATGCATATGTTGAGTTGATATTATATTCTGGATCTGTTTATTAAGGTTAAAACCATTAATTTATGATAGATATGTTCCACATATAAATTCATAGGTGACAACTTTGGGTACCCATCAATAAAAGGTGGGTAAGACAACCCATGCTAAGTTGACACCAATCAAAGTTATTTGTTTTGTTTTCTATTATTTTTAATGTTATATAAATACATTGTTTTGATTGAGCCAACTCAACATGAGTAGTATTATCCACCTTTTATTGATGGGTAAACAAGAATTTCCCAAATTCGTATGGTAGCACTATTTTTCTGGAATCTTACTATGAAATCTTTGATATTGTTTTCTTCAACACATTGTATTTGATTTCGTTATAGAGTAAAGAGGATCTTACCCATAATAATAATGTTTTGTTTGCTACTCTAATTACACTCCTCTTCTTTTGTTCATCAAGAACATACTGCACCAAAATCTCTTGAATACATAGTAATATACTAAATTGAAAATTTTATTTTCTTATTATCAAATAATTGAATCTCAAACTCATGTATAATTTCCCCACGAGTCCAATATTGATTCAACATGTATTCACACTATCACAAATGTCAGCACAAAAAGAGAAAGATGCACATAGAAAGGAGCAATATCAGATTACTTATTTAGATATATGGTTTTCATGTGAAATATATATTTAGTTACATATATAGTTGGAATTTTTTTTGTGTACACCTCACGTGGGTGTATACACCTTAAAATAAAGTGAAAAAAGAGAGTGGTGCTTTTTTTGTTTAACAGCAATATAATTTGTATTAGGAAGGAATGAGAAAAGTGCAAATAGTACTCGACCCACCAATCGGGAAGAAGCATAAGGGATTCTCAACCTTGCAAGACTCTTTAACAAGAAGATGCATGAAAGAGTTCGAAAATCATTCATAGTACATACAAGGACCCCCTTTCTCTTAGCAAGAAGTCATTTTCAAGATGTGGGCATTAATATCATTAACTGAATCATCTACCGAAACTTCTTTATCAGCAAAAATTCACTGCTTCTATCTCCCCAAAATTTCCCAACAGTAATATGCCATATTAGCGTTAAACCATGCCGATGTTTTTTTGTTGAGATTATAGGTTGAGAAATAATCACAAAGAGTGGTAATAGAGCCGAGAAGTACCACACCCATTCCCACCCATTCATATTTACATATAACCCTTTGTTGGGACCGATAATGTGTTTGTGTAGAGGTTGTGGTTGGATGCTTTCGAGAGGGGTCTTTGGGCTTGCCCTTCAGTGTCTTTGGTCTTGGGTGTAGTAGGCTTGGTCCATCTCCATTTAGGGTTGGGCACTTCGATGAGGGTTTTTAGTCTGGTCATAATCTGGGTGTGGGTGTTTTCTTTTTCTTTGGTGTTGGATTGTTGGTTCATATCCTCGTTTTTCTTTTTGGGAGTTTTGGTGGTTTTTTCTTTCTGTTTTCGGTTTGGGGTTATGGGGTACTTTCGGTACTCAAACCGCCATTGTACTATTTCTATTGGTGCTTTTTTTATTAATTTAACATGTATTTTTCCATTCAATAAAAAAAGATTTACATATCAATTTCGAGTCATTAAAGATTCAACCAATGATGACTTGATCATCAATGCTACAAATCTAAAGTCATTGGTACTTTGATTACTTTAATTTTGTTACTTTTGTACACATACCGATGTTTTTTGTTGAGAGAAGAGGTAGAGAAATAATCACAAGAGTGATAATAGAGCCAAGATGTACCACATCCGTTCCCACCCATTCATATTAACATATCAGCCTTTGTTTGGATCGATAGTGTGTCTGTATAGTGGTCATGTTTGGATGCTTTCATGCAGGGTCTTTGGGCTTGCCCTTCAGTGTCTCTGGTCTTGGTTGTAGTAGGCTTGCAGTTTTGGTGATTTTTTCTTTCTGTTTTTGGTTTTGGGGTACTTATGGTACTGAAATCGCCGTTGTACTATTTCTCTAGGTGCTTTTTTATAAATTTAATATGTATTTTTTCATTCAATAAAAGAAATTTACATATCAATTTCTACTCATTACTTTTTCAACAAATGATGACTTGATTATCAAAGATACAAATATGAAGTCATGGGTACTTTGATCAATTTAATTTTGTTACTTTTGTAGACATTTGGTTGTTTTATGTTGTGTTTTTGAAACAGTTTTTTGGAACCTTTCTTAAACATCTAAAATTGTTGTTGTATCTATCGAACACTTGAAATTATTTCTGCAAAAAATCAAATTTGAACACACTAAAATAATTTCGTTAAATAAAATATTTGGGCTGAGTCGCGGACTAGGTCCTACCTCAATGGTGCAGCAGTTTCTTCCAGTCCCATCGTCCCCAGGATAAAACAATCATCCACAATTGAGTATGAGTACTCTTTACACAAAGAGAATACATCAAACCAACACCCACAAGACCACTACAATATTGCTCGGTATCTTTTCTCTATAAGAAAACTTGTTTATTTTCTTTTCTAGTTCTTGTATTTTTCTATAATTGATCACGTGAAATCTCAACTTAGTTTTGTTATGCTCACATCCTAACACAGCCACCACCACCTTAATATATACATATCCTTTAGCTTTTAAGAAATGACCAACTAGCAAAAGAAAGGTTTTCTACGTCAAACTTTTCATGGCAATAATGATATATAATTGGCGAGGCAATGCAATTGATATCCTTTTAATTTGATAAGCACCATTGAAAAAGAGGTTACAAAATAAAAGTATTTTAATGCAATAAAAACTTTTGTGACCGAACTTATGCCTCAAACGGTCACCAAAAATAATAACAAATAAAATAAGTTTTATTTTCTTATTTTTAATAAAATCACCAACAATCTGGCCTCCACTTAATTTTATTAAAATTCATTTCATCGAGCAGTAACATAATAAAAGATATAAGATGAAGCATCAACAATAGTGTCCGTAGACTTGAACTATTGTGTAGTGATGATGCTTTCAAATATACTAGAGTGACTCATAATCTTGAACTCTAGACAACATTACACACTCAACCTTTCAGGGTATAGTTCAATAGCCCGTGCATTAAGGTCATACATGTTATCCTACTGTAGTGAACGCTATATCAAGAGTCTATCAAGAGAACATGATATATAGGAAGCAGCCAAACCTCCACATTCACATAAGTGAGTTTATCAAGAGTATTGATGTAGCTACATACTCCACTTCATATGGAGTATAAAACTCATTAAGAAATTAATTCAACATTTCCATTGACTACATGATATCATGCTCCTAAAAAATATGAATGAGACTTAAAAAATTCTTAGCATGACCCTTTGGAACCTATTTTTTGGGATCTCTGGTCTATAGGTTGGGTTACCCTTATATGAAAAAAAAAATTTGGTAGTAATCTCATTCTTTTTGAGGTTTTAAAAGCCCTCTCTAAATAATCATTCGTCAAATGATAAACCAATCATTCTCTCTCAGTAATTCTTTCGTCAAAGGATTAGTTGAATTCTTTTAGACCTCCTATGATCTTCTTATTTACTTTGTAATAGTCACAATTAGATCAATCACAATAGATCAATACGGATGGAATCCACTTTTCATACTTAGGAATACCTAAAGATGATTCCAATCAACATCACTGTAACTTTCTGTACGCTAGAAAACTTTTGATAATAGTCAACATCGTTGTAACTTTTTAGTACAATGGAAAACCTTCACTAATATATCAAAGATAATGATGTTCGTATACTCAAACTGATTAACACTATAGCTAGTGTTCATGAACATCTTAACACTAGGATCATAGAGATACATGTAGGTTTGCAGTAAAAAATTCTCTTTCGAGTTTTAGTAATTTTAATTCTAAAAATTACTTCTCCAAAGTCGTTCATGTAAAAAATTTGACATTTTTCACAGCAAGAAAAATAGGAATCAAATATAATCAAGTTAATCTCATATAGACAATCAAAATAGTGCAACCTTTATCATCTAACTTATAATACATGCACTTATTATTATTGTTATAATTTTTCTTTGATAATCTCAAAATAAAGTGAAATAACAAAATTCTCAAATTTATCAAGGAGCAACAAATTCTCATGAGATTGATCCAAATAGATTTGTTCTTCTAAGTTTACAGTATTAGAAATAGTACCCCCACTATTTTCTCAATTTAAACCTTATAAAGATTTCTGCCGCATATCCTATATATATATATATATATATATATATATCACATTCTTGATAAAAAAATAAAAAATTAAACCACGTTGATATGAAGAACCAAGAAATAAGGGGAGAATCCATGCACAAAAATTCTTTTACCAAATTCAAACGAATTTTATTTATGTCTCTTTTGAACTCATTGACTACAATTGGTTTTGAATCTCAAAATCATAATAATCTCACTTTTTTTTTGAACAGCAAACAATATTATTAGCAAAGACCAGCCCACAAAGAGAGTGGGAGGACATCGAGTTACAAGGGAGCATAAAAGCTTCCCCACAACACACTTTCCAACAGAACCTACGGGAGCTATCAAAACCAGAAGGTCCTACACAATCACCCTGCCTCAAAACAGAACAGGCACACGAAAGAAAAATAAAACCAATACTGCCCCAAAAAATTGACAACAGTCCAAGACAGTAGCCAAAAAACCAGAAAAAGCACTCCCTAAATTACCGAGTTAAGCACTTCCTTGGGTTCCAACACCACTCGTAAAACAAACACGACGCCATTTTCATTCTATTCATACTCCAATGCCAAGCCACCACCTTGATTTGTTCCACCATTTCATCCACCTCTCTAACCTTGTTATTAAAAATCCTATCATTTCTCGTCTTCCAAATGATCCAAATAACGGCATGCCAAATAATCCAAGCCCCACTCCTCAATTTCTTGGTACGCATCGCACTTGACCAACAATTGATATGAAGAATTAAATTAGGTGGAGTTATAAAATTGAATTGCATCCAATTCATCACCTCCCTCCAAACTTTGGAAATGATGTGACAATGTAGGAACAAGTGAACGACCTTTTCATCTTCGTTACCACAAAACACACACCTCTTTGAGTCTTCAATTGCCAAAAGCCTTCTCTTTGCAAGATTAACTTTAGTTGGAATCCGATCAAGAATCAATGTCCAAGAAAAAACCAATACCTTTGACGGTGCCTTACTCTTCTAAAGGTCTCGGAAAACCACCTCTTCCTCCCTTGTTACTCCTCCATCTACTAGCCAAAAATTTTGTAAAATTGTGTAACACGATTTTACAGAAAAAAAAACTCCCCCTCCTCTTGCTTCCACACCCAACAATCTGCCCCATCATCTAAGTCTACCCTTCCAACCTTAAATAAGGCTTTGTAACAATTCACTTTCCCACACAAACAACTCCCTACGCCATTCAAAACTCCACCTCCCACCGGCCCTACTACCACACCACATTTCCCCCACCTTCCGCTCTTGATTGCTTGCAATCGAAAATAATCTTGGAAAGAGCATGCTAAGAGGCACATTTGATAACCAAGCTTCTTTCCAAAATAGAATCCCCATACCATTACCCACCTTCCTTACTAACTCCCTATCAAACCACCTAATTCCTTCCTCATCTTTCAACGACATCAATTCTTTCCACCAACTCGAAGTGTAGAACGACCACCCCTCGCCCTCCATATCAAGTTTACGACACATCTTTGATCCATATTTATCTACTAAGACCAACTTCCAAAGCAAGTCTTTCTCAAATAAAAGGCGCCATCGCCACTTTACTAAAAGGCTTAAGTTCACCAACTTTATATCCTTCACACCCAACCCCCATACTTTTAGGTTGACAAATCTTTCTCCACTTCACCCAACAAATCTTCCTTCCTCCACTTCTAACCCCACCCCAAAAAAACTTTCTTTGCATTCCAACCACCTTTACCACCTTTGCCGGCATCTTCAAAGAAACAAGTAAAAAATTGGGACCGAATTTAAAACCAAGTTTAAGAGGACTATACGACCTCCTAAACTGATATAACTATTCCCCCAAGAATTTAACTTAGATCTAATTTGATCCAACAACGGCTCCCAAGTAGACATCCTTTGCGCATTCGCACCCACCGGAAGATCCAAATACATAAACGGAATCGTTCCCAAACTACAATTTAGGAAGTTGGATGCCATTTCCAAAAAAAAAAAAAATGGGGACACATTCACTCCCACAAGACAACATTTATGAAAGTTCACCTTTAACCACGATACCATTTCAAAACCCCTTAGCAAAGCCTTTAAAGTCCATAAGTTGTCCAATGTAGCTTCCCCGATGCATAAAGTGTCGTCGACATATTGAAGGTACGAGATAACCGTCCCACCCCTCACCACCTCAAAGCCTTTGAACAAGTTACGATTCACCGCATTAGTCATGTTAGAATGAAACATCGTATAAGATGTAAATATAGAAAGTCACATACTAAGTGACTTACATAACGAAGGTTCACACCTTCTAAAATGATAGATTTGTATTCATTTTCAGCAAGGAGGTTTTTCCAGAAACATTATAGAAAGTCACATACTGACTTACATAATCATTTCATGATTATGATTAACCCCATCTAACCTAAATATGCATGGATGTCTATTTTTTCAGAAGTTGTTATGGATCGGAGTTGGATGAAAGCTAATCGTTTGAGTGAAGAGTATGGGAAAGGAGTGGAAGGGTTTTTACAATACCGTGAAAACCTTCCTAACAATAACGGGAAGTTCCATTGTCCTTGTGTTAAGTGTAGGAATAGACTTCCATTACTTTCAGTTGGCGAACTACGAAATCATCTAATTTGTGAGGGTGTTTGCGAAAGTTATACCAATTGGATATGGTATGGTGAATCGTCAAACATCCCAAGTGTCTCGGAAAGAGATGGAATTCACGTAGACATGGACAATGGGCTAGAGGACATGATTTGTGATATCGGAAAAGAGGATTTTCAGCGTGCACATGCATATAACAATTTGCGCACTGACAATGAATTATTATTGTATCCGGGGTGCAAGAATTTCACACGGTTATCTGCAGTGTTGAGATTGTTCAACTTGAAGGTGAAAAATGGATGGACAAATAAAAGTTTCACTGAACTTCTTGAGTTGTTGTGTGAAATGCTCCCAGAAGGTAACACATTACCGAATCATAACTATGAGGCAAAGAAGATATTATGTCCGATGGGTATGGAGTACAAGAAAATACATGCTTGTCCTAATGACTTGTACCTGTTGGAACAAAATGTATGAACAACTCTCTTTTGGGTTTTGATGATAACAAAGTGTTAAAAAGAAAATTGGAATTGCTAATGCTTGATTCTAAGTGTGCAGAACCATGTACTTAAAGATTGGTAATTAACATTGGTTTTGGAAGAACAAGCTAAGAGCAAGAAGGAAAGCATTAAAGCTTATGTTGCAAGTATGAAGCAAATCTGTGTCTGAAGCAACTTCTGAAGACTGAGTCTGAAGGTGCGTCTGAAAGCAGCTTCTGAAGAAGTGTGTCTGAAGACTGAGTCTAAAGGTCAACAAAAGTCAACGTCTGAAGACTGAGTCTGAAGGTCAACGGAAGTCAACGTCTGAAGAAGTGCGTCTGATGAACAGTGCGTCTGAAGGGAGCGTCTGATGAACAGTGCTTCTGAAGGGTGCGTCTGAAAACCTGCTTCTGAAGAGAGCTTCTGATGAACAGTTCCTGAAGAAGCTTCTGAAGTCTGGAAAAGCAACTGTCACTGTTACCATTAATGCCTGCACTGTCAGAACAGCTCAATGGAACAGTTGCCTCCTTCAAAGAAACATTCTCCAGCTTTTAAGGAAAACTATTCAAATTTTGTGTGCTTTGTTTTCTGCAACTTACGCACACAATTTCAGCTGGACATAGCCTCTACTTGCAACGGCTCTTTGCTGGTTTTCTGGCAAATCTCAACAGCTCTTTTACCCTCTATAAAAGAGTGAAGATTTGAAGAAGAAATACAAGACTCTGTACAGAAATACAAGACTGCAAAAACTAGAAAGTTCATACTCTGTTTTATGTGTCTGTCATAAAACAACTTAGGAATTCTTACAAACTTGTTTATCTTAGAATTCCTTAAGTGTAGAGTCTCATCTGAATTGTATTTTGTGAACACCACTGATAGTATATCAAGTGTTCAACTCAAACTGTTTTTCTGTTGTAAAATCTGTTTGAACCCAAAGTCTCTAGCCTGCGTGCTGAGCAACCAGAAGTCTCTTAACTTTGTGTTTTGAGCATAGAAGTCTCTTACTAAGTGTTTGAGAAACTAGAAGTCTCTTGACTGTGTGTCTTGAGCAGAGAAGTCTCTTAACTTTGTGTTTTGAGCATAGAAGTCTCTTAACTTTGTGTTTTGAGCATAGAAGTCTCTTGCTAGGTGCTTGAGCATTGGAAGTCTCTTAACTTTGTGTTTTGAGCAATTGTAATCAGTTGATTATAGTTAAAATTCCTTGTAAGTGACAGGGGGACTAGACTACTTCCGGTTTGTGGAAGGAACTAGTATAAAAACTCTTGTGTCTTTCTTTCCCTTTCTCTCATCTCTATTTACCCGCTGCTAATTAACTCTGAAAAACGTTCAGAATCTGATTCTGAACTTAACAGAAGTTTTGAGAAAGAAAAGAATTTACCCACACAATTCAACCCCCCTTCTTGTGTGTTTTTCTCACCTTCAGTTGGTATCAGAGCCCCTGGTTCTGATATTCAATCACTTAACAGTGAGTCATTATTGATCCTGAGAAAAACATGGCTTCTGGTGGTTCTGGTGAATCCACATCCAGAAGTGGTGGTGGAGGCTATGGTACATTTCACAAGCAATCGCACTCACACAATAAATCTCCTATGTTTACTAGTGATGCTGAGAAATTCTCCTGGTGGAAAAGCAAAATGTACAGCCACATTATTGGAATTGATGATTCCTTATGGGATATCATAGAAGATGGAATCTCTATTCCAGTTGATGAAGAAGGAGTGGCTATTAACAGAAGAGGTCTGTCTGATGCTGAGAGGAAGATCTACGGGAAGTATCACAATGTTAGAGGTATCATTGTGGACTCTTTACCCCACAATGAGTATCTCAAGCTGAGTGATAAATCAACAGCAAAAGCCATCTTCACCTCTCTATGCTCTAACTATGAAGGAAATAAAAAGGTTAGAGAAGCAAAGGCAAACCTTCTGGTTCAGCAGTATGAGCTGTTCAGAATGCAGGAGGATGAAAATTTTGAGGCTATGCTCTCAAGATTTCATACTCTAGTTTCTGGATTTCAGATTCTAAAGAAAAGCTACACTATTGCTGATCATGTGAACAAGATCCTCAGAAGTCTGCCATCTAAATGGAGACCTAAGGTGACTGCTATTGAGGAAGCTAAAGATCTAAATACTTTAAGTATTGAAGATCTTATAAGCTCTCTCAAGGTGCATGAACTAGGACTCAATGAAGATGAACCTGTTAGAAAATCTGAGTCTATAGCACTTAAATCCAAAGGAATGTTTTCAAAAGCTCTAAAAGCTTCAGAATCTGATGAAGAATTTCCTGAGGGAAGTTCTGAAGAGGATTCAGAAGCTGAGGAGCTAGAAATGCTTTCCAAAAGAATTAAGTTCTTGCTGCAAAGACAAAGAAAATCTTCTAACATGAGCAGCAACTTCAAAGGATCTAGTTCCAAGAAGGACGAACAAAAGGGCTTCTTAAACTGCAAGAAAACTGGTCATCACAAAACTGAATGTCCTGAGTTACAGAAGGATAAACCCAAGAAGATCAGTTCAAAATCAAGCAACTTTAAAGACAAATTCAGGAAAAGTCTTATGGCTACTTGGGATGAGCTTAACAATGAATCTGAGTCTGAAAATGAGGATGAAGAAGAAGCTAACCTGGCTTTGATAACAATAGTATCATCTGATGAGGAATCTGGATCAGAATCTGACAAGGAAAATGAAGAAGAAGCCAATTTGGATTTGGTTGCAAATGTATCTTCTGATACAGAATCAGGTTCAGATTCAGACTCTGAAGATGAGGTATATTCTGAACTCACATATTCTGATCTTATTGATACAGTTAAGGAACTTATGAACCACCTCAGAAGCAAGTTAAATCAATTAAAATCTTTGAAAAAGAAAAATAACTTGCTGGCTGATGAGAATCTTAAACTTCAGAATCATATCAATAAGATTGATGAAGAAGTTAAAGTACTCAGAGAAATGGTTCATAAGAAACCTAATGAAGTTCCAAGTGAACATGAAATTGCTCTTCAAGATTTTATCTTAACTGGAATCAACAGAAGTAAGATTGCTTCTATGATTTATAATATCAACAGAAACAAAGGAGAAGGAATTGGTTTCAAAAATGATTCATTTAATTTTTCAAATGAAACAAACCTTCCATCCTGTTCTGAAGATAGTATAAAAGGCACTAAGGTATGCTTTGTACCTGCATCTGACAATTCTGAGAAACAGAATTTAGCAGAAAGTGAGACTGCTAAGTCTGAAGTTCTGAACTGCTCAGAATCTAAAACTTCTGAACCTAAGGGAAAGATGAAGGCAGAATCTAAAACTCTGCCAAAGTCTAAACCAAAAGGTTCTAAGTCTAAGACTTTGAGGAAAACAGACTTTCAATCTGAAAAGGTTCAAAGTCTGAAGAGTTCAGAACCTAAGACAAGCAAGTCTCAGAATCTGGAAAATTCAGACTCAAACTTTCAAAAGGCTGTGTTTTATAAACCAGTTTATACAAACCTTTTCAAAACCAAAATGTCAGGCAAAGCAAACAAAAGAAAGCCAATCTGTCATCTGTTTCTGATTGTATTAAGAAAGGTGAAACTGAAGTTTGCCTTGTGTCAGGAGCTGGTAAAACTGAAGTTCTTAACAGAACAGAACCTATGATTTCCGAATCCAAGATTCTGAACAAATCAGAATCAAAGACTCTTAAGTCCAAAGTTCTGAAGAAATCAGAACCAAAGTGTTCAATGGTTCAGACTCTAAACAACTCAGAACCAAAGACCTTCAAGTCTTAGGTTTTGAAGAAATCCGAGTCAAGACTATTGAAAACTCAGGTTCTGAAGAACTCAGTTTCTAAAACTAAGACTTATTCAAGATTAAAGGATTCTTATCCCAAGTATCTGAACAAGTCTGAGTGTTATAACTCCAGACATAAGGTGCAACAAAAGACTAAACCTTTTAAAACTAACCCAAGAGGACCCATATGGGTACCCAAGTCAGAAATCATTTCTGTTACAGATATGATTAAATGCCAAAGAAAAGGTGAAGTCCTGATGCCTGGACAGTGGCTGCTGGCATTGCATGACAGAAAGAAAGTCTATGTTCCAAACCCTGACCATGAAAGAGGGAGGAACTGTGGAATCTGGAGGAAACCACAAAGACTGGATCATTGGTGCTGAGCTCTGCTGAAGCTGATACTTCTCTTAAAGTCAATCAAGAACATTGTTGGAACAAAAATGGGTGTTCAACAACAAACTAAATGAACAAGGAGAGGTAGATCAGAAGCTCAACAGATGTATGTTTTGTTCTCAGTTATTCTTAATAGATTCTACATAAGTTGGGAAACTATCAGATTCATGAAAACAACATAACCTTCTTTGTGATAATATTGTTGTAATCTGTATGTCTAAAAATTCCAATTCTACATTCAAGAGCCAAGCAATTTTGAACTTAAACTTCATTTTATTAAGAGATTTTGTTCAGAAGATAGATTTAAATTTATTAAAAAGAATCTGAACAATGCAATTCATCTCTTGGAAAAATTTGCTTGACTCTGAATAAGAAACTGAGAATCTGAAGTCTAACTGAAGCTAAGACTTAACAGACACTCACTTTGAGAATCTGCATAAAGTTCAGCTTCTGAAGACATCAGAGTCTGAGTTTCAGAATCAGAATTTTCGATTTCTGATTAACTCATTATAAGTGGACATTTTTCACATGACCCACTGATGAGAGTGAATCTGAACTGTTGTTCAACACTTGGTCAGAATCTGATAAGTAATAACAGCTGGGCAATGATGAATTAAGCTTTGAAAGTTATGCTTTGTCCCTCCTAAAGTCATCAATATGCAAATGTGTTTTTCTGTTTTCAGTTCTGAAATGTTTAAACAAAAACACAGACACACTTTCATATTTTCATCATAAATGCTGGTATCAGACATGTTCAGTTTTTCAGACCCTTTTTCAAAAACTCTGATCAGTTTTGTCTTAAAGAGTTCAGCAGCACTGAACTAAATGCTCTGTTTTTCAGTTTTCTGAAAGAGTTCAGTGGTACTAAACAAAAATGATCTGTTTTTCAGTTTCCTAAAACCAGTTAAGTGGTACTGAACAATACTGGACAAATTGTACTGAACAAAAATGCCCTAAACATTTTTATCTCACATGTTTTCAAACTCTCTTAAAATTCTGGAAATTTTCTTTTTGTTGATGACAAAAGGGGGAGTAAAAGTAAACAAGTATTAAGGCTCCTGAGCTCAGAACAATAAGTTAATTTCTGATTAAAATTAACTTATGAGAACAGTTTATTATCTTTTAGCCTTTGAATTAATTTTTTTGTGAGATACATTACTCTTTATTGAGTTGAAATGAATTTAAATAACTTGGATAAGACTCAGGGAGCTTACAAACCTCATCCTGTGGATTATCATACTTAGGGGGAGAGCTTACAAACCTCATAACCTGAAGTCAGCTTGTTATTTATAATTCTAAGTGATAATTTTACCTTATTGTTTTAAGTTGAATTTAATTAACATGGATAAGAATCAAGGGGAGCTTGCAAACCTCGCCTTATGGATTATCAGACTAAGGGGGAGCTTGCAAACCTCATCCTGATGTCAACTTGTTAATTAAAGTTAACAACAATTCTGAAATTTTCACCTTTTTGATTTAAACTGAATTTAATTAACCTGGATCAGACTTAGGGGGAGCTTACAAACCTCATACCCTGCAGTCAACTTGTTAATTAAATTAACAACAATTTTCTATTAATACTTGTGTTTGTCATCATCAAAAAGGGGGAGATTGTTGGAACAAAATGTATGAACAACTCTCTTTTGGGTTTTGATGATAACAAAGTGTTAAAAAGAAAATTGGAATTGCTAATGCTTGATTCTAAGTGTGCAGAACCATGTACTTAAAGATTGGTAATTAACATTGGTTTTGGAAGAACAAGCTAAGAGCAAGAAGGAAAGCATTGAAGCTTATGTTGCAAGTATGAAGCAAATCTGTGTCTGAAGCAACTTCTGAAGACTGAGTCTGAAGGTGCGTCTGAAAGCAGCTTCTGAAGAAGTGCGTCTGAAGACTGAGTCTGAAGGTCAACAAAAGTCAACGTCTGAAGACTGAGTCTGAAGGTCAACGGAAGTCAACGTCTGAAGAAGTGCGTCTGATGAACAGTGCGTCTGAAGGGAGCGTCTGATGAACAGTGCTTCTGAAGGGTGCGTCTGAAAACCTGCTTCTGAAGAGAGCTTCTGATGAACAGTTCCTGAAGAAGCTTCTGAAGTCTGGAAAAGCAACTGTCACTGTTACCATTAATGCCTGCACTGTCATAACAGCTCAATGGAACAGTTGCCTCCTTCAAAGAAACATTCTCCAGCTTTTAAGGAAAACTATTCAAATTTTGTGTGCTTTGTTTTCTGCAACTTACGCACACAATTTCAGCTGGACATAGCCTCTACTTGCAACGGCTCTTTGCTGGTTTTCTGGCAAATCTCAACAGCTCTTTTACCCTCTATAAAAGAGTGAAGATTTGAAGAAGAAATACAAGACTCTGTACAGAAATACAAGACTGCAAAAACTAGAAAGTTCATACTCTGTTTTATGTGTCTGTCATAAAACAACTTAGGAATTCTTACAAACTTGTTTATCTTAGAATTCCTTAAGTGTAGAGTCTCATCTGAATTGTAATTTGTGAACACCACTGATAGTATATCAAGTGTTCAACTCAAACTGTTTTTCTGTTGTAAAATCTGTTTGAACCCAAAGTCTCTAGCCTGCGTGCTGAGCAACCAGAAGTCTCTTAACTTTGTGTTTTGAGCATAGAAGTCTCTTACTAAGTGTTTGAGAAACTAGAAGTCTCTTGACTGTGTGTCTTGAGCAGAGAAGTCTCTTAACTTTGTGTTTTGAGCATAGAAGTCTCTTAACTTTGTGTTTTGAGCATAGAAGTCTCTTGCTAGGTGCTTGAGCATTGGAAGTCTCTTAACTTTGTGTTTTGAGCAATTGTAATCAGTTGATTATAGTTAAAATTCCTTGTAAGTGACAGGGGGACTAGACTACTTCCGGTTTGTGGAAGGAACTAGTATAAAAACTCTTGTGTCTTTCTTTCCCTTTCTCTCATCTCTATTTACCCGCTGCTAATTAACTCTGAAAAATGTTCAGAATCTGATTCTGAACTTAACAGAAGTTTTGAGAAAGAAAAGAATTTACCCACACAATTCAACCCCCCTTCTTGTGTGTTTTTCTCACCTTCAGTTGGTATCAGAGCCCCTGGTTCTGATATTCAATCACTTAACAGTGAGTCATTATTGATCCTGAGAAAAACATGGCTTCTGGTGGTTCTGGTGAATCCACATCCAGAAGTGGTGGTGGAGGCTATGGTACATTTCACAAGCAATCGCACTCACACAATAAACCTCCTATGTTTACTAGTGATGCTGAGAAATTCTCCTGGTGGAAAAGCAAAATGTACAGCCACATTATTGGAATTGATGATTCCTTATGGGATATCATAGAAGATGGAATCTCTATTCCAGTTGATGAAGAAGGAGTGGCTATTAACAGAGGAGGTCTGTCTGATGCTGAGAGGAAGATCTACGGGAAGTATCACAATGTTAGAGGTATCATTGTGGACTCTTTACCCCACAATGAGTATCTCAAGCTGAGTGATAAATCAACAGCAAAAGCCATCTTCACCTCTCTATGCTCTAACTATGAAGGAAATAAAAAGGTTAGAGAAGCAAAGGCAAACCTTCTGGTTCAGCAGTATGAGCTGTTCAGAATGCAGGAGGATGAAAATTTTGAGGCTATGCTCTCAAGATTTCAGACTCTAGTTTCTGGATTTCAGATTCTAAAGAAAAGCTACACTATTGCTGATCATGTGAACAAGATCCTCAGAAGTCTGCCATCTAAATGGAGACCTAAGGTGACTGCTATTGAGGAAGCTAAAGATCTAAATACTTTAAGTATTGAAGATCTTATAAGCTCTCTCAAGGTGCATGAACTAGGACTCAATGAAGATGAACCTGTTAGAAAATCTGAGTCTATAGCACTTAAATCCAAAGGAATGTTTTCAAAAGCTCTAAAAGCTTCAGAATCTGATGAAGAATTTCCTGTGGGAAGTTCTGAAGAGGATTCAGAAGCTGAGGAGCTAGAAATGCTTTCCAAAAGAATTAAGTTCTTGCTGCAAAGACAAAGAAAATCTTCTAACATGAGCAGCAACTTCAAAGGATCTAGTTCCAAGAAGGACGAACAAAAGGGCTTCTTAAACTGCAAGAAAACTGGTCATCACAAAACTGAATGTCCTGAGTTACAGAAGGATAAACCCAAGAAGATCAGTTCAAAATCAAGCAACTTTAAAGACAAATTCAGGAAAAGTCTTATGGCTACTTGGGATGAGCTTAACAATGAATCTGAGTCTGAAAATGAGGATGAAGAAGAAGCTAACCTGGCTTTGATAACAATAGTATCATCTGATGAGGAATCTGGATCAGAATCTGACAAGGAAAATGAAGAAGAAGCCAATTTGGATTTGGTTGCAAATGTATCTTCTGATACAGAATCAGGTTCAGATTCAGACTCTGAAGATGAGGTATATTCTGAACTCACATATTCTGATCTTATTGATACAGTTAAGGAACTTATGAACCACCTCAGAAGCAAGTTAAATCAATTAAAATCTTTGAAAAAGAAAAATAACTTGCTGGCTGATGAGAATCTTAAACTTCAGAATCATATCAATAAGATTGATGAAGAAGTTAAAGTACTCAGAGAAATGGTTCATAAGAAACCTAATGAAGTTCCAAGTGAACATGAAATTGCTCTTCAAGATTTTATCTTAACTGGAATCAACAGAAGTAAGATTGCTTCTATGATTTATAATATCAACAGAAACAAAGGAGAAGGAATTGGTTTCAAAAATGATTCATTTAATTTTTCAAATGAAACAAACCTTCCATCCTGTTCTGAAGATAGTATAAAAGGCACTAAGGTATGCTTTGTACCTGCATCTGACAATTCTGAGAAACAGAATTTAGCAGAAAGTGAGACTGCTAAGTCTGAAGTTCTGAACTGCTCAGAATCTAAAACTTCTGAACCTAAGGGAAAGATGAAGGCAGAATCTAAAACTCTGCCAAAGTCTAAACCAAAAGGTTCTAAGTCTAAGACTTTGAGGAAAACAGACTTTCAATCTGAAAAGGTTCAAAGTCTGAAGAGTTCAGAACCTAAGACAAGCAAGTCTCAGAATCTGGAAAATTCAGACTCAAACTTTCAAAAGGCTGTGTTTTATAAACCAGTTTATACAAACCTTTTCAAAACCAAAATGTCAGGCAAAGCAAACAAAAGAAAGCCAATCTGTCATCTGTTTCTGATTGTATTAAGAAAGGTGAAACTGAAGTTTGCCTTGTGTCAGGAGCTGGTAAAACTGAAGTTCTTAACAGAACAGAACCTATGATTTCCGAATCCAAGATTCTGAACAAATCAGAATCAAAGACTCTTAAGTCCAAAGTTCTGAAGAAATCAGAACCAAAGTGTTCAATGGTTCAGACTCTAAACAACTCAGAACCAAAGACCTTCAAGTCTTAGGTTTTGAAGAAATCCGAGTCAAGACTATTGAAAACTCAGGTTCTGAAGAACTCAGTTTCTAAAACTAAGACTTATTCAAGATTAAAGGATTCTTATCCCAAGTATCTGAACAAGTCTGAGTGTTATAACTCCAGACATAAGGTGCAACAAAAGACTAAACCTTTTAAAACTAACCCAAGAGGACCCATATGGGTACCCAAGTCAGAAATCATTTCTGTTACAGATATGATTAAATGCCAAAGAAAAGGTGAAGTCCTGATGCCTGGACAGTGGCTGCTGGCATTGCATGACAGAAAGAAAGTCTATGTTCCAAACCCTGACCATGAAAGAGGGAGGAACTGTGGAATCTGGAGGAAACCACAAAGACTGGATCATTGGTGCTGAGCTCTGCTGAAGCTGATACTTCTCTTAAAGTCAATCAAGAACATTGTTGGAACAAAAATGGGTGTTCAACAACAAACTAAATGAACAAGGAGAGGTAGATCAGAAGCTCAACAGATGTATGTTTTGTTCTCAGTTATTCTTAATAGATTCTACATAAGTTGGGAAACTATCAGATTCATGAAAACAACATAACCTTCTTTGTGATAATATTGTTGTAATCTGTATGTCTAAAAATTCCAATTCTACATTCAAGAGCCAAGCAATTTTGAACTTAAACTTCATTTTATTAAGAGATTTTGTTCAGAAGATAGATTTAAATTTATTAAAAAGAATCTGAACAATGCAATTCATCTCTTGGAAAAATTTGCTTGACTCTGAATAAGAAACTGAGAATCTGAAGTCTAACTGAAGCTAAGACTTAACAGACACTCACTTTGAGAATCTGCATAAAGTTCAGCTTCTGAAGACATCAGAGTCTGAGTTTCAGAATCAGAATTTTCGATTTCTGATTAACTCATTATAAGTGGACATTTTTCACATGACCCACTGATGAGAGTGAATCTGAACTGTTGTTCAACACTTGGTCAGAATCTGATAAGTAATAACAGCTGGGCAATGATGAATTAAGCTTTGAAAGTTATGCTTTGTCCCTCCTAAAGTCATCAATATGCAAATGTGTTTTTCTGTTTTCAGTTCTGAAATGTTTAAACAAAAACACAGACACACTTTCATATTTTCATCATAAATGCTGGTATCAGACATGTTCAGTTTTTCAGACCCTTTTTCAAAAACTCTGATCAGTTTTGTCTTAAAGAGTTCAGCAGCACTGAACTAAATGCTCTGTTTTTCAGTTTTCTGAAAGAGTTCAGTGGTACTAAACAAAAATGATCTGTTTTTCAGTTTCCTAAAACCAGTTAAGTGGTACTGAACAATACTGGACAAATTGTACTGAACAAAAATGCCCTAAACATTTTTATCTCACATGTTTTCAAACTCTCTTAAAATTCTGGAAATTTTCTTTTTGTTGATGACAAAAGGGGGAGTAAAAGTAAACAAGTATTAAGGCTCCTGAGCTCAGAACAATAAGTTAATTTCTGATTAAAATTAACTTATGAGAACAGTTTATTATCTTTTAGCCTTTGAATTAATTTTTTTGTGAGATACATTACTCTTTATTGAGTTGAAATGAATTTAAATAACTTGGATAAGACTCAGGGAGCTTACAAACCTCATCCTGTGGATTATCATACTTAGGGGGAGAGCTTACAAACCTCATAACCTGAAGTCAGCTTGTTATTTATAATTCTAAGTGATAATTTTACCTTATTGTTTTAAGTTGAATTTAATTAACATGGATAAGAATCAAGGGGAGCTTGCAAACCTCGCCTTATGGATTATCAGACTAAGGGGGAGCTTGCAAACCTCATCCTGATGTCAACTTGTTAATTAAAGTTAACAACAATTCTGAAATTTTCACCTTTTTGATTTAAACTGAATTTAATTAACCTGGATCAGACTTAGGGGGAGCTTACAAACCTCATACCCTGCAGTCAACTTGTTAATTAAATTAACAACAATTTTCTATTAATACTTGTGTTTGTCATCATCAAAAAGGGGGAGATTGTTGGAACAAAATGTATGAACAACTCTCTTTTGGGTTTTGATGATAACAAAGTGTTAAAAAGAAAATTGGAATTGCTAATGCTTGATTCTAAGTGTGCAGAACCATGTACTTAAAGATTGGTAATTAACATTGGTTTTGGAAGAACAAGCTAAGAGCAAGAAGGAAAGCATTGAAGCTTATGTTGCAAGTATGAAGCAAATCTGTGTCTGAAGCAACTTCTGAAGACTGAGTCTGAAGGTGCGTCTGAAAGCAGCTTCTGAAGAAGTGCGTCTGAAGAAGTGCGTCTGAAGATTGAATCTGAAGGTCAACAAAAGTCAACGTCTGAAGACTGAGTCTGAAGGTCAACGGAAGTCAACGTCTGAAGAAGTGTGTCTGATGAACAGTGCGTCTGAAGGGAGCGTCTAATGAACAGTGCTTCTGAAGGGTGCGTCTGAAAACCTGCTTCTGAAGAGAGCTTCTGATGAACAGTTCCTAAAGAAGCTTCTGAAGTCTGGAAAAGCAACTGTCACTGTCACCATTAATGCCTGCACTGTCAGAACAGCTCAATGGAACAGTTGCCTCCTTCAAAGAAACATTCTCCAGCTTTTAAGGAAAACTATTCAAATTTTGTGTGCTCTGTTTTCTGCAACTTACGCACACAATATCAGCTGGACATAGCCTCTACTTGCAACGACGCTTTGCTGGATTTCTGGCAAATCTCAACAGCTCTTTTACCCTCTATAAAAGAGTGAAGATTTGAAGAAGAAATACAAGACTCTGTACAGAAATACAAGACTGCAAAAACCAGAAAGTTCATACTCTGTTTTACGTGTCTGTCATAAAACAACTTAGGAATTCTTACAAACTTGTTTATCTTAGAATTCCTTAAGTGTAGAGTCTCATCTGAATTGTATTTTGTGAACACCACTAATAGTATATCAAGTGTTCAACTCAAACTGTTTTTCTGTTGTAAAATTTGTTTGAACCCAAAGTCTCTAGCCTGAGTGCTGAGCAACCAGAAGTCTCTTAACTTTGTGTTTTGAGCATAGCAGTCTCTTACTAAGTGTTTGAGCAACTAGAAGTCTCTTGACTGTGTGTCTTGAGCAGGGAAGTCTCTTAACTTTGTGTTTTGAGCATAGAAGTCTCTTAACTTTATGTTTTGAGCATAGAAGTCTCTTGCTAGGTGCTTGAGCATTGGAAGTCTCTTAACTTTGTGTTTTGAGCAATTGTAATCAGTTGATTATAGTTAAAATCCCTTGTAAGTGACAGGGGGACTAGACTACTTCCGGTTTGTGGAAGGAACTAGTATAAAAACTCTTGTGTCTTTCTTTCCCTTTCTCTAATCTCTATTTACCCGCTGCTAATTAACTCTGAAAAAGGTTCAGAATCTGATTCTGAACTTAACATAAGTTTTGAGAAAGAAAAGAATTTACCCACACAATTCAACCCCCCCTTCTTGTGTGTTTTTCTCACCTTCAGTACCGAAATGAGTTTGAGGATGAGAAGCAGTGCCCCACATGTGGGCTATCACGCTACAAAGTGAAGGATGGTGATGATGATGAAAGCTCAAAGCATCCTCATGCAAAGGTGTTATGGTATCTTCCAATAATTCCAAGGTTCAAAAGATTATTCGCTAATGAAAATGACGCAAAGAATCTTAGATGACATGCATATGATAGGGAACATGATGGACAACTTCGTCATCCGGCTGATTCATTGCAATGGAAGATAATTGATGAATTGTATTTGGATTTTGGTAAAGGGGCAAGAAACCTTAGGCTTGGAATTGCTACAGATGGAATGAATCCATATGGAAACTTAAGTAGTAACCATAGTTCATGACCCGTTCTCCTAGTTATCTACAATTTATCTCCTTCGATATGCATGAAACAAAAATACATGATGTTATCTATGATGATATCGGGCCCAAAGCAGCCAGGAAATGATATAGATGTGTATCTAAGTCCCTTGATTGAAGACCTAAAAATTCTTTGGGAGGAAGGTGTTGATGTGTTTGATGGCTATTCTCGACAGAATTTCAAGATGCGTGCAATGTTATTTTGCACTATCAATGACTTTCCTGCATATGGGAACTTGTGCGGTTATAGTGTTAAAGGACATAAAGGGTGCCTAATAAGTGGCAAGAAATGAATATAATCATGTCTTTTTCAAGGCTTTTTAGTTACTTGTTTTGCAAGTTATCTTAGGAAAAGCATGAAATTTATGAAGAAATGCCAATTATTCTTTGTATATCTTATTCCTCCCCATTTGTGTAGGAAAAAGAAAGCCAGGACTTGAAAATAGCAAGAAATCATCAAGAGTAGAATGAAGAATTTCGCTTAGCGCGTGCTTGGCGAGTGAATGGCGAGACTAGGCAGGGATTTTCTGAAGAATCTCATCTAGTGATTTCGCAGAGCGAAGTTTGGTCGCAGAGCGAAGCAGGGCGGTTTGAACTGTTCAAGGCTGAGGTGGCAGAAGCCCATTGGTGAAGAAGGGACTTCGCAGAGCGAAGTGTGGCTTCGCAGAGCAAAGTCCTGAATTACAGAACACTTATAAAAGGTTCAAAAGCTGAGTTTTTAGAGAGAGTTCTTTTTAATTCAGTTCAGTAATATTTAGGATTTAGTTTTAAGAGATAAAATAGGGCTAGAAGCTATGATCTTCAAGGAGCAAAAGTGATTGGATTGTGGAATCAACCAAAGGCTTTGGGAAATCAAGACTTAGGTTATGATCTTCATCTTTTCTCTACTCTTTTGTATAGTTGTCATGAAAATGAACAACTAACTTCCCTTTGTTGGGATTGGAGGTATTCTTTCTAGCTTAGATGTAAACTTTGATTATGCAAAAATATGATTTTAGCAATTCATGTGTTTTTGAAGTTATTCTTGATTTTCACTCTCATGCTTGATTCAATTGCTATTGACAAATACTTTTGAATCTATGTTTAGAATAATCTTCTATCAAAATAAGAAAATCTAGAAATGGATTTGGGTTTTGATAATCGCAAAAAGTGTCGGAACGTAATGCTTTCGGATCGTTTGATCGATTGGGAAATCGTCGATTAAACGATACGATCGATCTCACGACGTCATTTGGACACGAATGACGTTGTCGAGTGATACGTGATATTTTCGCTAAAACGCTAAAATTCATATGCATGATTTATAAATTATATTCGATGCAAGATTGATGAACTCCGATTCCAACGCTTTGATACCCTATTACTTTTCGTTTCATTTCTGTTTTTAAGTTCAATTCGTTTTATGCAACAAAGTCACAAACCCTTAACTCAAAACAATATCGATTGTTGAACGGTTTGAAGTAGCGCACCAATCCCTGAGGAGACGATAATTGAAAAATACTTACTTTTGTTACTCAACCAACAGTGCCCTATATGTGAAGACAAAATATGCTTCCAACAATTAAAACATGGAAAAAAGACAGTTTATCTTTGACAAGTCTCCTATCGAGACTTACGATTTTATTGATGAGGGCACATGGCAGAAGTTTATTAGGACGCAAGCCAATTCTTCCTTTCTGGTTAGTTTGATTTTATATGTAGTTCCTGAATCAAGTTTCTTTTTAGTATTACCTAATGAATCAGTGTGTTGTTTATATAGGAGAAAAGACAAAATGCAAAAATACTCAAGCTAATAATAAATATCCTCATAGATTGTCTCAAGGGGGATATGATTTACTTGTGAAAAAGATGATGCAAGAAAAATTAAAAGAAAGACAAGAAGCAGCCAGTGACACAGAAGTTCCACCTCCATCTCCACCTCAACGTCATGAGAAGTGGAAAAGAGCCAGAATAAAACCATCATGAGAGTATACATCGGAAGACACACTTGTTGTTGCAGAAACAATTGTAAGTAAATGCTTAAGTTCTTTTTTCCAACTTATAAATATATGTTTATGTAAACTCTTTACAAATTAGAAATATAATAATTGTTCAATATATTGGTCGTTACAAATTAGAAATAGAATTGATCCATGTACATAATTTATATCTGCCCCCCTTTCCCACTTAAAAAAACTATGTCATGTATCAGTTTGATTGATTAACCATAATTTGAGGCTTGATCTTGTTTACAAGAAAAGAGAATCCACACCCTTTGATGATGATTCATGTGTAAACCAAATATATAAATCTTAGATTATATGGATCTAGGTAATTAGTAAATGCTGTCATTGAGGGTTTGGATCCATCACAGCAAAGTAGATTTACTTTGTTGCACTCTGACAGAAGTGTGCTTTCATATTCAATGGCATAATGTTTTTCAGTTAGATTATGTTTGGTTAGATTATGTTTTTCAGTAAAGAATAGTGTTGTAACTTGTAATGTACCTCTTTGGAACAATAGTGTTGTAAAAACCACACGTCAAAATTATCAGTTGTTTCTCCTGTCATCAAGGTGTGGGCCGATGTTCCTTAAATTCCACTGTTCATTATAGTCACTACAAACAAACTCTAGAAATAACTTGGAATATTTAGAACACGAAATCTATATGGTATTTTACACAAAGTTAACGAAATCTACGTTTTCACGCTTTTTTTACTACATTAATGCATGTAAATTATAAACAGTGTGCAGTTGTGCATATTAAATTTGATGATAAAGACATACGAACCGAGATTCAAAGACAATGAAAAATGAGTATAAATTTGTCGTACATTTTTTTCCTATGCTACTTTATGGTCCGCTATATTGCAGTTATACATATAAGTAGTTATTGCATCACTGTGTTTTTTTGGGTCTGGTTTGCTAAAAGTATTTATGCATATTAAATTTGATGATAAATTTGATGTTGTAGGATTCTCTAGTGTCGGATGGATTTGTGCGAGATGGACGTGAGGACATCTTGGCGAAAGCCCTTAGGCAACCTGAACACCCTGGTCGTGTTCGTGTTGTTGGTCGAGGTGTGGGGATTCGAGAATACTTTGGATCAAAATCTCATTCCACCCAGTCTGTTGTTATCAGTGATGACCAACTAGCAACCTTGACTAAGAAGATTACATAGGACGTGCTGCAGTCTCTTAACTCTCAACAAAATCAAAGTTTCCCAATTTATTTTCCTAATACCACTCAACATGTTAGCACAAATGGTAGTTGCTATGTTGTTCCACAGACGCCAGATGATGAAGAGGAAATCCCAGAAGAGTGTGAATTGTATATTGATGGAAGCAGTAATGTGGTGGCACATGCTAATGTGTACAACCTAGGGCCCAATATACACAATCAAGAGCTAACTAATGATATTGCTAGAGTGGCTGTTACCAAGGCTCAAGTACCTGTGCCCACTGATGAGGTGACAACAATTGTTGAGGCCGTCAACACTTTCATTAAATGGCCGAAAAGACTTTTGCGTGTTATTGCTAATAAGGTATTAATTATATTTATGTCTATCACTATTTACAATTGCGACTGTTTAGACTTGTGTAATGTTTTATCATAATGGTTTAGGATGTTGATATATCTATGAAAGTTGATGTTCCACTAAAAAAGTCGGAACCTGTTTGTCAAAAATTGATAGTGAAGGCAATGTATATGGAACAAGCTTTGAAGTTTAAGGCTGAACATAGCGGGATTGATATTGAGCTACCGAGGGACGATATCATGGACTTGTGTTTGGGTAAAAAAGAATTGCACTTCACTATTTTGCAAGTATGGCTGACGTAAGTATATTTTGTTTGTAAATTTAATGGTCATTCAATTACTTAATTTTATTAATAATGTAATTTTAATTTGTTTCACTATCTTAGGTATCTACACCGTTGTTGTGTTGAATTCGGCAAAAGTGGCATGTACGGATTTCTTGATCCATATTACACTCTTAGTCAAAATGACCAAGTTAGTGTTCAAACCTACATTCAAAACACGATGGACCATAATAAAAAGGATTTAAACCTAGCTCCTTACTTTAACAAGTAATTTTTTTTCTCTCTTTATATTCAATCACTTGTGACAGAGAGATTTGAATTTTACAAATAATTTAATTGTTTATTGCATAATTGATCCCAAGAAGCGTGATGTAACATTTCAATGTTCGTTGGGAAAGAAGCCGGCAGATAAAAAAATATCAGCCATTGTTGATTCGTAAGTATTCAATTTATTTCAATTGTGATATGTTTAATGATATAAATTTAACGATTAAGTGTTAATTATTGTAGAGCTTTGGAAGGTTATAATAAGCTAAAACGGGTGAGAAAGCATAATAAAGTAGTATGATTCTATCCACTGTAAGTTGTTTAGTGCTACTGCTTCATCTATCATCTTTGTGGTGTTTTTGTATTAAATAACAATTTTTTAATTGTATTTACCGATTAAACAAACACATTTGTTCATATTCAATTTCAGAGTTGAAAGCAATCGGTTTGTTATTAGAGCGGATAATTTGTCATGCTACATATGTTGAACATTGTATCCGGTGGTGTTGTGGATTCATGGATGCAATTACGTATAAGATTTTTTTAACGACTAGTATAAATTAATTAATTTTATTTTTATATGTTTATATGATAAACTAATATTATTTCAACATTTATTTATTCAGATATTTGCGGATTCTCAACTCCCTTTCATAAGGATGAAGTTAAAAATGTTCAAGAACGCTGTGCAAATTTGATTCTGAATTTATTGAAGTTCATCAAGAGCAATATGAAGCAGGTTGCTATCATGGATTATCTGCACAATATCAAGAGCAATATGAATATCTTCGAAGCATGAATTACAATCTAGAGATGCAACGCCCCAAACTCATGCCCACTGATTGGTTAAATTTTCATATTGATGTTCTCTCGCATTCAGTCGATTCTAACTCAGTTACAAGTCTTAACCCCTTACTCCACAATTATCAAGAAGTGACCTGCAAAAGGTTCTTTGAAGAGGGTAAAGATTGGTTTCAGTCTATCTTGTTCCACCATGACTTTCCCTCTGATTCACTTGAGCAACTAGCACCGAAGCTCGTGTCAGAAGTTCATGAATTGTTTGATTTCGATGAGAGATTATTTGGTTCTGGTCTTGCTAATGGAATTGGACCTTTCGATGCTCGTCAGTTCACTTTGCATCTTAGAATTGTCGTGGTTAGGGGTGGGAATAGGCCGGCCGAGCCGAGTTTTGCTTAAATAGGTCGGACCTAGTTGAAAAAACTAAAGCCTATATCTGACCTATTAGTCTGTCAAATGCTTTATTTTAAGTCTGATCCTGAACCTTTTTAAAAGTACGGCCTGATCTATTAGCCTCTCTAAAAGCCTAATTTGTACAAACAATATTAAATATAAAATTTGACCTGTTTATAAAAAGGCTAATAAACATATATTTTTTAAAAGACCGATAGGTCCATAAAATTTTGTAAAGCATGTAAATCCATTTTTCCGCCACTTTATTAGCATATATATATATATATATATATATATATATATATATATATATATTGCATGTATATAGCTAGGCTAGCACATCCATTTTGTAGAGGCTAATACGCGTGTATTATATAATGTAGTATATATAATAACACATATGGGCCGACCTGATAGGCTTAGTAGACTTTTCTATAAGCCTTAGCCTAACCTATTTAAATTAACGAGCTTTTTAAAAAGTTTGAGCCTAACCTATTTAATAAACGAGTTAGGCCGAACCAGACTCTAAGTAGGTCGAGCCATAGGCCCCTGACGGGTGGCCTCACCTATTTCCATCCCTAGTTGTGGTAATATAATTAGTTAGATATTAGATATATAGTAGCCACTTTTTCACAAATTAAAAGCTTTTATGTTCCTTGTTTTGATCACACTGTAAATGCATATGTTGAGTCAATATTAATATTCTGGATCTATTTATTTAGGTTAAACCATAAATTTATGATAGATGTGTTCCGCATATATATTCATATATCGTTAAAATAGAGTTGTTTGGTAACATATATTTTCTCAAATTTATCCAATGAAATCTTTGATATTCTTCAACACCTCCTCCTCTTTAGTTCATCAAGAACATACTGCACCAAAAACTCTTGAATATATAGAGTAATATACTATTTATCAAATAGTTGAATCTCAAACTCATGTATAATTTGATTCAACATGTATTCACAATCACAAATGTCAGCACAAAAAGACAAGATGCACATAGAAAGGAGAAAACCTAATACCACAATTAAAAAATTACAGCTCTGTGTTTTTACAATTCCACAAATATCACTGGTCTTGTGTTTCCTTCAACTGCAAGGAATTCAAAACTCTCTTGCAGGCTAGTCTTGTAGCTGTTTTCCTGTCAGTAGAACCTTTGTACTCGAATTGATGAATTACACCATCTGCAATTACCTCAATTCTACAGCTAGTAACGCCGTCGTTCCTGGACAAGTTCTTCTCCATAGTATAATTCATTTTCTGGCACAGTTCAGTTAATTCTCTGATTGGATGGATCTTTAATGTATCAGGGGTCACAAGGGGTTCCAAAAGAGGCCTTATGCTTTGCCACACAACCTCCTTGTTGTATCCGGAATCAACAAGTATAGCACCAGCTAGAGACTCTATGATGTCTCCAAGTACCTGCAAACGATAGGAACAATCTTAGATCATCAGATTCACAACATAGAAGAATGCACTAACAACATTTACATTTTAAACTATGTTCAGATAGAACTAATGACCCTAAAGTACGCAAAGCTATTACACACTATACACTAACACATACTAAGAAAACCACATGGCATTGACACCGACACGTCGACACCGATAATAATTTGAGAAAATGAAGTAATTGAATGTAATCACATGTGTCGGAGTAGTGTCGATGTCAGCACCGGACACACTATCCATCTAAAGTGTCGGTGCTACAAAGTTTAGGTACTCATAAGTCATAACAGCGTCAACATAAAAACTTCCATACCAAATTGTATACCACAAACTATAAATTCAGAGTTTATACTACTCTAAGGGTTGTTAACTATTTGGGTTTTCTATGAAAGGATGAACATAAACTTGTACATTTTATAGAAAACCCCACTTTGAAGTAGAGTTTTCTCTGCTCAAACACTACTATGACAGTAATAGCATTATTCCAAGATTTCGACAAACTAACCTTGGGGAATGAAGCCTCGGACTCCCATCCAAAAGTTTGTGATGCAGACTGTGCGTCAAATTTATCAAGGGTAGCTGCAATATGCTTATGTAACTCCTGAGAGGCATGGAGTACATGTTTATGCAGTAGAACCTTGATGGCAGACATTGCATAACAATCGTTATTCACAGAAGCTGACCGCATATCAGTTAACTGCCCAGGTGACATGCCAGGATATTCATTATACAAATGTGTAGTAATGAGATAATCCAATACCGAGTCTCCTAAGTATTCAAGTCTCTGCAGGGAAAGGAATATATTATTTGAAAAATTAGGCAAAAGCAAAACACATATTAACAAGAATAAGGTATTGATTTGTCAAAAAAAATGAAAAATTAGGCAAAAGCAAAACACATGTAACAAGAATAAGGTATTGATTTCCCAAAAAAAATGAAAAAAAAAATGAAAAGTTAGGCAAAAGCAAAACACATGTAACAAGAATGATATCAACAGTATGTACCTGATAGCATCTTGGCACGTCAGGCAGCATGTAAGAACCGTGTGTCATAGCTTCTACTAACAGCGAACGGTCCCTAAACGAGTAGTTCAAGAGGGATTCTAGATAGCTGACATTAACTAGATTTTCTGGACAAGCATTGAATTCCCTCTCATAGGGTGTAATATCAAAATTCACTTTGATACCAACCCAATCCATAAACAACAATGCAGCCATCTCACCACCAGCGCTAAGGAATGCACCAATCAGTGCTTCAACAACATCAGCAACAACTTTCCGTTTCAATTGTCTATTTCCGCGAGTATATATTTTTGTCCCTTTGAAAACTGTCTCTTCTAATTTAAAACATCTTGATTTAACTCCAGGAATGATCCAGCTCTTAGGATCAAAAGGCTCATTCCGAATGAAGCCCTGCAAATTCGCAAGTACAGTTTCAAAATAATAATGCAGAATGAATAGCCAAAGAATGCAACATAATTATAACTTCATAAGCATTACAGTTTGTAGACATAATACTTATTAGGGTAAATAATGAATATTGTACACTTTTCGTTTTGATATTCAGTGCTTCGAGTAAGCAAAAAACTAAAAATTAAAAAAAAAATGATACCGACATAATAATCAGCCAAGTTAGAAGCATACTATAAGATCAAAATTATAATAACTATAATCTTCTGCAAACATCTAAAAACACAATATCAACTAATTAAGAAATCAATCATATAAGTGAAGAAATAGTATACAGGTGGAAACATTGTATGAAAAAGAATAAAATAAAATATAAAAAGTGTTGAAAGATAGCCTCATAAGAGGATGTAAGTATAAATGATTAAAGACTAATATATCAAAAAAGAGAGGGAGAGAAAGAATACCGGAAGTATAGAACCGCAACCTAACTTACAGAGGGCAGCGTTACAAATGATCTTCTCCCTCTTCACACTAAGAAGACCCTCGTGATGATTTTCATACATATTAAAAAGCTGCTGACTAACAGCATATTTTAAAAAAGAATCTCCTAGAGTCTCCAGAGACTCATAATGAAAGGTCTCCTTGCATGACTTTGTGGTCATTGCTTCCAAGACCTAAAATGCAAAATGCAGATACCATCAGTGCAAATATCTTTAAAATGTTTGACAACTAAAAAGAAAATCACACATTTAGATAGCACCAAGACAAATTAACCAAAAAAAGCAAGAGGAGAAAGTTCCAAAAGGAACTCTTTACATACATTATTCAGAGTCTTATCGTTTTCAAGTACAACTTTTGTTTCAAAACTACTTCCATTATTAATAAATTATTATAAGAGAAACATACAATAAAAAAGAAACTGTTTTTCTAAACTTATTACCTATTAAGGAAAAAAACCAATAGATACAGAATTCTTAATTCTGGAAAGAAGAAAAACTAGCCCACCTTCAATGTTTGAATACCGTTCTGCGGGCAATGATTCAAATGCATCTTTTTAAAGTTCAAAGCTACAAGCAATGACTCAAGTCTATGCATGATCGATGGAATAAATGAAAATGAATAAAGAGTTCTGACTGATATTGGTGACATGATTATAGAGCAAAGTTCAGGAGGTAACTCAACAAAGGTCTTGCTCACATCTGAAAAAGAAAAACACAGATTACACATTATTAGTGTTTGACAGCGATAATAGAAGAAACTATATCTTCCATGTGTTTATGCACCCCAAAGGTTTGTATGGTACCGCAAAAAACATAGTAACAATTTAAAGCTCAAACCTCTGTCCTTCGCTTTCCTATGTCCATGACAATAATTTTTTACTGGAAAAACGTGTCTTGCCTTTAGTAGGCGTTGATGTTCAAAACGCAATCGAATGCCATGTCTGAAACTCAGAAAAGGATAAATTAGAATAATGCCCTAAAATAGATAAATTAACAGGATAATATATAAGGCACCAGAGTTGATAGATAAACTTGACACTAAACATCTACCACAAAAAATTACTTACTTTTGTCCAAAGTACTTATGGTATGTAGTAACTTCACCATCCCCTACTTCCAGAGGTGAATTTCCATCCAATTCCATTATACCAGTGGTGATGTAGGTACGGCCATTATGAGGAGTACAAACCAAAGCATTTCGCAATATGCAAGGGCAAACTAAACCCTTTTCAGTCCATATATTGGCTTCATGATGCAGACACTTAACTATAGATGGATGTATGGAATTAATAGTTATCCAATCAACAGATGGTGTTTCCTCTATAGCAATAGATGGCAGCAGAAGATAATCAATCTCAAGATCATCTTCCAACCAGAATTTGTCGGAGTTAGTTTCGTCATCCGTTTTATGGTTCATAAGAATTCCAAGGACATTAACTTGGAATCTTTTACACAAAAGAACCTGGAAAATGAAACAAACCATAATTGTATTGACTTTTCCCAACACTTGCAAATATGTCAGATACAATGAACAAACAATTAAAGGAATAATAGAGAGATACCTGGTCCGACGAGAGATTAATGGATCCTTTGTATCTCAAGTTTACAGACAAGCTACCTCTATCGAAACACATGTCAAATTGCATGCATTCAGTTTCTAGATCAAGCTTGACTCTAGTTGCAAGGAAAATGTCTTGCACAGTGATATCGTAGCTAAAATTTTGTTTTAGCTCTATTAAATAACAATAGTATATTGTGTTACTATTGTTTGGCATACGATTCACCAATTCAAGCGGTGCATAACTCGGTTGATCCTCATCGTATGGTTCATTCCCTGTAAGAGTTTGTTTGATGTCAATGCCATTCATAGAATTAGTATATAGTTAAATAGAAACTTACATTCACGTAATATTAAAAATTTAAAGGCAATAATAATAAAATGAAAAGAAGGCATGAAATTACCAAAGTCCTCCACCTCTGCTTCTTCAACGACTATAGAAGGAACAAGATTATCTGTCAAAGCTCCAATCATATGAAGTTTTTTGCATGCTTCAAGACATGCAATATTTTTTAAGAACTTTGAGTCACCATGTACATTAATAGCCTGTAGAGGACAACTCTTAGGAAGATACAACGTTCCAGTCTGTTTGTCCCACCTTGGAGTCGGTTTAAAGTACCTGGGAGTTTAGACAAAATGGGATGAATGATGAACGAGATAAATAAAAAATTAAAAGAATCAGATTAATGCAAAAGAAACATATCTTAAGGTTTATTAAACGGAGAAAAAAATGGAATAACGGTAGCAATAAATGAACTAACCCATCTGCTGGGAGTCGTGAGCAGTACAAGTATATCAAAGTAATGCTAGAACTAAGATTGACAACAGCTTCAGTGTTTGCAACACGATAAGCTTGCTCATTAAATTGATCACTTTCAAGACTTTCACATGGAAGGGAAGAATGGTGCAAGGACTCCTTCCTCATCATTTCCACACCATCAAGGTATTTCTCTAATCGAGAACGTGTAACTGAATCCCCACTGTAATTTTGGAACAAAATATGGAAGTTTTAGGTAAGCTTACCGCAAAACATATAGATTTGATATTATAACTTTGTCTCTTGCAGCAGGCTAAATAGCACTTACCTAAGTGCTACTATAGTAAATTAGAAATCACAATAATTACCTCTTAACCATCAATATATAATCTGAATTTTGCATTCTGGCACGGCCACGGGACTGTACAAAACTGCACACGGTGGGAGATGGGTCAAATCTAATAACCAAATTGCAACTTTGAACATCTAAACCCTCCTCAAGAATTGATGTTGCAACAATGACGTTGACCTATATATTAAAATGTTTCCTTAATAAGTAACTGCATTTGCTTATTACAATACAGTGGATTATATAAGAAAGTAGCATACCAATCCCATACGAAAATCTTCCACAATTTGATTTTGATTTTTCCTTGATTGGTTTTGTAATTTACTACCGTTTCCTGCAATGAATTTAGCCGTCCAGCTATTGTATTTCGGAAGCAAAGTGTTCAAAAGAACCTCAAGGACAATAGCTGTAATGACCCTTTCCACAAAAACTATGCATCTCATTTCAGTAAAACTCCTGTAATTGTAGTATGTAGAAAGCACAGTATATCAATTAAAATAGATTTAATAATAATAATCGAAATGAGATGAAAACAAAAACTATTGATCAGCTAGTTATAACAACTTCTTTTCAGTGAGCATGGAAAAGATAAAAACATTACTGCAAGATCTATTTATGATACATGATATAAAAACCACATATAAAATATTTTTGAAAGAACCAATTTATGATAACCTGTACTCAAGTAGACAGTCCATAAGACAACATACTTTGGAGGTCAATAGCCCCCTTTCCATGTCGGAATTCATATTGTCACCAATAGTCCACTGAGGATCTGAGTAAGAAGACACTTTAAGAATTAATAAAAGAATGCAAACAAAAGATTAAATTCAAATATCATGTGTTTTCTCAAAATTGTAGAATTATTACCAGATGGTATGTAACTTTGTAGTGTTAGAATAGCAGACGAACAAAAATCTTTCACAATTTGATCACCCGAGTTACCCCATAAGAAAGTTTCAATTTCAATGGATGATAAAGACTCCACGGCCTATCACGTAAAACACAGTCGATGTCAATTATGCAAACAAGAACGTAAAATAGAGCCAAAAAATCACAGCAGCAGAAGGGCAAGAACCTTCAAAGCCAGCCAAACACCAAGCTCATCCAAGCAAAAAATTGAGTGAGTATAAATCCTTGCTATTTTCTTTTGTGCAGAGTCAACAGCTGATTTTGTGAAATTTGAACTTGTGACGTAAAGCTCGTGCTGAAGAACAAATTAGAGTCATTTCAAGTTAATAATCAACTATGATCGGACAAAAACACGCACTATTATAGTTTGAAATCAGTGACAAAATGTGAGAAAGGGTGACAAAACATGTAGAGAAATTTTAGTCTAATTTCAACTATATATCAATGTGAACAATCATTTGCTTACATGTACACACCTGTTGTTTTAAACTGCCGAGTTTATTGGCTAATTCTGCGAATAGCGCATATGAAATTACATTTTCATTGTAAAACTGGAATTTTGGGGATGATGTTGGTATAAATTTGGAGATGACAGCATCACTCACACATGTATAAACCTTCAATTCAAAAAAATAATAATATATCAGAGAAATAAAACATAACAAGAATAAACAGTAATGTTGAGTTGTACTTCAAAACAAAAGAGTATTACTCACGAGCGAATAAATTTTTCTAACAACCTTTTCAAAGTATTTTCAAATAACAACTCTAGCATAATACTTATAGTTCCGATGACACTAAGATACACTAACAAGAGTCTGGAGCAGAGCAGCTTTAATTGCTCCCTAAAAATAACTAAAACAGGCAAATAAAATAACAACTAAAGTTGTCACTTATGCTAGCATCCCTAACAGTAAGACCTATCATGGACCCTGTAATGTATTTTCTCAAGGTAATATTCACCGAGAAGATAAGGGGATAAAGTATTGTCACTGAACACAATAAATGCATATAAAGAATAAAGTAAGACAAATTGTACATAAAGAGGATGAAAGTAAAAACAACCTTTGAATTCATTAGAGTCATTAGTTCCCGAATATTTTTCGACAAGGTCGACTTAGAATTTGCCGCTGTATACAAAAATAAAAGTGAAGATAAAGGAAATTGAACACTAGAGAATAACTGACACCGATAAATAAGCAGGAAAAAACTAGCAATGCAAATAAATGAATATAAACTTTCTCTAGGCTTGTATACCTTTTGACTTAATTGGGGATGCAGTCATCCCAAAAATTCGAGGAAGCTCGGTCATACCAGATCTTAATTGATGGTGATAAAATTCCTGCACGCAGTCATACAAAACTAACATATTGCGACCAAAATATATGGCGGTAATAAGTTCAAATACACAAAGAAGTTAAAAGAAAAGGCAAGTAAAGAGTATATAACACACACTTACAGTCATGATACAAGCATATGGGTGTCTACCAGCAGCATGATGGCATTCATCCATTATTAAAACCTTTATCATTTTCAGTTTGATAAAGCTATGCCTCAAGCAAGAAAGCAATATTGCAGGAGTCATAACAAGCACCTGGTACATTCAAAAGCATTACCAACAGTAATTACCAATCAGTTAAAGATAACTTTCAGAAACATCGTACTAAAACTATAATAACAAATTATAATATGTATATATTCTAATCAATTGAATATTAGAAAAATGTCTAGTTTTCCATTTTTTTAATTGTACATGCTACATAGAGATTGAAGAATATTTCATATATGACACAAACAGATAGATTATTGTTATGCAAACCAGATTAATATTAATATACAATAACAATGACGTATTCTAGTCGACATTGAAATGCAAAGACTCTCACCTCATGTTTCTCCATTTCTTCTTTCCATATAGCTCCATCCCAGAAGTCAACACCCATGTCTCCCCAATACATTCCAACTTTCAAATCAGTGTGATTTCTCAAAGCCTGAGCTTGCTAGAATACACAAGTAAATAAACAAACAAGCACAGTGAATCCTCAATCATCACATAGAAATCATTCATCAGATAATGTATATCAAAAGTTATTATAAAAGAGATGAAAGTGGGTGCGTAATACTTGAGAAACCAAAACAACTTTGGGAACCAAAAAAACAGCAATGTAAGGAGAAGGCTTTCGGAGGTGATAAGCGTAGCTTCGAAGAAGCATGATGGCTATCAAAGTCTTTCCACAACCAGTCTCCAAGTACACTATAGTATTTTCGCGAATCGCTTTATCCAATGCTTCAAGTTGATAGCTACACGCAAAAAAAAAAAAAAAAACTCATCAATCCAGGCAAACAACATTACAATGAAAAGGGTTTAGGTTTAAAAAACTAACCTTCTAGCAAATGGAAGAGTATCAGGCATGATCTGCTCCTGATAACAGTCATCTATATCCATCAGAGCTTCTTCCATAGTATTTGATGAACCTACATTAATCAACTCAAAAATTATAAAAATTCAAAATACTATTCGAAAGATGATCAGCAATGACACAACACTAGCTCGTAGACAACCCTAATAATTTAAGAAAATATAAGCGATCAAATGGACACCAACATGGATCAGACACCACTTCAATCGATCTGATCTTAAATATATTAAAGAACCACACCAAACCACAAGCTAGCTATGGCAAGGAAGAAACATAAACGGCCAGATTAAAGAAAATTGTTGAAAGTGAAATTGAAAAAGATCATACCTTTGCCTGTTGAGTGGTTGGTTACTACCACACCAGCAAAATACAGATGAATGAATAAGAAAAACCCTAATGAAAAGCCCTAAGTCAAAGACAAGGACAAAGACAGAGACAGACAAAGGAACAAAACAACACGGCTAGGTAGTTTTGGACTTTTGGTACGACAGACAGTACTTGCACCCTATTTATTCAGTGATTCTGTTGGGACCACCGTGTTTTTTTAATGCTTATTAATTGTATATAGAAAAAATATCAATATTAAAATCAATTATGATTTTAGCAAATAAGATTAGAATAAACTTTTGTCAAAAAAAAATATTAGAATAAACTTTTTAATGTTGTCAAATATTGTTCATGTTTCTATTGAACTTTAATTGTTTTTAGCCTTGTTAAATTTGAGTGTTATTTCTTTGACTCAAGTTTTGATTTCATTACACAATTGAAGTGCCTACCGTCGCTTCTTTTTAATATGTGTTTGACAAGACACAAAAACAAGTTTATGTCTTATAGCTTATAGCTTATAAGTTTGTCTAGCAAAAAAAAGATCTGTTTGGTAACAGTCTTTTCGTCAGGAGCTTATAACTTATTTTTCAGACGTTATTAATGTTCTTGTTTAATTCTTTCTATTTAATGTAATCCAATACATTAAAAAGAGGGTTGATTATGTTTTCTCATAGAATCACGATGAATTAAATAGTATTAAACGTGATAGTGGGAGGCTAGTATATAAAAACTTCATAGCTCGTTTGGTGCGCATGATATGATAGACATTTATCCTATCACATATTTGTTGCACACAAGATAACAAACATAATATCATATATATCACAATTAAATGACATAATTAACCTTGTAATTAATTATAATTAAATATAATTAAGCTATTATTAATTAGATACAAAACTATTATTGTCAATCGTCTTCTTCCTTTTTTTAGGGGTGCCATAATCTTCATTCTTAAAGTTCAATTAAAAAAAATCATGACTTCTTCAATTAAAAAAATTGTTTACTGTCATCCTCCTTCTTCAATTACAAAGTTCTATCAAAACCCCTTTGTGTAACTTCAACCTGTAAAAAAATTCATACATCAACGGCAACCTATAAAAAATTTACAATTACAATCCAAGCTCTTAACCAAACTAATTGTTGTCTCTGTTGAAAATAAACGAAATTCCAAAACTCTCTGTTTCATTTCTTTTCAAATTTGACTTGAATACAAAATAGACAATCAAAAAAGAAACAAAAAAACAATTAAGCAGATTGAGGAAAAAGTGATTGTAGGGTGGAATTGGGGTCAGATCTGTAACAAATAGAAGAGATGAAGTTGAAGAGTTATGGAGGAAGAGCTAGAGGCCGATGGATGGAGAGCATAGAGAACATGAGCGATGAATTAAGAGAGGGAAAAATAAGCATTTTAGTGCTAATCATGATAGGATAATTCTAATCCACCAAAAACTAAGGATAAAAATAACAAATGGCGAGTATGATAGGATTAGAAATGGGTTTAAGTTATCCTTTCCTATTGACGCACCAAACAACAAATTTAACCAGGATATGATAGTTTCACATCATGTCTTCCTATCATGAGCACCAAACAGGCCCTAATTGGATACACATATCAAGCACAGGCTAGAATTATTTTAAAAAAAACATGGGCTGAAATTAGTCACACTTAAAAGAGAATGTTGTGATGTATCAATTGTTGGTTACAGTCCAACATTGAATAGAAAAGTGAAGGTAGAACAACATAAGAGAGAAGACTTGTATACTTAATATCGTAAAATATTGGGTGAAAATGTGGACTATTGTTTATGGCGCGGACGCTATGCTCCCCGTAGAAATTGACACGCCAACATGGCGTCGTGAAAATTTCTCAGAGGAAGCTAACGAGACATGCCTGCTATGTGGAATGGATATGATTGATGAGATACGGGAAGCCGCCCACATCCAAGAGTTCGCCACCAAACAAAGAGCAGCTTGCCGATACAACTCGAAAGTGATCCCAAGGGACATGAAGGAGGGAGACTTGGTCCTAAGGCAGATCGTCGCGCCCACGCGGATTGGCAAACTGCTACCTAACTGGGAGGGGCCATACCGAGTCAGGAAAAGCTTTCACATGGAGCATACAAGCTAGAAGAGCTGAACGGAGATGAGGTGCCACGAACCTGGAATGCAGTGAATCTGCGCCATTACTACAGTTAAATATTTCGTTATTGTCACAAGGCGAGCTTTGTAGAATCAAGCCGTCGTAATATTTTATTAGAGCTCTTTGTATTTTTCGACTAATGAAAACGAGTAGGGGAGCACTTTTTTCCCCTGCAAGGGCTGGGGTTTTTAACGAGGCACCTTACTCTTATTTATTTTTATATGTGTCATAAATCTGATACTGCAAGCATCATCAAAACAAGCTAGACAACGCCAAACTACAAATAAAAACAGTGGGAAAAGAAATCGCCACCTAATTCCTTAACCCCAAAGAGGGCTCTAAGACATCGTGAGCTAAAAAGAGATCGCCACCTAATTCCTTAACCCCAAAGAGGGCTCTAAGACGTCGTGAGCTGAAAAGAAATCGCCACCAAATTCCTTAACCCCAAAGAGGGCTCTAAGACGTCGTGAGCTGAAAAGAAATTGCCACCTAATTCCTTAACCCCAAAGAGGGCTCTAAGACGTCGTGAGCTCAAAAAAGAGATCTCCAGCTAATTCCTTAACCCCAAAGAGGGCTCTAAGACGTCGTGAGCTGAAAAGAAATCGCCACCTAATTCCTTAACCCCAAAGAGGGCTCTAAGACGTCATGAGCTGAAAAGAAATCGCCACCTAATTCCTTAACCCCAAAGACGGCTCTAAGACGTCGTGAGCTAAAAAGAGATCGCCACCTAATTTCTTAACTCCAAAGAGAGCTCTAAGACGTCGTGAGCTGAAAAGAAATCGTCACCTTATTCCTTAACCCTAAAGAGGGCTTTAAGACGTCGTGAGAGGAAAAGAAATCACCACCTAATTCCTTAACCCCAAAGAGGGCTCTAAGACGTCGTGAGCTAAAAAGAGATCGCCACCTAATTCCTTAACCCCAAAGAGGGCTCTAAGACGTCGTGAGCTAAAAAGAAATCGTCACCTAATTCCTTAACCCCAAAGAGGGCTCTAAGACGTCGTGAGCTGAAAAGAAATCGCCACCTAATTCCTTAATCCCAAAGAGGGCTCTAAGATGTCGTGAGCTAAAAAGAGATCGCCACCTAATTCCTTACCCCCAAAGAGGGTCTAAGGCGTCGCGAAAGAAAAAAGGTCCACACAAAAGGATGCATCAACAAAACAATAACTTGAGAATAAAAACGGCATGACAATTTTTAACAAGTCGCGAAATAAACACAAGAAGTAATCGTCGCCCAGGAGTCGTTTTTTAAAGCATCGCCTTTAAAAAAGAAGAAATCTGAAGCTAAATAATGCATCATTACAAACCATGAGTGTACTACATTCAAAGCAAAATTAAAAATTACAACAGTAAGATTACGGTTCGTCCACTAGGGCGCCATCAACAACAACCTTAAAAGAATCTAGAGACGAGATAT
Organism: Medicago ruthenica; assembly: GCA_018208015.1. Lineage (NCBI taxonomy): Eukaryota > Viridiplantae > Streptophyta > Magnoliopsida > Fabales > Fabaceae > Medicago > Medicago ruthenica. The sequence goes on along the minus strand of CM031378.1, from coordinate 63,756,834 downwards.
CGACGCCATGATGTAGAAAGGCGACCTGTTCTTTGGCACGATCAAAACCATTCTCAAAGGACAGTGCCAGCTCACCCTTGGCCTCTGAGATTTCAACCTTCAGCGCCGCCTCTCTCTCAACTCCAGAGGCGACTTCGCCTTTCAACTGCTTAATCACCGTGTCTTTCCCAGCTAAATCAGCATTATGACCGATCTTCAGGTCAGTGATGCGCTCATCACATTCAAGCTTCATCGCCTCTTTGGCCACTTTGATCTCTTTTTCTCTACTTTCTTGGACTTTTTTCAACTCCTTCTCCAACGCCCTCACTGTACCCTGCAGCGTTTCCTCACTCTGCACCAGTTCTTCATGTTTGTGATCCATTGCATCCAGAAGCATGATAGACCGCAAACAGTTCACGCCCACGTCCCTTGACATAAAGGGAATGGAGCTCTGGTTCCCAGTTTCCACGTCGTCAAGGCTGAAGGTTATCCTTTCCTTCACATAGGCTTTATAGTCAAAGTCCTTGCTCTAGAAGGATTGGACCCCCCCGCTGGTACCACTAGCTTCGATAGCGGGATGAGAGTGCGCCCTCTTTGATCTCTTATCGGTCGCCACCTTGTCCTTCCCGGTTGGCGCCTTCTCCCTCTTCTCCTCTAGCCCCTTTTCTTGCACGACTTGGGCGGCTACTTCACCTTGAGGTTGGGCGTCAAGTGCAACCTCAGCTTTCCTCTTTGGCTTGCGAGTAATAAGTCCAGAGGGGTCACTGACGACCAACCCCTCAGCAGCTTTCTTGGCCTTCATCTCCTCTAGATACTTTTTCCTCTCTGCAGCATTCATAGGCGCCATCGATTCTACGAAAACAAAATACATAGAAAAAACACATAAGTTACCGAAATAAAGTAGGTCAGAAAGTCAATCAAGTAAAGCTATAAAACCAACTCATGTAAATAGGTCTCTAAGTTATTTGTGTCCCCCTCCCTATTCAACAGCTCCCGTATTTTCATAGGCAGCATTTTGTCCAAGAAGCAGACGACATCTTTTTCATACTCGTCCAACTTCTCATATTCAAATCTGGTGATGGAGGCCGGGGAACTCATCCAGCAGATTGGAAACCTCAACTCGCCATGTACCCGCACAGCGGCTTCCTCGCAATCCTTTCCCCCCGCGTCTTAAGGAAAGTTTGTCTCCAATTCTTGTAGTGAGAGGCATAAGGCGGGAACAACCTCTTGCCAGGATGCGCACTGACGGACACCCAGGACAACTTGTCCACCCCTTTAGTACCATAAAAAGTGAAAAAGGAGCCAGCCGAAGGCTCGAAACCTAGTCCCTCACACATGATCTCAAAAGCCCTTATGAACGCCCAACTGTTGGGCTAGAGTTGAGAGGGTGCCACGTTCAGCCAGTTTAGAACACTTACTTTAAAGGGCGTGAAGGGATACTTCACGCCCAGGTCTTCAAAAACAGCCGTGTACATGTAGAAGAATTCATGGGCGACACCCTTTGGCATCCGTAGATACACTTTCTCACCAGGGCGGCAAGGTTCCAGGATCACGTCCTCTTCAAATCCCGTCGAGGACACATTTAGTTTGCTCCAAAAGAACGCCTCTCGTTGGGGATCCATATACATGGACTCTGAGCGAAGTACTTCGTCGGCGAAGTTCTCTTGCTCTGATCCTCTAGAGGACGCCATGTAACAAATTCCTTTCCTACAGAAGGGGCCTGGGCGAACAGAAAGAATAACGCAGTCAGATGAATTCCCACTACTACTCCCTCCTTCACCCTCATCTGAATCACTCAAAAATTCCTCTAAGAGGGAGTGGCCGTAGTAGGCTTTCTCAAACACCACTCAATCAGTGGTTTCATATGACCGCTTTGCATGTTTAATGCTTTCCCTCCACAACCTATCCCTCTCCTCTGAATTTGCTAGGGATAACTCCCTACCCGCCCCATCGCACTCCCTAATCACCACCATACTACAGACCTAATTAATAAAGGATAAGATCAAGAAGATTACCTTGGATTTAAATGATAGCAGAAGATTGAGAATGAAAGCAATCTTCAAACGATTCGAAAATGGTAGGCGCATCGATCTCCATAGCCAGGAACGGTTTGAGAGGAAAGTATGTTTTTGAGAGAAAAAAGGAGAGTGAGGGAAGCGAAAAGGTAGGGGAAAAACAGGAAGTGGGGAAAAGTAGATCCGAAATCATTTAAAGTACAAAAGCCTGGGAAAATGCGCATATGACGTCATGTAAGTGGGCACGATTTCCAAGAACCGTTGCGATGCGAACACGTCGGCGAGAGCAAACGATCGCCCCATTTCAGCCGTCAGATCTCACTAGGGCGCGCCCTGAATCTAAACCTCAAAGAGAATCACGTCCCATGTTGGGCTAGTCCTGGCGTGGCGGTCTGAGCCTCTCAGTAAAATCACTCTTTTTGTTACACAGTTTAAATCACTTCGCCTTGTTCCAAAGCTCGTGCTTGTTGGGCTATATGGATACTCTTGTTGGGCTAGCACCCACTAAGCCCCAAAAACACATGGAGCTAGCACCCATGTTGGGCTGGCACCCATGTTGGGCTAGTACTCATAAATTTAGGGGGATGCAATGTATCATCCGGTATTCGCTTTGCACACCCAGTAATTCAAAAAATTCTCACGTAGCTTCATTTCCAGCAAGTCTCACTTGCTGGACCAAAGATCTTAGACAGATCTCCAATGACAGTTTAATCACTTCGCCTTGTTCCAAAGTTCGTGCTTGTTGGGCTGTGGACCGTAGATCTTACCATTTTAGGCATTAGAGTCCTAAAAACAGGGCTTGAACCCTTAGAGCAAGGTTGGACGCCCTCCAGAAGGGTACAAATCCCACCTGACAATCCTATACAATTTGAGAGAAATCTCCTAAAGGCACCCTCTGGGGGCGCCCTCAGCAGCCTGTAAGGGCGCCCTAGCCATGGTTTTGGTCCTTTATGATTTGGGCCCAAAACCATGGCCGGATAGGCCCAAATTGGGATTACAAATAGTAACCTTGGGATCATTCCCAAAGGACGACCAAAACAGACCTGAAAACCCTAGTTTTCCTAGATTGTACTCACAACCAGTACAAAAACTTTTATAAAATGACATATTTTTTCTCATGCTAAGTTTCTTCTTTGCATTTTATTTCAAAAGTGTATTCATATGCTACTTGGACTTTTAGTGAATGTTAAAATCGTAGTCTTTTATATTTCTTACAAAATATGATTACTTTTTGTTCACGTTTTAAATTTGGTCTATGTAGTTGAGAAATTTTTTAATTGAAAATGAGATTACAATGTTGGATGAAATTTAAAACATTGTTGAAAATATATTTTTAACTTGATTTTAATGTTGAAAAAAAATTGTATTGTCTCGAAAAAAACCGCATCAACCAATCCAAACCAAACTGCATTAGTTTGATTCGGATTTTATTTTAAAAGTCAATCGAACCAAACCAAACTGCATGCTTTTTTATCTTGCGGTTCGGATGACTTTTAGTCTCAAAACCGGACCAAACCTGCACCGCGAACACCCCTACCTTCAACAAACCAATAAAAATGTCAGCAACTCACATTATTCCATACACTCTCACGAATAAAGCACACTATACTTATTGTTTCCCTTATCTTCTCTCATATATGTTCAAATTTCTTTTTCATAATAATTTTTTTGAAATTTTGGCACGTAGAGGACATATGTCGTATACGGTGTTAGGACACCAGTAATGTCAAATGCAATGTCAAGACATCATAACAACACAAATAACAATAAACAACTTATAGTAAATTGCAGGAAGTAAATAACACAAAGTATTTGTTAACCCAGTTCGGTGCAACGTCACCTACATCTAGGGGCATCCAAGCTAGAAAGGAAATCCACTATAATAGTATTAGTTTGAAGTCCTATGTAAACAACATCCGGTTTACAGCCTTCGCACCTAATCACTACCCGTGATATTTCTATCTAAGACACTCCTAGATATGAAACACCTCTCACTTCCTCTCAATCACACAACCCATGATAACAAAGATAACAATCAAAGAGGATACACACTCCAATAAACAGAACTCACTCTTGCTTAAAAGCTTACAAGTGATTCACAATTACAACTCAATTATTAGTTCAGCTCTAGCATCAAGGTGATACGAGAGTGGCTCACAAACAACAAAGAACAGACTAAAACAGTAATTGACACTTTCACAAATGCGACTTCAGTCGTCTTCCTAGGTTTAGAGTCTTCCTTTAAATAACCTGAGAATAACATGGGCTTGATGAACAATTCGGGCTAAACAAACAGCTGATCCAATACGATCTTCAACACAATATTCCGGAAGCATATATATTGTTTCCTTAAATGTTTTTTTGACATCCATTCTTAGAAAACACGACAAAGCTTGAACCAACATTTGCTGCTTCTAGAAACACACGTTTCTTGGACCGCAGTATACGTGAATCATATCTTCATAGAATTTTCAGTGATCTCACGCTTGAAACAAATCTTCCAAGAATGCGAAACAAGGCATGCTACGATGTCGTACCAACATGTTAAGACATCTTGTCCAACATCTTGCTAGAACACTTGTTTTAACAAAATGCGGCCAATCACAATACAAAAACCTAACAATCTCCCCCTTTGACAAATTTTGGCTAAAACAACCTTTGCATAACTCATCTTGCATATAACCATAAACTTGCACAAACAACCAAGAACATAAAGGATACACAAACATACCTTTTTTCATTTTAACTTAAAAACTCATTTGGAAAGAAAGTAAAAACTTCAGCATTACTCAAAAGAACGTCTTCAAAAATAATGCACAATAAAAATTGGAACTTCACCAAGACACATCAAAGGCATACGTAGCAGAAAAAGATAAAACCCAGCCTCACATATCACAACATCAGAGAGAAATAAACTCTCACAAAAAGAACCTTCTTCAGAGAAAAATAAATTCTCACATACATCAAGCACATAAACTAGCACTATATTATCATGGCATCATCAAGCTAGAAAAAAAAATATTACTCCCCCTCAGGTCCTCAGGTAGTACTCCCCCTTAATAGGTAAATAAGGCATATAATAAAATCTACCAAACTACTCCCCCTTTTTAGCCATAATTTTGACAAAACAGTCATGCATTCACCAGGAGCAGAAAAACAAGAACAGTAGTAGTGGAGCATACGAAGTATTAGATTACAGACCATATGCACTCAAAGTGCACAAATATCCAAGGCATAGCCCACAAAGAAAAAGAAATACATAAGTAATAGGAAAAACAGGGAACATCAGATGTCAGCACTGCCATCTGTTTCCTCATCTTTATCACCACTTGCAGCAACATTTCCTTCATCCTCATTTCCATCTTCCTCATCACCATCCAGGTTTCCATCAGCATCCTTCTCAGACAAGGCTTCTTTGGTACACATATTTCTATTTTTCAACATTTGCCACAGAATGAAAAGAAATGTTGTCAATGGGAGCTTCAGGCACATTTGCCGGAATCTTTTTCCCAGCAGCTCTCTTCTTAACTGAAGGTATGATGTCTTGAACATCTTGTTCAACATCATACTCAGAGTCACTTGAGGGCACTTCCTTCCTTTTCAAACACCTTTTCTTGGTAGCAGGAGCCACAACCTTGCTCCACCCTTTTGCAGGTCCAACACCAGCACTTTTCTTGGATGCCTTAGAAGGCTTGCTTGTAGACACCATAACCTTCCCTTTCCTATTCTTTAATCATTTAGCAATACCAGGTGCCAACCTCTTTACTATAGGCTCATCATCAGAATCTATATCATCTACATTGATAACATCAGTAGACTGATACTTCTTCACACCAGCCCTTTACTCTTTGTCTTCTTTGTCAGACAGACCTTTCTCACCATCACAAGACATACTTTCATAATCAGAATCATCTTTCTCACCACCAACTGATTCATCTTCAGACACATCCTCTTGAGATTTTTCAACAGACTCAATAGGAACAGACTCATTGTTAGACTCATCATGAGAGTTTTCTTGGGTGGTTTCGACAGGATGAATCAGGTTGGGCCAAGTATGTTGCGACATCCTGGAACAACACCAGACTCAGGAAGGGTTTCTTTGGGGGGATCCAACAACAGGAACATCAGCAGTCTTAGATGGGGTAGACTCAGGGTCAGGAACCAAAATTTTAAAGGGTGACACATGAACACTTTTATCAACAGTGTCATTAACAGCAACATTCAAACTAGATTGACCTAGGGTCTTTTCAGATCTAGGGTTATCTAGACTTACAGTTTCAGAGGCAGATTTTTCAGATGTTCCAACACTACCCACAACATTCGAAACGACAAGACCTTTAGCAGAGGTAACAACAACTAGTTCGACATTAGGGGTTTTGATAGGTTCCACATACAAATTTGTCATAGTATGAGGTTTCTTGACAACAACATAAGATTCAACATTCCTAACATCACTAGGGGGTATTTGAATCGACATAGAGGGGGTAAAGGATTCACTTACATTTGAAGGCTTAGCCTTTTTTGCAGCAGGTGTTTTAGTCCTCCTTTTTGTTGGAACGCGTCCTGGAACAAAAGTGATGGGAGTGGCATCAGTGATAACATCAGAAGAACCCTATTTGGCATTAGCACCCGTAACCCTAGCCTTTGATGGAGATGGGGTTGTTTGATCTTTGGAACTTTTGCTAGGTGTTGAGTCTGAGGCTTTAGACATCTTAGAATCTTGGTCTTCGATAAATTTTATGTTGAGATTGATGGTATGAGAGAATGTAGGGAGATGAGAGTAAGCAAGAGCAATGTTGAACGGTGTTATGAGTTTAGAGAGAAAGAGAGCGATGATGTAGATAAAAGAGAGTTGATGGCGTGTTGGTAGGAAGTTATGGGAAGTTAATAATGATTTCCCTGAAATCTCGTGCACCACTAAATGGAGGGAAGAGAAAGTATCAGTTGCACGCCTCCAAACATGTAATTGCTATAACTCCTCTAAAGAGCAAATTCCTAATTCGCCCCTTAACTTCTCAAACTGATTTGCATCCAAAGCCTTAGTGAATATATCTGTCAATTGCTTCTCAGTGGCCACATACCCAAGAGTAACAATTTTTTCCTCAACAAGATTCCTAATAAAATGGTGACAAATGTCAATATGCTTTGTCCTGCTATGTTGAAAGGGATTCTTGGATATATTGATTGCACTCAGATTGTCACAATATAATGTCATGACATCCTGTTTGACATTATATTCCTTTAGCATTTGTTTCATCCAAATCAATTGAGAGCAACTACTTCCTGCTGGAATATACTCAGCCTCAGCTGTAGACAAGGACACACAGTTTTGCTTCTTGCTGAACCAAGAGATAAGATTGTTTCCCAAAAAGAAACATCCTCCAGAAGTGCTTTTTTCTATCATCAGCACTACATGTCCAGTCTGCATCACAATACCCTACAAGCATGGAATCCGTGTTGTGAGAATACAACATGCCATAATCACTAGTACCATTGATGTATTTCAAGATCCTCTTCACTTGAGTAATGTGATTAGTTTTAGGCTCAGCCTGATATCTAACACATACTCCTACAGCAAAAGTGATGTTTGGTATGCTAGCTGTAAGATACAAAAGACTACCAATCATTACTCCTATACAAACTTTGATCCGCATCAAAGATATTTCATATGATGATAAAATTGTGCACTTGAGATGATGTCAAATTTTTTCGCGTCGCTACCGGAGACTTGTTAAAGACTGAGGTAAATTTTCCTTCTTATTTTACTTTAAAACTTTGAAATCTCTTGTTTTTATATACTCCCATTTTTCTTTAATAATTATCGTGTTCTTGGATGCAAAGAACTCGAAGTCTGCAGACCTTTGTGAAGGTGAGAAAAACTATAAGAAGGGGGGTTGAATTGTGTTGGATTTTTCCTGGTTTCCTTTTCTTAATGTTTAAAAGTTGTTCAAAATTTGTGGTGTACAGATTCTGATATAGAGTCTGAGTGCAGCAGATAGTACAAAAACACAAAGATAAAGATTATAACAGAGAGAGAGAGAAAGAAAGCAGACACAAAGCAATTTTATACTGGTTCCTCCTACAACCCAGGAGTAGTCCAGTCCCCTTGCACTTCCAAGGGATTTCACTATAATCACTCAGGATTACAAATTGCTCAAGGACAACTCCAAGACTTTCCTATGCTCAAGTACACAACTCAAGACTTCCTGCTCTAGGACTCTTCCTAAAGACATCCTTGCTTAAGCACACAACTTAAGACTTCCTGCTCTAGGACACTCCTTCCTTGATCAAGGACAGCTCCAAGAGACTTACAAGTGATCAAGCACGTAGACAAGATACTTCCAATGCTACAAGGACACACCTAAGAGACTTTTAGTGCTCAAGGTTTCACCAAGAGGCTTATACATTTTAGCTTCACAAGATAAAGACTTCTAATTTGCTAAACACCTGATTTAACAATGTTTGGTGTATACGAACAAATGAACAGACTCTCTACAACTCTAGGATTTCTAAGATACAAAGTTTGTTAGAAATATCCTAAGTGTTTTGCTGCTATTTGATTTGACAGAGTAATGGCACAGCTTTATAGCAGAGTCTTGTCGATCATCTTCATGGTCTTTATCTCCTTTTATAGGCAGGGATTTGAGAGAGGTTGGAGAAGAGTGTCAGCGCAAATAGAGTCGTTGAGAAGCTTTGATCAAGAACATTGATCCTTTGCCTGATATGGATAATCTCGTTGGATGGTCTTTAAATTTTCCTTTGCTGAAAGAAGAATTATACATTGCATTGCTTTGTTCTTGATGACTTTTGTCTGATTGTGCACGTAGACAGAAGAAGACAAAATGAACTGCACATATTAGAACCTTAATAGTGACAGTTCACAGAATAGGACAAAACCTACGTGGATTCCAGGGTCCCTCATAACTTACTCAAGTCTGAGGGTGATCTAAGTCTGTAGTGTCTGCTTCTAGTTTGATGACCATCATAGAGTCTATTGAGTTGTCTCTCCAGAATCTGTGTGGTACCCATCTTCTTAGGACGTTGACTTCTAGTTGACCTTCCTTTGGTCTTCTATCATAGTCTTCTTAACTCCTCTTGGTCCTTCTAATGTTCTTCATATGTTCATCCTTGATAGATAGATTCTTCCTTGATTCTGCACACTTGAACATATATTAGTATTCTAATTGTTCTTCAATACTTTGTTATCATCAAAACCTTAGAGGAATTGTCCAAGACACTTCTTGTTCCAACAATCTTCCCCTTTTTGATGATGACAAACACAAGTATTTTGAACAATTGTTGTTAATTCTAATTAACAGTTAGACTTTAAGGTATGAGATTTGCAAGCTCCCCCTAAGTCTGACAGTCTCAGATTGAGGTTTGCAAGCTCCCCTGAGTCTGTGATGGGTCCATTAAGGTGAGGTTTTCAAGCTCCCCCTAAGTCTTATTTCCAGTTAATTAAATTCATTCTTAGTCACTATTAAGCGCATCAGAACAAATAAACAATAAAGCATATCAGAACATCAATAAGATATCAGATTGATCACACAGTGGTTTGTAAGCTCTGATTAAGTCCAATCTAATACCCATCAAGACATCATACTTTGATCACACAGAGGTTTGCAAGCTCCGACTAAGATCAGGTCTGATATCCCATCAGTTCTGATAAGATTAACATTTAAGCACAAAATCTTTTATTTTCAATTTATAACATAAAAAAACTTTACAGAAAAAACAAAGGTTTCCTTAGTTTCTATTTTGGCTCAGTGTTCAAATACTTTCTTCTACTCCCCCTTTTGTCATCGACAAAAAATATACAGGTTAAAAACTATGAATGCAAAAGGAAAAAAACAAGAAGAATGAACAAGAATCATCTGAAATATATTGTAAGAATAAATTAAAATTATTCAGGTCAGCTTACAATGTATTTTAGACAAAACAAAAAAACAAAGCTAAGACTAATAAAAAAACCAAATCCTAGGTTCTGAACTCAGTATCTGATCTAACATTAAATCCTAAGCTATGTTGTCAAGTCTTATTGTTGTAAGGTCTTCTGCATATTCAGATTCTTCAGATACACCCAGAAGCCTTCACAACCTTGAGTCTGGAGATGTCACTTAAACATGACCTTTTCGTCCAAATCCAGCGATCAAGATTCAAGACTTCATCTCCGTCTTCAATGGGGTTTAAGCAACCATCATACATTGCTGAGTTGAACTCTAGCACATTTGTGAATGGCAGAGTTAGGCTGCTTAAACTTATCCCCTGTTTTGGATGTCCTCCTCTCTGGTTCTTGATTATTTTCGTTCCATATATCATCTAGAGCTTCAAGAATGTTCATCCATTTTTGCATTTCAAAATGATTTTCTATATCATAGCTTCTCTTTTGATTGAACGGACACTTATGAGTTTAGGTTTCAGGATTATGGTTTTCCTTATGATCCCAGGGAATACAAAAGGTTTTTCCATGAATGCTTTTAGAAAACTTAATGATATGAGTGGAAATGAAGAGTGTGACTGTCACTATAAATAGAGTGTCACAACTTTTCATCTTCAGGTAATTTTTGAAAACATAGAACGAGGCAAAAAGAAAATACAATAATGATAAAACGGGGCGCTAGAAAATAGTAGTCAGAGAATAAACATCATTGCCTTCAGATTATTACCCAACAATCACAAGCCATGTCAAATACTTACTCAGAAAAGTGATTTGTAGGTGGATAGGTGTATGAAAGACAAATTAGACTTTTCCACTTACGTGTATTGTCAGAGTCTAGATTATCCAACTTCTGTGTCACTCCATAATCTGTTAAGTATTCAGATTCAACTGCTTGTGATAAATGCTCATAGAGACTTTGACTGAGGTAGCTTCTAAACTCTTTTTCTGATTTTGTGTTATCACTCAAGAACAAGTGATATTCTAATATAAAATGCATGTTTAAATTCTTTTTAATAAACTCAAATCTTTCAACAGTTAATGGCATTTGTAAAAATATCAGCCCATTGGTGATATGTATCAATGAATTGAATGTCTATTACACCTTTCTGAACATAATATCTTATAAAGTTGTGTTTTATCTCAATATGATTTGCTCTAGAGTGAAGAATTGGGTTCTTAGACAGACAAATAGTAGCAGTATTATCATAGTAACTGAGATATTACTCTCACTTATCTGATAGTCTTCTAACTGATGTTTCATTTATGTGCAACAACTTGCAGCTGATACGTATTCTGCTTCTGCTTGTGGACAATGCAATAGTGCTTTGTCTCTTACTAGCCCATGAGATTAAGTTTTCACCAAGGAATTGACAATTTTCACTGATGGATTTTCTTTCAATTCTATCCCCAACATAGTCAAGCATCACATAATCCAACTAGGTTATAATCCTGAGATTTCTTATACATAATTCCTAGATTAGTTGTTTCTTTCAGATACCTGAAGATTCTCTTAACAGTTGTTAAGTGAGATTCTCTAGGATCTGACTGCAATCTTGCACACATACATACATTGAATAAGATATATTGCCTAGATGTTGTTAGATAAAGTAAGGAACCTATCATACCTATGTACAACTTTTGATCCACCTTGCTGCTTGATTCTTCTTTGCTCATGTTGCGGTTTGGATGCATTGGAGTAGCCATTAGTTTACAATCCTCAAGATTGAACTTCTTCAGAAGTTCCTTTGCATATTTAGATTAATGAACATAAACTCCATCCTTGCACTGGTTGATTTGAATACCTAGAATGAACTTTAATTCTCTCATCATACTCATTTCAAACTCAGCTTGCATGATCTTAGAAAATTATTTACATAGAGCAGCATTATTGGAGCCAAAAATGATATCATCAACATATATCTGAACAATTAAGATGTCTTTCTTTAATGTCTTTCTGTAGAGAGTGGTATCTGTCGCGCCGCTAAAAACGCTCGAGCGTACTAACGCTCGGAATAACTACCGAGTCGCCACCAAAGTTTTATTTTTAAAGGGAAACGTTGATAAAGCCCTTGACGATTTGGAAGGATGGTCATCGCAACCCTTAACAGGTCCGGGAGTCGATTATGCAAGGGGGAAGGTATTAGCACCCCTCACATCCGTTGTACCCAACGGGAACCTCCTAATTTGAAATAGAATGACGATTGTCCGAACAACGAGACATACGTCAAGTGCTCGTGCAACCGGGGAATGGAAAGACATACGTCGAACCACTCATTTTTCATTCAAGTTTATTATCGAAAATTAATTGTCGTAAACTACAATTAAAAGTATTAACACTTATTATATTTTTTAAATCCTTTAATCAATTAAAATGAATTACAGCTCCTTTGGAATCAACTCGACGATAAAGCTTCCTTTGTCATTTTTTTTACGCAAAAACGGGTTACGCGAGTAAAACGGCGATTAAGGGGCAAAATGGTCAAAAACCAACCTCAGGGGTAAAACAGTAAAAAAACAGTAAGAAAAATAATTAGTTTCTGTTCTTGTGATTATTATAATTTTTATGATTTTTTTGGATTTTTCTATGATTTTTTAAGTGTAAAAAATGAGTTTAAATGACTAAAAATGAGAACAGGGGCAAAATGGTAAATTAAGTCACACAGAAAAAATGCAGAAAAAATATGCAGGAACAGCAGAACACGTTTTTTTATGATTTTTTTCTCAACTTCTCAGCTCGATTTCTCACTCAATATTGAACCAAATACGAAAATAAAAATATCATGGTAAAGCTTGCCTATGAGTACCACATCCTAGTTGTCTTAGATCTACCAAAAGATGTCCTAAAACTAACTATATTTCGACCACAAGTCATGCTCATGAACTTGTGGTGAAAAATGCATTATTTATGAAAAAAACTTCAAATCTCTAGACAATGCGAAAAATGAAATAATAAATGAACAAGGATACTTACAAACTCCTAGCAAAGCTGTAGATGCACGAAAATGGAAGGGGTTTTGAGTGGTTGTGGTTTTTTAAGATGGTAGTGATGAAGAAAATAAATAGTAGCAAAAAATAGTATTTTGCTACTATTCTCCTCTCTTGGTGTGATTTTTTTCTATGATTTTGTTGCTGTTTTTTTCACTCTTGTTCAAGACCCAAAGCTCTTGCTTTTGCCTCTCTCACTCTAGGGTTTTTTTTCTCTCTTATCATTCCTCCCTTTTTTTTCAGTTAAGAGGGGTATTTATAGAGTGGAGAATTAGGGTTTTTGCTAGCTTTGAAAGGATAAGAGTGGCTTAAAAAATCTGAAAAATGGCAGCCCTTTGTCTCATTAGGCATGCATGGGAGATGGGGAGCTTGCATGGAAATGGTATGAAAAAATTCAAAAAATGCAAAAAGGAGTAAAAACATGTAGCATGCAAATGGAAAAAAGGCATCTTTGACTAGGTTTTCTTTGTATATATTTTTTTTAAAACCATAAGAATGTTTAATTATTATCAATAAATAAATAAAAATAATAATAAAAAAAACCTTTTTTTAAAAAAAAATAAAAAAAATGAAAATTTGGGGCCTTGACGGGCGTCATGGGGCTGACGGGCGTCACGGTGGCTGACGGCCAGCCCGTGACAGGCGTCAAGGGGTGACAGGCGTCACGGTGGCTGACGACCAGCCCGTGACGACCGTCAGGGGTGGTAAATGATTTTTTTTATTTAATGCATGATGATGATGATGATTTTTTAAAACAAAAAAAAGACTTGGACAAAATTAGGGTACAACAGTATCAGCTTGTCCTTTTTGAAAACCTTTTTCAAGCACGAAATTACTTAGTGTATCATACCATGCTCTGGGAGCTTGTTTCAGACCATATAGTGATTTCTTAAGTTTGAAGACATGATCTAGATGTTTTACATCCTCAAATCCGGGAGGTTGTTTAACATAGACTTCTTCAGAAATGACACCATTGAGAAAGGCACTCTTAACATCCATCTGATATAAGATGATACCATGATTGACAGCATAAGACAAAAGTAATCTTATTGCTTCCAGTCTAGCAACAGGTGCAAATGTTTCTGTGTAATCAATTCCTTCTTGCTGACTGTAGCCTTGTGCTACCAATCTAGCTTTGTTTCTGATTGCTTCTCCTTGCTCATCGAGTTTGTTCCTGAAGACCCACTTTGTTCCAATGATGTTCTTCTGGGAAGGTTTGACAACTAGATCCCAAACATCATTTATTTGGAACTGATTCAGTTCTTCTTGCATGGCCACAATTAGGGGTGTGCATGGTCGGATATTTTGACCGACCAAACCATATCCATATATAAACCACTTATATGGTTTTGGATTTCTAACCATGACCATATTTTATTGTAAACCGGTTATATAACCGGTTATGAATATGGTTATGGATATATAACCTGTTACTTTTACAAAACTGGTTTATAAATGGATATGGTTTGGTTTAAAAAATATTTGGTTTTTTCTTAATCCGGATTAAAAATGGTTATTTATTGGTTTAAAAACCAGTTTTAAACCGGGTTTTTTTTGTTAAAACCGGTTTTTAAGACCGAATTTTACAAAAAAAAATCCAAATTTTGTTAAAATAAGAAAGATGCATCGTCATGTCGTACAAAAAAATGCACCAACAAATTTACAAAAATATACAAGCTACAATAATTTGGAGACCCTCAACAATCTTTACAAAAATGCATCGTCTTGCAACAAGCGTGTCAATCTTCATCAAGAGAAATGGGGGCTGAAGCACCACCTTTACTATGAGTTATTGCTGCAAAAAAAAATAATCAACAAACACAAAAGCTCATCAATTCAGAGCTTTGACAGTTATCATAGACAAAAGTAAGCTGTAATCTACAGATAGAATTCAAAACCATAAACTATGTTATCACAGATCAGATTGGCATGTTACATTTACCATGATTTAGAACCATATAGTTCTCATATTAGATAGCATGTGCCAGTACAAAAACCGCATAACTCTAGAGCATAAGAAACTTGTGAAAAGACAAAGTGCATTCCAAGATCGTTTGAGGAGGCGTTATCAAGTGTGATAGTCAAGATATTATTAAGTCCCCATTCTGTCAAACAATTATCAATAGTGTTCGCCATAACCTTCCTTGTATGGCCTGTGACTTGACAAAAACTTAAAACCCTATTTTGCAAGGATTTCAGAGGTAAACATTAATATATTTCAATGATTTCAGTGGTAGATTACAACAACCAGTTTTCACACTGTCATTACTTACTTTTCAGTAAATCAGGCTTTAAGGAAAATTAAAGAAATATTATCTGCCTTGCATATATCCCTATTCTTGTTACAAATTGATCACAACTACACTAACAGAGGAGAACTAAACAGAAAGTTGTTACATAACAGAAGGTAACAAGCTAATGACAAGTTCAAATAATAATAATAATAACTAATAAATTTAATAATCTAAGGTGTCAATATGTAATACTAATCTTGAATAGTTTCTGTCCACTATTCACTTATGCGTGAACTAATACATTTTAGTTCAACATCTTTCATTCTTAATTTATAACATCAAAATAAAGCCAAATCCAATAGTCTCAAACTAATCACAAACAAGTCACAAACTGAGTAAATCTACACTTATTTTAGTTCAAATCAGAGGTTATGTGTAAGATATTTTGTCAAACTAATCACAAACAAGTCACAAACAGAGTAAATCTACACTAATTTTAGTTCAAATCAGAGGTTATGTGTTGTTGGGTTTTTGTAGATTGGCTACATTTTGCAAAAACATCTTCTAGCCAGATGCTGGGACAGATGCGGTAGCATATGGAACAGCATTATGTGACTTGTGATTTTCGCGCCAGCTAGCGCTTTAATTTTTGTACGCAATCTTCCAAAGATTTGCTTGAAGTTTATTTTCCTCTAGCTTGCTGATCAAGGCGCGTGTATCTGATTGAAGATTTGCTTGAAGTTTTATTTGCCTTGGTATTTTTTTTACAAGATATTGTTCTATATTTGGAAGTTTTTTTATTGTCTCTAGAAGGTTTTCCAGCTGGACCGGACAATGGCCACGTTCTGTTTTGAAGCCCAAACCCGTGCTATCTCAGTGTTATATATTTGTGAAGACAAACCCTAGTTGTGTAACTAAAAACCGTGTGTGTTAGCAAAGCGTGTGTTTAAGGTTTTTAGGGTTTCTTTTGTTAATTGTGAGCCTTGCTTGTATCTTCCCGATTCAAGTTAAGGACTGAGTTTGTTTGAGTTGTAATTGTAAGCTGCTCCTAAGCTTTTAAGTACGGAGTGAGTATGGGTTATTAGAGTGTGTTTCTCTTGGTTGTGTTTTTGTGTGGTTGATAACAATACTGTCTGTGTTGTTGGTAGGAATTGAGACGGGGTCTCATATCTAGGAGTTCCTAGATAGAGTTGCCACTGGTAGGGTCTTGGTGCAAAGTCAAGTAGTGTGTCTGCGTTGGTCTTTTCACTAGAACTATAATAGTGGATTCATTCCTGGATTGGTATCCCCCAGAGTAGGAGAGTTGCTCCGAACTGGGTTAACAAACTCACTGTGTACTTTATATTTCTGCTGTGTTCCTTTTAATTTGTGCTTTGTTACGCTGCGTTATTTTAATTGTAGTTCTGAGTAGACAGGTGCTCGGACAGTTGTGCCAACATTGTGCACAGCATCTGTCAGTCAGGTTGCCAAGAATTTCAATTGGCATCAGAGCAGGCACCCTGTTCTGTGTGGGTGAGCTCCAGGGAAAGAATTTTCTGGCTTAATGGATAAAGAAGGAGGACTGGTGAACAGACCACCCCTGTTGGATGTGTCGAACTATGACATTTGGAAATCACGCATGACAACATTCTTGAAATCTCTAGACAGCAGAGCTTGGAAGGCTGTGATCAAGGCATGGGTCCCTCCTAAAATAAAAGATGCGAATAATGTTGATACTGATGAGTTAAAACCAGAAGAGGAGTGGTCTACAGCAGAAGACACTGCAGCTATTGGAAACTCTAAAGCCCTGAATGCTTTGTTTAATGGTGTAGACAAGAACATGTTCAGGTTGATTAAACAATGTACTATTGCTAAGGAAGCTTGGGATATCCTAAGAACAGCTCATGAAGGTACTCAAAAGGTCAAGAAGTCAAGGCTACAACTGCTAACAACATAGTTTGAGAATCTGAGAATGAAGGAAGGAGAGAGTGTTCATGACTTTCACATGAATGTGCTAGAATATGCTAACACATTTGAATCCTTGGGAGAAAAGATGTCTGATGAAAAACTGGTAAGTAAAATCCTCAGGTCCCTACCTAAGAAATTTGATATGAAAGTATGTGCTATTGAGGAGGCCCAAGATATTGGAAGTATGAAAGTTGATGAGTTGATTGGATCTCTTCAAACTTTTGAATTGAAGGCTAATGAAAGATCTGAAAAGAAAGACAAGAACATTGCTTTCATCTCCAACACTGATGAAGATGATGTGGAGAGTAATTTAGATATTGATGAGAGCATCTCTGAAGCTATTGTGTTGTTGGGCAAACAATTTAATAAAGTTGTGAAGAGGATGGACAGACGCTCTAGGACAAATGCTCCGGACAACAGTCGCATCATCTATAAAAATGTCAACAATCAGAGGAAACCTAGAACTGATGACAAAATCAATCAAAGCAAAGGGGTGCAATGCCATGAATGCGAAGGATTTGGTCACATCAGAACTGAGTGTGCAACTTATCTGAAGAAACAAAAGAAGGTGATGACTGTGTCTTGGTCTGATGAGGATGAATCAGAAGAAGAACCTGAAACTGCAAAACATGTGAATGCCTTGACTGGAGTGTGCACATCTGACAATGAATCTAGTGATGAAGAGGTAACATATGATGAATTGGCTGATTCTTACAAGGAGCTATGTCTCAAAAGTGAGGAAGTTTGTAGAACTTTAGAAAAACAAAAGAGGACCATTGCTCTCTTGCAAGCTGAGAAAGACAAACTTCTGAAAATAAACTCAGACCTCAATGATGAGGTTATCTTACTTACTTCCAAGATTGACAATATGAACAAGCAACTGCGGATGATGAACAAAGGTACTGATGCTTTAGACGAAATTCTGGAAATAGGACAGAAACCTGGAGATTCTAAAGGTATTGGGTTTGACTACAGATCCTTGCCTCAGCAGAAACAACTACCAGTGAGACAGTTTGTGCCATCTGTTAGTACTTATGATCATACTATGTCAAGACAGATGCCCCAACATCAGGTGAGACAACAGGCATCTGGATATAGGCCCAAATCAAAAGGAAGGTATTATGGTTGGGTATGTCACTACTGTGGAAGAAAAGGACATATCAGACCTTTTTGTTTCAAATTATATGGTTACCCTGACAGGACCTATTCACCAAGACCTGATCCCATAGTCAAGATCACCAAGAAGCAGTGGAAGCAAAAAAATGATAATTTCACAAGCAACACTGTGGATCCTAGAAAAATAGAACCAGAAGCTGATGAGATTGCTCAAATTGCTCATACATCTCTGAGAGTGTCATCCAGAAATGATTGGTACTTTGACAGTGGATGTTCCAGACATATGACTGGTGATAAAAATTACTTAACTGATGTTAAGCCCTATGCTACAAGTTTTGTGACTTTTGGGGATGGAGCCAAAGGAGAAATAAAGGGTGTAGGAAATCTTGTGGAAGAGGGTCTACCCAAACTTGATAAGGTGCTTCTTGTGAAAGGATTAACTGCTAACTTAATTAGTATTAGTCAACTGTGCGATCAAGGAATGAAGGTCAACTTTACAAAGAGTGAATGCTTAGTTGCTAACAGTGAAGGGGACATCCTGATGAAAGGTGTTAGATCAAAGGACAATTGCTACTTGTGGGTCTCTCAAGATAAAGCAAAGTTATGTACTTGTCTAATAACCAAAGAAGATGAAGTTAAGCTATGGCACCAAAAGCTTGAGCATCTGAATCTCAGAAGCATGAAGAAAGCTATTGCTGAAGGAGCCATCAGAGATCTACCAAAACTCCAAATTCAGGAAGGAAGTATATGTGGAGAATGCCAGATAGGAAAACAGACCAAGATGCCTCACCAGAAGCTGCAACATTTGTCCACATCCAGAGTTCTTGAGCTATTGCACATGGACTTAATGGGACCTATGCAAGTCGAAAGCTTAGGTGGTAAGAAGTATGCATTTGTTGTTGTTGATGATTTTTCCAGATATACTTGGATAAATTTCATTAAGGAGAAATCAGACACTTTTGAAAAATTCAAGGATCTTTGCTTACAACTTCAGAGAGAAAAGGATTGTGGAATTGTTAGAATCAGAAGTGACCATGGGAAAGAGTTTGAGAATGGTAAGTTCTCTGATTTCTGCATTTCTGAAGGAATATTTCATGAGTTCTCTGCACCCATTACTCCCGAACAAAATGGGATAGTTGAGAGAAAGAACAGGACTTTGCAAGAATCTGCCAGAGTTATGCTACATGCAAAGAAGCTGCCATTTTTCTTTTGGGCTGAAGCCATGAACACAGCCTGCTATATTCATAATAGAGTGACTTTGAGAAAAGGTACATCTACAACCTTGTACGAGCTATGGAAGGACAGGAAGCCAACAGTGAAGCACTTTCATGTGTTTGGTAGTAAGTGCTATATTTTAGCTGACAGGGAACCAAGAAGAAAGATGGATGCTAAAAGTGAAGAGGGAATTTTTCTAGGCTATTCAACAAACAGCAGAGCCTATAGAGTATACAACTCCAGAACCAAGACAGTGATGGAATCTATAAACGTTGTTGTAGATGATGAAGGTAATAATGCTGTGCCAGATGATGCTACATTTGCCTCAGCATCTGACCTACAGGAAGAGAAGAAAGAAGATGAAGCAAGTAGTAAGCAAGATTCTGAAGTAACTGGTCCAGAGAAGACTGCTCCCAACAAAGGACCATCTATCAGAGTTCAGAAAAACCATCCCATAGATCAAGTCATTGGCGATCCTAACCAAGGGATTACAACTAAAAGGAACTATGATGAGGTATCAAATTCTTGCTTTATATCTAAATTTGAACCAAAGAATGTTAAGGAAGCTCTAACTGATGAGTTCTGGATAAATGCTATGCAAGAAGAATTAACTCAGTTCAAGAGAAGTAATGTGTGGGACTTAGTTCCTAGACCAGATAATGTGAATGTCATAGGTACCAAGTGGGTTTATAAAAACAAGTCTGATGAAAATGGTACTATCACTAGAAACAAAGCTAGACTGGTTGCACAATGATATTCTCAAATTGAAGGTGTAGACTTTGATGAGACTTTTGCTCCTGTAGCTAGGTTGGAATCTATTAGATTGTTACTTGGGATTGCATGCATACTAAAATTCAAGCTGTATCAGATGGATGTCAAGAGTGCCTTTCTCAATGGGTACTTAAATGAAGAGGTCTATGTGGAACAGCCTAAAGGTTTCATTGATCCAAGTTTTCCAAACCATGTTTACAAATTGAAGAAAGCTCTATATGGCCTGAAGCAAGCCCCTAGAGCTTGGTATGAGAGACTTGCTGAATTTCTAGTTAATCATGGCTATAGGAAGGGAGGAAATGATAAAACCTTGTTTGTGAAAGATGAAAATGGACAGCTGATGATTGCTCAAATATATGTAGATGACATAGTCTTTGGAGGAATGTCTGACCAGATGATAGAGCATTTTGTTCAGCAAATGCAATCTGAATTTGAAATGAGTCTTGTAGGTGAGCTAAAGTTCTTTCTTGGTCTTCAAGTGAAACAGATGGAAGATACTATATTTATCTCTCAAAGTAAGTATGCTAAAAATATAGTCAAGAAATTTGGGATGGAAAATGCTGCTCATAAAAGAACTCTTGCTCCTACACATGTGAAACTATCAAAGGATGAGAAAGGTGTGGATGTTGACCAAAGTATGTATAGAAGTATGATAGGGAGTCTTCTATATCTCACTGCAAGTAGGCCTGATATCACATTTGCAGTTGGAGTGTGTGCCAGGTACCAAGCTGAACCAAAAATAAGCCATCTGACTCAGGTGAAGAGAATTCTGAAGTATGTGAATGGTACCAGTGACTATGGTATGTTGTATTCTCATGGGGAAAGCACTGTGTTGTTTGGGTATTGTGATGCTGACTGGGCTGGAAGTGCAGATGATAGGAAGAGTACTTCTGGTGGATGTTTCTTTCTAGGTAACAATCTTATATCCTGGTTCAGTAAGAAGCAAAACTGTGTTTCCTTGTCTACAGCTGAAGCTGAGTACATAGCAGCTGGTAGCAGTTGTTCTCAATTGTTGTGGATGAGACAGATGCTGAGTGAATACAATGTCAAGACAGATGCTATGACATTATATTGTGACAATCTGAGTGCAATTAATATCTCCAAAAATCCTATACAACATAGCAGGACCAAACACATTGACATTAGACATCATTTTATTAGGGATCTGGTTGAAGAAAAAATTGTTACTCTTGAACATGTTGCAACTGAAGAGCAATTAGCAGATATTTTTACCAAAGCTCTTGATGCTAATCAATTTGAAAAATTAAGACGGAAGTTAGGGATATGTTTATTTGAGGAATTGTAGCAATTAATTTCTGAGGGGCGTGCAGCTAGTATTTTCTCCCTCCTCAACCGCTTGGTGCACGTCATTCAAGGAGGTTATTTCCAACTTTCCTTTTTCAAAACTCTCACACGCTACCATCATTGTTTGTGTCTTAACGTCTCTCAACTCCTCAACTCCTCTCTTGCCGCTCTCATCATCATTCAAAAATCGCACTTTCTTCATACCTTCAAACACCAAATCATCATGTCTGATTCTACTTCTCATCAAAACATGCAAGATCAAACTTCATCACCAACACCCTCTGCAGCGATCATCACCGACGCCCTTCCTCTCACTACCATTCTCAGCTCTCCTACAAAGAAGCGACGAACTAGGTCGTCTGCATCACGAAGGAAGGCTCCTGCCAAATCTAGCAAAGCTACCTCTTCTACTGCAGTTAACACGAGGTCAAAATCGAAAGATAAGACATCTACCACTCCCGCTGTTCAACGAATAGGGTTAAGCATGGACGATTTGTACTGTAAGGACAATCCTTTTGTATCGACTGTTGTTGAACCAAATGTTGACCCTTCTGTAGTACCCCAATTTTGTCCTAAGCCTTTCTAACAAAAAAAAAATCAAAAAAATCAAAGAGGGAGAAAAAGTCAAAGTCAACAAAAGTCAACAGAAAAGTCAACATTTCAAAAATGATGACTTCGCACTGCGAAGTCTGCGATTTTTCTGCAGATTTTTGATTTCTTTGATTTAATTCCAGAATTTGTTGCACATCATTTGCATATTTATTTTAATCAGCATTCATGGCTAATTGGGCCAAGAAAAACCAGAAATGAGAGACTTGCCATTAATGCCAAGGTTGGAAGCTTTTTCTTCCAACCTAGCATGTGACAAGCAAGTGGGCTTGCCCTTGGGCAGCTCTTGTCCCTCCCAAGTGACCTGTTAACCACCCCAAGGTTGCCAGCCACCTGCTTGAAGACTTTCTTCCTGCTTGCTCCCCCCAAAACCAGTCAAACCAGCTGCATTTTTCACTTGAAATAGCCATGAGTGCCTACCCTGTTTTGCAGCAGCTTTTCACCCTCTCACACCAGCCATTTGTAGCCTTTTGCATCCCCCAATCTCTGCACATCATAGTGCACGTTTTTATTGATCAACCATTGAGATTGCAAGGATTGATCCCCAAGCTTGGCCAATTGCAATCCAGCCCTATTTCATCATCATTTCTATCCAAAAACCTTTGAATTGGTGGCTGAAATCAGGCTAAGTCTTGACCCTTGGCACAAGGCAAGGTTACCTCTATCCATTAGCATTTAATGCAAAGGGATTTAGCCTGATCCTAGCCCACAAATCAGCTGGATTTTGGGGATTTCTAATGATGAAATTGATTTGGTTTTGGCCTATAAATAGAGATGCAAGGCAAGAGGAAGGACAACATTATTCTAACAAGAAAACACTACTCATAAACACTTGAAACACTTCCAAACAACCAGAAAACCAGCAAAGCACTAGCAAAAACCAAATCAAACACAAAGCCTCACAAAGTTCATTGCTCATCACCAACATTCAAAACCTTTGCAAGAACCTTCAACCAATTCAAATCCATTGCAGCTGGAGCTTTGCTAAGGATCTCTGTAAGTATTCTAAGTACTGATCTTGCATTTACAATTGTGTTTGCATCCTAATTTTGGTCCAAAACCTTTTTGTTCTAAAAAACCCCTTTGAATTTCAAAAGAAATCCCAAGGTTTTCAAAACATCAAAACTGGTTTGTCCAAGCCTTTTCACTGCAAAAAATCAAAGCTTTTCACTCACCTAAAAGGTCCTGAGTGTGTTCAGAAGTTGTTTCTGAACAAAAGTTCAGAAACAGCTTCTGAACCCAAAAATTCGCATTGTTCGCAGTGCGAAGTCATGGTCGCAGTGCGACCATGACAGAACTCAGAATCTGAGTTTAGGTGCCCAAATGGCCAATTTTTGAGGTTCTAGCCCAAGAGCTCAGAACCTAGGTGTTTTAAAACCCATGTTTTTCAAACCAGTTCAAGGATTTTGCATAATATTGGAAAATTCGCAAGTTCGGGTAACATTTTTTGGATAACTTGTAAAACAAGTCATATCCCCAAGCCTTTAAAACCACTTGAGCAAATAAGCTATGTTCATCATTTCAAACTAAAACTTGAACAATAAATATTGTTCATGATTTTCAAAACCAAGCGTGAACATACGCCGAATTTGTTCGCTTTTTTAAAATCGTTCACAAAACGAGCCGAACTTGTGCGTTTTCTAGCAAAATTGCTAAAATCTTTCATTTTGGGTTTTCAAACCAAATGTTTTGATATACCTTGGGATTTCTAAGAAATTCTACCAAAAAAACTTGAATGAAAAAGGGATGGTGTGACGTATGTCTCTCCATTGCCTCGATTGTACGAATGCGTGACGTATGTCTCGTCGTTCGGACAATCGTCATTCCATTTTTCAACGTATCCAACCATAACCAAACCAAATCTTGGCCCCTTGTGGTCAATCCGAACCTTTTGGTCCCCCGTGGCCACTAGATTCAATCTCTCGACTCATTTGAGTCACTCGGTCAATGTTCGACTCGTCCGAGTCCATTGTACCCGTTCTTGATCCCAGTGGATCAATCGAACAATCCCCCGACTCGTTGGAGTCCCCTCGGTCAATGATTGACTCGTTGGAGTCCATTGCACCTCTTTTGGTCCCATAGCGACCAACTCAACTCTTTTACCCAACGGACATGTTTTGCCCATTCTAGCGCGATTCGTGAACAAATGCTTAATAAGTCTCCCAAGCGCGAGCATACAAGCAAGACGCTTAATAAGTCTCCCGAGCGCGAGCATACAAGCTACGTTTTAATCGCAAGAATTCGGTTAAAACATCGTCCATTTAAAATTAACCAACATATGTGCGTTTTTCTACCAAAGAACTACGTACGCTTTGAATTCTCCGACTACCGGGAGATACGTAGGAGCAAAATCGACATCTTGTCAAGCGCAATAATAAAAAAAAAAATTTCCTTTCGTTTGTTTTCATCTCTTTCCCCCCTTTTAGTATATTTTATTTTGACATAGATAAGCATGCGCGCAAAACTTTTAAAAACAATTTAAGCTTTAGCCAAATAGAAGGTTCCCGTTGAGTACAACGGACGTGAGGGGTGCTAATACCTTCCCCTTGCGTAATCGACTCCCGAACCCGACAATGGTTGCGATGACCATCCTTTCCTCATCGTCAAGGGTTTTATTATCGTTTCCCTTTCAAAAAAAAACATAAGGGTTTATCAACGTTCCCTTTACACAAAAACTTTGGTGGCGACTTCACAAAGGCCCTCCGAGCGTTCGAGGACGTCCTCGGAGGATTTGCGCGTTTTTCTCATTAAAAACGAGGTGCGCACACCTTCTGTCAACGAATCTGAGAATATTGCTGTTGAAAGTACTGTAGCTACGTCTGAAACCCTAGGTCCTGATAACCCTAAGGTATCTGACAAATTAGTTGATGATTCTTCAAATTCCCCTACAGAGCAAGATGTTACCGTTATTTCTGTTGAAAAGAATGTTGTTAATCCGGATGTTTCTGAGACACCTGCTATTCCCCCTGCCACAACAAAGGATGCTGTGACAGATGCTCAAGCATCTTTGTCACAAGCTCATGAGGAGCCTGAAACGGTGGTTCCAAACTCCCCTGATTCTGTGAGTGCTCATGAGAAAGATTCTTCCAAGTCTGAAGATGAAGGTACTGAGACCCAGGATGTTGTAGATAATGCTGAGACTGTTATTTTAGACCATGCTGACACTGTTGCTGTTGAGGAAGCTGTGCCTGAAGAAAGACCTCAGGAAAAGACTGGTGTTATGGGTGTTGCTCGCAGGACTAGGAGCAAATCTGACAAAACTGCTGCTATTGTTAGTGAAGGACAAAAAGAAAGTAAGAAGAAACCTGTTAATGCTGGGAAGAGGCCTATGTATGGTCCTCCCAAAGTTGGGAGCAAGAAGG
Organism: Medicago ruthenica; assembly: GCA_018208015.1. Taxonomy (NCBI): domain Eukaryota; kingdom Viridiplantae; phylum Streptophyta; class Magnoliopsida; order Fabales; family Fabaceae; genus Medicago; species Medicago ruthenica. The sequence continues at coordinate 63,731,357 of CM031378.1, read as the reverse complement.
TGGCTCAAAGTGATCCCAAGAAGAAGAGTCTCAAAAGAAAAGACCCTCCCTCTAGTGATTCTGAGTTTGAAGTTGCTGAGCTTGAAGCTGCCACATCTGGTGGAGCTTCCAGAAAAACAATGAAGGGTATGAAGATTCCTCTAACCATCCCTCCAGCCCCTCTTGATAATGTCTCTTTTCATTTGGAAAATGGGTCTTCTAGGTGGAAGTTTATATACCACAGAAGACTGGATCTTGAAAGAAATCTGAAGGAAGAAGTATTCAAGTGTAAAAAGCTGGTTGATGTGTTGGAATATGCTGGACTGATGAAGACTGTGAGAAATCTGGGTCCATGTTATGATAAGCTGGTCAGGGAATTTCTGGTAAATGTTTCTGATGAGTGTGATGACACAAGAAACCCTGAGTATAGGAAGGTTTTTGTTCGAGGTAAGTGTGTCAACTTCTCTCCTATGGTGGTCAACACATACCTTGAGAGATCTGCTGAGGAGACCCCTGATTTGGAGGTCACTGAGGACACCATTTGCAAGGCAATCACTGATAACAAGATTAAGCACTGGCCAAAGCATTTGTCTTCTGCTCAACTGTCTCCCATGTATGCTGTTTTGAACAGGATCTGTGCTCAAAACTGGACTCCAACCACTCACTCAAATTCTGTTGCTTATGGGTTGGCTAAGTTGATTTATGCCGTGGGCACGAAGTCACCCTTTGATTATGGAGCCTACATCTATTATCAAGTTTTGGAGCATGCTAAGTCTTTTGCTATTAAGTTTCCAATTGCTTTTCCTACCCTCCTGTGTGGAATTATTCTTCAGCAACACCCTGATATTTTGATCAGTAGTGATGAGCCCTGCAAGAGGCCTGGTCCTATGGCTTTGGATTGCAGTTTGCTGTCTGAGACACATGATGCTGATGTAGCTGGTACTTCTGTCCGAACATCTGGTGTGCTCTCCAGAAAGCAAATGATTGCTGATCTTACTGAGACTAGTGTGGCTCTTGGAGCTAGGAAGGTGAAGATTGACAGGATCATTGCAGCTTTGAAGGCTGAAGCTGAAGCTGAGGGTGAGTAGGATGAAGAAGAAGGAGGAAATATGCCTGCTGCTTCTGCTGGTGACACTGAGGATGACTCTGATGATTCTGATGATTTCTGATTTTGTTGTTTTGTTCTGATCTCTTTTGTTGTACTTCTTTTGCTTTTGTTGGTGACTGGGCTATGCCCTGAATTTCTTATGCACCTTGTGTGCTTCTGGTCTGTAATATGCACTCTCTATGGTTTCTATGCACTTTCTATGAGTATGCACTATCTGTTATTTGTCAGAATTTATGGCTAAAAAGGGGGAGTAGATGCAATTGTGCATGTGCATGTGTGTAGCTTATAGCTTATATTATCTTGGCTGGTTGTGTGCATGATTATGTATGGTTACAGGTGTTGAGGGGGAGTGCCGTATATGTTGAGGGGGAGTATTGGTACATGTTTTGAGGGGGAGCTGTTAATGTTAAGTTTTTTTTGGCGTGTGGAAATTTATTTTTTCCCTTCTCTATGTGAATCCACTATATGAGAGTTTATTTCTCTCTAGTTGTTCCTATGAGGCTAGATGTTTATGTTAGCTGGTGCATGCCTCTGATACTACTTGCAAGTTATCTTTGTCCAATTTTCTCGCTTGGAAGTAATCTCATTATATGCTACGATATTTTCTTTCCTTGTTGTGTGCCTATGTTGACGTGAAGGATACTTATCTGTGTATCTCCCAAAGAACTGGCTCTAGAGTGTTTTAGCCAAAATTTTGCCAAAGGGGGAGATTGTTGGGTTTTTGTAGATTGGCTAAATTTTGCAAAAACATCTTCTAGCCAGATGCGGTAGCATATGGAACAGCATTATGTGACTTGTGATTGTCGCGCCAGCTAGCGCTTTAATTTTTGTACGCAATCTTCCAAAGATTTGCTTGAAGTTTATTTTCCTCTAGCTTGCTGATCAAGGCGCGTGTATCTGATTGAAGATTTGCTTGAAGTTTTATTTGCCTTGGTATTTTTTTTACAAGATATTGTTCTATATTTGGAAGTTTTTTTATTGTCTCTAGAAGGTTTTCCAGCTGGACCGGACAATGTCCACGTTCTGTTTTGAAGCCCAAACCCGTGCTATCTCAGTGTTATATATTTGTGAAGACAAACCCTAGTTGTGTAACTAAAAACCGTGTGTGTTAGCAAAGCGTGTGTTTAAGGTTTTTAGGGTTTCTTTTGTTAATTGTGAGCCTTGCTTGTATCTTCCTGATTCAAGCTAAGGACTGAGTTTGTTTGAGTTGTAATTGTAAGCTGCTCCTAAGCTTTTAAGTACGGAGTGAGTATGTGTTATTAGAGTGTGTTTCTCTTGGTTGTGTTTTTGTGTGGTTGATAACAATACTGTCTGTGTTGTTGGTAGGAATTGAGACGGGGTCTCATATCTAGGAGTTCCTAGATAGAGTTGCCACTGGTAGGGTCTTGGTGCAAAGTCAAGTAGTGTGTCTGCGTTGGTCTTTTCACTAGAACTATAATAGTGGATTCATTCCTGGATTGGTATCCCCCAGAGTAGGAGAGTTGCTCCGAACTGGGTTAACAAACTCACTGTGTACTTTATATTTCTGCTGTGTTCCTTTTAATTTGTGCTTTGTTACGCTGCGTTATTTTAATTGTAGTTCTGAGTAGACAGGTGCTCGGACAGTTGTGCCAACATTGTGCACAGCATCTGTCAGTCAGGTTGCCAGGAATTTCATGTGTAAGATATTTTGTCAAACTAATCACAAACAAGTCACAAACAGAGTAAATCTACACTAATTTTAGTTCAAATCAGAGGTTATGTGTAAGATATTTTCTCAAACTAATCACAAACAAAGTAAATCTACACTAATTTTAGTTCAAATCAGAGGTTATGTGTAAGATATTTTCTCAAACAAATCACAAACAGAGTAAATCTACACTAATTTTAGTTCAAATCAGAGGTTATGTGTAAGATATTTCCTCAAACTAATCACAAACAAGTCACAAACAGAGTAAATCTACACTAATTTTAGTTCAAATCAGAGGTTATGTGTAAGATATTTTGTCAAACTAATCACAAACAAGTCACAAACAGAGTAAATCTACACTAATTTTAGTTCAAATCAGAGGTTATGTGTAAGATATTTTCTCAAACTAATCACAAACAAATCACAAATAGAGTAAATCTACACTAATTTGTTTTTTATGCAAGAAAATCGAAACCATAGTATAATCAATGCAACAAAATCGAAATCTAAGCAAAACTAATTGAAATCAAATCGAAGTAGAGAAAAAGGAGAAGAGTTCAAACCTAACTGTGATTGAAATCAAAGTAGAGACTTGTTGCTGAGAGATCAAATTGAGTGAAAACGAAGCAGAAGAAGATAGAAAACGAGAAGTTAATCGAAGCAGATCATTGAAATCGAAGCAGTAGAAGGGGAATTAGGGTTCATCGATTTGTTTCAATTGAGAAATTAGGGTTCATCCATTTTTGAGATTTGGGATTAGGGTTCGCGATTTGGAATTGGAAGAGAGAAGAGAAAATGACCGGATATGAAAAATGACTGGTTAAAATCCAAAAATGACTAGATCCGAAATTTAATTGGGTTGGATATCCAACCAGTTTAAAATGGGTTGGTTGGTAACCATTTACAAGAAATCCGGATATTTTAAAGTGGATCTGGATATGGTTATGGGCTTGGGCCTCAAACTGGTTATTATGCACACCCCTAGCCACAATCAACCCATCATCTGCAAGAGCTTCATCTATTGAGGTAGGCTGAACTAGAGAAATCAGTCCCAACATGGATTCATTCCTGAATGTTGATCTTGTTCTTAGAGGACTTTCTTTGCTTCCAATTATGAGATCCTCTAGATGAGCTGACTTGTATTTGAAGGTTCTTCTGGATTGAGGTGCTTCTTCTGAATCATCACGGACTTCTTCTTCAGACTTGTCACCTTCTGGATTTGCTTCAGGTATTGCATCAGTCTCTGGTACTTCAGATGCATTGATAGAATCTGGGACATTAGTGGCAGGTTCAGATACTTGGATAGATTCTAGTAAGTCTTCCGATACCTGTATTTCTGTAAAACTTTCAACCAGCTCTGACATTTTGTTATCAGGCTCTTTGTCGTCAAATCTGATATGTATTGATTCCTCAATCACATTAGTTTCGAGTTGTACACTCTGTATGCTTTTGAGCTTTCAGAGTATCCCATAAAGATACACTTTTGAGCCTTGGCATCAAACTTAGTCAGATAGACTTTGTTATTTAGAATGTAACATATTTACATCCAAATTGGTGAAAGTAAGCAATACTTGGTTTTCTTCCCTTGAATAACTCATATGTTGTTTTGTTCAGAATAGGTCTTATATAGATTATGTTTTGTACATAACATGTTGTGTTTACAGCTTATGCCCAGAAGTACTTAGCCATGTCAGTTTCATGGAGCATTGTTCTAGTCAATTCTTATAAAGATCTGTTCTTTCTTTCTACAACCCCATTTTGTTGTGGAGTCCTAGGAGAAGAGAACTCATGGAGAATTCCATGTTTTTCATAAATTTTTTCAAATGGCTCATTCTCAAACTCTCCTCCATGATCACTTTTGAATTTAAGAATTTTTAGTTCTTTCTCAGATTGTACTTAAGTGCAAAAGGTGCTAAACACATTGTTGGAACAAAATGTATGAACAACTCTCTTTTGAGTTTTGATGATAACAAAGTGTTAAAAAGAAAATTGGATATGCTAATACTTGATTCTAGTGTGCAGAACCATATACTTAAAGATTGGTATCTAACAATGGTTATGAAAGAACAAGTTAAGAGCAAGAAGGAAAATATAGAAGCTTGTGTTGCAAGGCTGAAGAAAATCAGTGTCTAAAAAAGAGCTTTTGAAGGCAGCGTCTGAAGAAGAGCTTCTAAAGGGAGCGTCTGAAGTCCAGCTTCTGAAGACTGCGTCTGATGAACAGTGTGTCTGATGCCAGCTTCTGAAGAACTGCGTCTGAAGACAGCTTCTGATGAACAGTGTCTGAAGCCAGTTCTGAAGAGAAGATTCTGAAGTCTGAAACGCAGAAGTCAACAATTGCAACTGTCTACAGTAAAGTAATGTACAGTGAGAATAGCTCTCTGCAACCTCTGTCTCCTTGGACAAAACACGCAACCAGGTTTTAAGGAAACCATTCAAATCGTATTGCTCTGTTTTCTATGCGCACACCAGAACAGAAGGAATTAATGGCTGAAGCTTTAATTGCAACAGCTCTTAATTCCTCTATAAAGGATTGAAGTTTTGAAGAAGAAGACTAAGACCCAACAATCTGAAAACGTGTTACTCTGTTTTCTGGAAACACAAATCTGTCAAATTAGAAAGAGTCTTAATCTGTGTTGTATTTTGTGAACACCACTGATAGTATATCAAGTGTTCAACTCAAACATATTCTTTGTAATTTTGTTTGATTAAAAGTCTCTTGCCTGCGTACTTGAGCAACTAGAAGTCTCATACTTTGTGTTTGAGCAAGGAAGTCTTAGACTGTGTGTCTGAGCTAGGAAGTCTCATACTTTGTGTTTGAGCAAGGAAGTCTTAGACTGTGTGTCTGAGCAAGGAAGTCTCATACTTTGTGTTTGAGCAAGGAAGTCTTAGACTGTGTGTCCGAGCAAGGAAGTCTCTAGCTGTGTGCTTGAGCAAATTGTAATCTTTGTGATTATAGTGAAAATCTCTTGTTAGTAACAAGGGGACTGGACTACTTCCGGATTATGGAAGGAACCAGGATAAACTGCTTGTGTGTGTGTCTCTCTCTCTCTCATTTACTTTATATCCGCTACAAAACACTCTGAAAATAATTTCAGAATCTGATCTATATCTGATTCTGAACTAACTGTAGTTTTTGGGCAAGAAAAGAAAAAGCCAACACAATTCAACCCCCTCTTCTTGTGTTTTTCTCACCTTCAGTTGGTATCAGAGCTCCAGTTCTGATAGTCAATCACCTAACAGTGAGTCAGTAAAGATCCTGAGAAAAACATGTATTCTGATGATTCTGATGAATCCTCTCAAAGAAGTGGTGGTGCTTCTGTATCATATGATTATGATACAGATGACAAGCAATCATATTCACACCATGAACCTCCTATGTTTACTGGTGACCCAGAAGAATGTTCATGGTGGAAAAGCAAGATATACAGCCACATCATTGGAATTGATGACTCCTTATGGGATATCATAGAAGATGGAATATCTATTTCAGTTGATGAAGAAGGAGTAGATGTTGATAGAAGGAATCTTACTGATGCTGAAAGAAAGATCTACAGAAAGCATAACAGAGTAAGAGGTATCATTGTGGACTCTCTGCCTCACAATGAATACTTGAAGTTGAGTGATAAAGCAATAACAAAGGTCATCTTCACTTCTCTCTGCTCTAACTATGAAATGATAAGTGACAATGAATCTGAGTCTGAGAAGGAAGATGAAGAAGAAGCAAATATGGCTCTGATTGCTACAACATCTTCTGATGAAAAGTCATGTTCAGACTCTGAAGAAGAAGATGAGGTATATTATGAACTTACTCTTTCTGAACTTATTGATACAGTTAAGGATCTTATGAACCATCTCCAAAGCAAGTTAAGTCAAGTAAAATCTTTGAAAAATAAATATAACTTGCTAACTGATGAGAATCTCCAACTTCAGAATCACATCAATGAGATTGATGAAGAAGTTAGAGAACTCCAAATGAACATGAAATTGCTCTTCATGATTTTAACTAGAATCAACAGAAGTAAAGTTGCTTCTATGATTTATAATATTAACAGAAACAGAGGAGAAGGTATTGGTTTCAAAAATGATCCATTCAATCATTCAAAAGAAACAAATATACCATCCTGTTTTGAAAATATTATGAAAGGCACAAAAGTGTATTTCGTACCTGCATTTGAGATTTCTGAGAAACAGAATTTACCAGAAACAGAGACTGTTGACTCTGAAGTTCTGAACTGCTCAGAATCCAAAACTTCTGAACCTAAAGGAAAGATGAAGGCAGAATCTAAAATCTTGCCAAAGTCTAAACCAAAAGGTTCTAAGTCTAAGACTATGAGGAAAACAGACTTTAAATCTGAAAAGGTTCAAAGTTTGAACAGTTCAGAAAACCTAAGGCAAGCAAGTCTCAGAATCTGAAAAATTCAGACTCAAATTTTAAAAAGGCTGTGTTTATGAAATCTTCAAAAGATACTAAACCAGTTTATACAAAACCTTTTAAATCTCAGAATGTCAGACAAAGGATACAAAAGAAAGCCAATCTGTCATCTGATTCTGATTGTATTAAGAAAGGTTTGAAAGTTTGCCTTGTGTCAGGAGCAGGCAAAACTTAAGTTCTTAACAAATCAGAACCTACTACTTCGGAATCCAAGATTCTGAACAAATCAGAATCAAAGACTCTTAAGTCCAAAGTTCTGAAGAAAACAGAACCAAAGTCTTCAAAGGTTCAGACTTTAAAGAGCTCAGAACCAAAGACCTTCAAGTCTCAGGTTCTGAAGAAATCTGAGTCAAGACCTTTGAAAGCTCAGGTTCTGAAGAACTCAGTGTTTGATACTAAGACTTATTCAAGATTAAAGGATTCATATCCAAGGTATCTGAACAAGTCTGAGTCTTATAACTCCAGACATAAAGTACAACAAAAGAGTAAACCTTTCAGAACTAACCCAAGAGGACCCATATGGGTACCAAGGTCTGAAATTATTTCTGTTGCAAATATGATTAAGAGCCAAACAAAAGGGGAAGTCATGGTGCTTGGGCAATGGCTGCTAGCATTACATGACAGAAGGAAAGTCTATGTTCCAAACCCTGACCATGAAAGAGGGAGGAACTGTGGGATCTGGAGGAACCACAAAGACTAGATCATTGGTACTGAGCTATTGAGAGCTCTACAGATCTTCAGCTCTCAGTGGACACTTCAGAACCTGAACAAGTTCTATAAGTCTGAAGAATGTCCAGAAGCTGAAAATCCTCAAGTAGCTGAAAAACTCTCATAAGCTGACACTTCTCCTGAAGCCAATCAAGAACATTGTTGGAACATAATGGGTGTTCAGAAACAACCTGAATGAACAAGGAGAGGTAGATCAGAAGCTCAACAGAGGTATGATTTGTTCTCTGTTATACTTAACAGTTTCTACACCAATGTGAAAGACTATCAGATTCATGAAAACAGCATAACCATCTTTGTGATATTACTGTTGCAATCTGTTTATCTAAAAATCCAATTCTACATTCAAGAGCCAAGCATATTGAAATTGAACATGCATTTCATCTCTTAAAAAATTGCTTGAATCTGAATAGAAACTAAGAACCTGAGTTCATCAGAAGCTAAGACTTAACAGACACTCACTTTGAGAGTCTGAAGAAAGTTCAGCTTCTGAAAACATCAGAGTCTGAGTTTCAGAATCTGAATTTTTTTTAAACTTCTGATTAAACTCATTGTAAGTGGACACTTTACACGTGGCCCACTAAAGAGAGTGAATCTGAACAGTTGTCTAACACATGGTCAAAATCTGATAAGTTATAACTGCTGGGCAGTGATGAATTAAGCTTTGAAAGTTGTACTTTACCCCTCCTAAAGTCATTAATGTGCAAGTAGTGTAATGTTTTTCTGTTTTCAGTTTCTGAAACGTTTTTAAACAAAAACACTCAACACAGTCATGCTTTCATCTTTTATGTTCAGTTTTCAGACCCATTTAAAAACTCTCAATTATGTCTGAAAGAGTTCAGTAGTACTGAACCATATGCTCTGTTTTCAGTTTTTCTGAAAGAGTTCAGTGGTACTGAACATAATGCTCTGAACATTTTTTTATCTCACGTTTTTAAACTCTCTTGTGTCTTAAAATTCTTGAATTTTCTTTTTGTTGATGACAAAAGGGGGAGTAAAAGTAACAAGTATTTCAGGCTCTGAGCTCAGAACTTAAGTTAATTTCTGATAAGTAATTAACTTAGGAGAACATTTTCTCATCTCTTAGCCTCTGAATTAAATTCTGTGAGATAAACTGAATTTTCAATTCTGTGAATTAAACTGAATTTAAATAACTTGGATAAAACTCAAGGGGAGCTTACAAACCTCACCTTGTGAATTATCAGACTTAGGGGGAGCTTACAAACCTCAGACCCTGAAGTCATTTTGTTATTTAAATTCTGAATGTATTTACACTTTGATTTTTCATCTGTTTGATTTAAATGGAATTTAATTAACCTGGATAAGACTCAGGGGGAGCTTACAAACCTCACCTTGTGGATTATCAGACTCAGGGGGAGCTTACAAACCTCAGACCCTGAAGTCAACATGTTAATTAAATTAACAACAATTTTCTATTAATGCTTATGTTTGTCATCATCAAAAAGAGGGAGATTGTTGGAACAAAATGTATGAACAACTCTCTTTTGAGTTTTGATGATAACAAAGTGTTAAAAAGAAAATTGGATATGCTAATGCTTGTTCTAAGTGTGCAGGACCATATAATTAATTGTTATATCTAATGGTGGTTCTGATCTATATCTGATTCTGAACTAACCGTAGTTTTTGAGAAAGAAAAGAAAAAGCCAACACAATTCAACCCCCCTTCTTGTGTTTTTCTCACCTTCACACATCATATGCTTCATTCTTGGTTCTAAGAAATTTTACCCAAGTCAACCTACTATAGTCATCAACTATGACTGATCCATATTTCTTCCCACTGATTGATGTTGTCCACATTGGTCCAAACAAATCAATGTGAAGTAGTTCCAAAGGTCTAGAAGTAGAGACAATGTTTTTAGGTTTAAAAACTGTTTTGACAATCTTTCCTTTTTGGCATGCTCCACAAAGTGCATCTGAGTGATAGTGTAGCTTTGGCAGTCCATTGAACAGATTCAACTTGCTAATTTTAGAGATTAATCTCCAGTTAACATGTCCTAATCTTTTATGCCAGAGCCACTTCTCATCATTCACTGACAGAAGGCAAACAACCTTCTGATCAACCAATTCAAAAAAGTTGATTTTATAAATATTGTCCTTCCTCTAACCTATGAACACTGTGGATTGATTAGATTCATTGATGATTGTACATATGTTTTTGTCAAATACTTCTCTATAGCCACTATCATAGAATTGCCTAATACTAAGAAGGTTGTATCTCAGTCCATCAACATATCAGACATTATTGATATATATATATATATATATATATATATATATATATATATAGAAGAGTTACCAATGGTACCGGTTCCAACAATTTTTCCTTGTTGGTTTCCTCCAAATCCTACAATACCTCTTTCTTTCATGATCAGGTCTTTGAACAGATGTCTTTCTCCTGTCATGTGTCGTGAGCAGCCACTGTCCAGATACCAGGATTGATGCTTTGGCTTTCCTACGAAGCATACCAGAAACATAAGAAGTATTATTCCTGGGTCCCCATGTCTGAATGGGTCCTTTGGGGTTAGTTCTGAAGGCCTTTCTGAAGTAGATAATATAGTCACAAGAAAGGGGGGGGTTTGAATTGTGACCCTTTTTAAAATCTAATCCTGTACTTAAAAAATTACTTCTCAAGTTGTTTCTTGGAAGAACAAAGTTAAACAGACTTCAGAACGTTCTGAAGTGTCAGTTGCAGAATAAGGTATTTAAATTCAGTGTTGTGTGTGTGATGTGTATGCAGTAATATAAAGAGTATAGGGAGAGAAGAAAGACACACAGAATTTTATAGTGGTTCACCCAATGTGGGTTAGTCCACTCCTCACAATCTTGTGAGAGTTTTCCACTATGATGCTTGAGATACCCTCTCAAATCCTGCACCTTACAATCTTGTCCACTTGGAACGGTTACAACCTGTATTCTCTAAGCCTCAGCAGGCTCTCAACCTTCTGTACTAAGTCACACCAGACTTTGTACCAAATTACTCAACCTAGACTTTAATACCCTTAAAACTAGATGAGATTTGCTCTTTACAATTGATTGGAGAATTTAAGAAGTGAGGTTAAGAAGAGGACTTTTCAAAAGAGGAGGGGGAGAGTTTATCTTTGACAAGATAAAGAGAATTGATTTACACTTAGAGTGATGATCAATTTGAGATGCTAAAGCTTCAAACACTTTGTAAATGTTTTCTTGTATGCTTTGCAATTGTGTGTATAATGCTGAGCCCTTCACTCCTATTTATAGAGTTCTTGGTCTCTTGTAACCGTTGGAGGGTGACCAATGGTCTTGTGCCATGTGTCCTGGGCCCCACTGACTTTTACTTAAAAATCTGGGTGAACATTCTGACTTTCAGAATGTTGTTCTGTTCTTGAGAGTACTTCAGAATGTTGTTGCATTCTTGATGATATTCATCTGGGTTCATCATGTATGAATGAACATATGAATTTCTGGATTTGCTGATGAACTCTTGTTTATGCGTGCAGTTCATCAGAATGTTGTTGTGCCAAGAGCTTTTGCAAATCAGTCTTGGATTGTGTGCAGGAGAGAGGAAAGTGGAACCATCACTTCATGCCCATGCTTTAGGGGATTTTGCTGGTCTGTAACAGTACCAACCCCTTAGGTGTCAAGATCTTATGGATTCTGACTTTGAGATTGTGATTTGCCTTTTTGCTTAACTTTTCCAACTGCTTTACTGTAGCTAGTCAGAATTGAAGCATGTGCTGTATTGAACATTCTGAACTTCAGAATATCCTTTTTGTTTCACTTAGGATGACTTGTAAGACTACTATTTGATGTAATCAAATCCTAATAGTGAAACATAAATGAAGTGAGGCAATTTGATCATCTAGGATGATATTCCCTTTTGGAATATTCCTGTTAATTCAATGTTCATAGTCTTAAATGAACATTGAATGTCCTTTTTGACATTTATTTTGTAGATGCCTTTATTTCTTGATTGATCCATGCAAGTATGTTTTTCTTGGACATTTATTTATGTCACGTGTGGCCTGCATGTTCTTGAATTTCTGGGTTGGTGTATGAGTAGCTTTATGACAAGGTTTCAGAACCTGTGAACAACCTTCTGAACTGCATATCAGCTTCTGAACTGTGTTCAGCTTCTGATCAACATTGCTGCTACTGAACAGGATTTCACCTTCTGAACTGTGTTTCAGCTTCTGATCTTCATTTTGGCTTCTGAACTATGTTCAGCTTCTGGACTTCATTTTAGCTTCTGAACTGAGTCCAACATTCTGAACTGTGTTCAGTTTCTGAACTGAGTCCAACATTCTGAACTGTGTTCAGTTTCTGAACTGAGTCCAACATTCTGAACTGTGTTCAGTTTCTGAGCTGAGTTCAACTTTCTGAACTGTGACAAAGTTCTTACTTTGATTCCTTGTATCTTGGTATTTGTTCCTGTCTTAATTAAACACTCAAGAGCACAAGTTAAATACCAAGAAACTAATCAAAGTCCATTAATCCTTTAATCACTTAGGGTTTGTTATCTTTAAAATTAATTAGGGATTTTTGCCTCAACACTTTCCTCTCCTCAGAACTTTAGACCTTAGGCTTTGTTGTTTACATTTATTCAAGACTTTTGATTTTGAAAGTTTTGGTCTTGAATATTTCTTGGCAGTAGATTTGTTAAGAATCTAATAATCCCTGGTTTAGATTTATTCAGAATCTTAGCCTTCTTAGCCTTTGAATCCAAGTTGAAAAGCAGACCCTTGTGAATGCATTCAGAACAAGATGATTTCTTTGTCTTTACAAAATTATGTACCTATTTAACAGAGGGTTCTGTGAAGTCAATTTTTTTTCCTTTGTTCTTACTAAAATTACAACTTATGGAAGCTAATTTACTTCTGTCAATGTTACTAGTGTTAAGTTCTTCAGACGAGCTGTTAAATTTAGTCAAAGATCTGTCAGTTTTGTTAGATCTGAAAATTGCCTTTCTTCTAGAAATTCAATTTTTTGTTTCAGATCTTTGTTTTATGCTGACAATCTTTGATTTTGGTAACTTGGAAACATTGACTATTCTGATAAAAATCACATTGTTTTTGCAATTCTTTTAGAGATTTTGATTTGCCCAAACAGAGTTTTAAAAGCTTACTGACAGCAGTCACATATTCATTGTAGGATAGTTTAGAGATTACCTCATCATCTTCATCAGAATCTGAACTTGGTCCAGCTTCAGAAGCAGCAATGACTACTAGACCCAGATTGGGTTCCTCCTTGTTGTCTTCAGAGTCTGTCTCTTCATCAAGCATCTCCCAGGTTGCCATAAAGCTCTCCTTGAGTTTTCTTCTATAAGCATTCTTCCTGGAGCTTTCCCTTCTTTTTGGTGCTTTAGAGCATTCGGCTATGAAGTGATCTGTCTTTCCACAGTTGAAGCATCCTTTCTGAGTATCTTTCTTGTCTTTAGAACCGGATGCCTTAGAACCACTGCTTCGCAGAGAATATTCTTTTCTTGGTTAGATATTGGAACCTATTGGTTAAGTAAGTTATCTCCTTAAGATATGCATCATCACCAAAATCCTCATATGAATTCTCCTCTTTTGGTTTAGCAGATTTAAGAGATTTGGTTGTCTTTTCCTTAGAGGTTAAAGCAATAGACTTGGACTTCTTAGTCGGTTCATCTCCATCAAGTTCAATCTCATAACTTTTGAGAGAACTTATCAGGTTCTCCAGACTTAGCTTGTATATGTCCTTTGCCTCTTGTATGGCAGTGACCTTTGGTCTGAACCTTGCAGGAAGACTCCTAAGAATCTTATTAACATGTTCTGGTACAACATAGCTTTTCTTCAGAACCTGAAGACTACAAGTGTTTGAAAACCTGGAGTACATGGTTTCAATGTCTTCATCTTCCTTCATCTTGAATAGCTCACACTGATGTACCAATTGGTTTGCCTTAGCTTCCTTTACCTGCTGATTCCCTTCATAAGTAGAGCATAGTGATTCGAAGATGGCTTTTGCAGTTGATCTATCTATAATCTTCATGTACTTAGCATGAGGTAAAGCATCCACTAGAATCCCTCTTACTCTGTGATGCTTCTTGTAGACCTTTTTCTGAATGGTTGTCAGCTTCTTTCTGTCTGCCACCATTCCTTCTTAATCAACTTCAAAACTTATACCATCTTCAATTATATTCCAGAGTTCATCATCTACTCTTATCATGTGGCTATACATTTTGCTCTTCCACCATGAAAACTGTGTAACATCTCCATTAAAAAATGAAGGTTTAACAGAATAACTATTTTTATCATTGGTGGAGGTGTTGTTGACATCAAGAGTAGAGATTTCACTAGTGGAGGACATGTTTTTCTCTCTGGATCTTTTTCTGTGGCACGGTTAAGTGACAGAGCACAGGTCGTGCTCTGATACCAACTGAAGGTGAGAAAAACACAAGAAGTGGGGTTGAATTGTGTTGGCTTTTTCCTCGTTTCCTTTTCTTAGTGTTTAAAAGCTGTTCAGAATATGTGGCGTACAAATTCTGATACAGAGTCTGAGTGGAGCAGATAGTACAAAAACACAAAGATAAAGATAATAACAGAGAGAAAGAGAGAGAGAGAGAGAGAGAAAGCAGACACAAAACAATTTTATACTGGTTCCTCCTACAACCCAGGAGTAGTCCAGTCCCCTTGCACTTCCAAGGGATTTCACTATAATCACTTAGGATTACAAATTGATCAAGGACAACTCCAAGAGACTTTCCTATGCTCAAGCACACAGCTCAAGACTTCCTGCTCTAGGACTCTTTCTAAAGACTTCCTTGCTTAAGCACACATCTTAAGACTTCCTGCTCTAAGACACTCCTAAAGACTTCCTTGCTCAAGAACAACTCCAAGATCAAGAGACTTCCAATGCTCTAAGGACACACCTAAGAGATTTCTAGTGCTCAAGGTTTCACCAAGAGGCTTATACGCTTTAGCTTCATAAGCTAAAGACTTCTAATTTGCTCAACACCTAATTTAACAATGTTTGGTGTATATGAACAAATGAACAAACTCTCTACAAATCTAGGATTTCTAAGATACAAAGTTTGGTAAGAAATATCCTAAGTGTTTTGCGCTATTTGATTTGACAGAGTAATGACATAGTTTAATAGCAGTTATGCACACTTGAACATATGTTAATATTCCAACTGTTCTTCAATACTTTGTTATCATCAAAACCTTAGAGGAATTTTCCAAGACACTTCTTGTTCCAACACTTCTAAATGGGATGAGCTAAGAAAAGCCTTCCTTGCTAAGTATTTTCCCCATTCAAAAACCGCTTCCATGAATAATAAAATTACTAGATTTTCACAAAAATAAGGGGAGTCTTTGTACGAAGCTTGTGAACGTTTTAAAGATATGCTCTAAATGTGCCCACACCATGGATGAAATGTTACTATTATTATTAATCTACAATCATCTACCAACAACTCATTATTATTGTACAAAGGATCAGTGATATGGAGGTTATCTAAAGCATTGGTTATGGTCAGCTGCATCGGAGTCCATGATCCAATCATGGGCAGCCATGCAATTTGTAACAAACTTTTGCAGAACGTTTTAGTTTAGCAGAAGATGTTCAACGAAAGAAATTATGGTTTAAAGTCTCTGATGCAATTACTATCTTGGAATTGTATTTTTACCTTTGAAGGCAGCATTTGTCGTAGCAATGATTGAAGGAGAGATTTTGTTTTCTTCTCTGTTTTGGTAGTTTTCAAAATTTGATAGAATGATTATGAAGATCGTCAAAGATCACTGAGTTTTCATGTGTGCAAATAGTGGTAGTTATCTCGCGGTATTTTGGTCATAGTCCATTGATGACAGGAAATCATATAGGGTTTTTAATGTCGTCTTGTCATCATTTTAGAGTAAAAGTAGTTAATTTACATGTGTTTTAGCCAAGTTTTGTAAAGTAATCATTCAAAAAGTTAAGAAAGAGCAACAATGGGAAAAAGACTTTGAAACATATCAAAATCACCCAAACCATACAACTTTGTTATCGTACTATGCTTATTACAAGTTTTATCATGTTAATTCTTGGGGTATAGTAGTTACAAATGTTTCAGTGATGATAAAAGGTACAAGAAATGAAGAAAAGGAAGAGGATCAACTTTGTCACAACTCGTGTCACATGCTATGATATGTGTGTCGCGAGTTAAGGGAGAATCGGTCAGGTTCAGCCTCGCATCAACTTGCATCATGGGCAGCAAGGTTCGCGTCATAGGATATGGAAAAATTGATAAGTGTTTCGCCTCGTCGTAACTCACGTCGTGTGCTAAGAAATAGAAATGTATTAGGTTGCTTATCAGCTGACCCAGATGGAGTATTAGGTTGCTTAGAAATTAAGTCAAGACATACCTATAAATACCAAAGGCAAGCAACACAATATGCTTCAATCAAAAGGGAGAATAGAAGAAACACAGAGGAGGCAGCAACACGACCAAGAGAGGAGGAAGAATCAAGGAGCAACACCATCATGATAATTTTACTTTCCAGGTTATTTATTCTTCTTTCTATGTCTAGCTAAATTCTCTTTTAGGTTAAATAGAGGATCTTCTCTGTAATTGTTCGATCATGTAACTTTAAATTATCCTATGAATTTCAATTGATTACTTTTCTTATTATGTTCAATGATAGTTGTGTTTAAATGTTATTTATGTTTATATTATTACTCATAAATTGATCCAAATCCAAGGACTACTAACCCTAACCTTGATAGTATAACTAGTGTATAGTGTTTGGTTATTGCTTAGCATAGACATACTTGTGTACTTAACTTCTTAAACCTTCAATGATCATGGACTCACCTAAGACATTTGAGAGTAGTGACCGTTGAAGATCAAATGTCTTAAACCCTAGTCTTCATAGTTTGCAATTACCGAACAGTTCAGAGAAAGGAATCAAATCGACCTAATCACTCTCCTTAACTTGATCTTATTTCTTTTATTTCTCTTTTGCCAAAAAAACTATTTGTGCCTAGTGCAACCCACCAATCTACACATCCTATTAACAATCGATATTTTTGGATGGAAATTTCAAAATCTCTGTGGAGACCAACTTATTATAAATTTTACTACTTGACAATAATATAGTACACTCGCTATTTCACCTGCAATTGCTTTAATGCTATGAATATATTTAGAGATCGGGCTCAGTCCTTTGGTAAGTCGAGTGAGTCTCTCCTTGAAGTGCTTGATATTAGCACGAGTTTTGCTAAAAAAATATCTCTTGAGAGTATCCAAGCTTGTGTGAGGTATTACACTTCTATTTATAGAGTATCAATAATAGTATTGAAAATATTACACTTCTTATTACTTTTTTAAGAATCGAAACAAAAGTACTCTTGAAAAATATTACAATTTTTAAAGTAGGATAACACCTTTTTAATATCAAATGAAGTAAGTATTAGAGAGTAATATCATTTATGTTCATTCATGGAAATAATCATCAATTATTTTATTGATGTCAAATCATATCAAGCATTTAAATTAGCATATTACTAGTTAATAGTTACAGGTTGTTCTTTGTTGTATCCATTTGTCGACCATAACATCGTCATATCATTATAAGCTAATACACTAATATAGTATTAAAAAGGCTTGAATTCACTTCATGTGAACACCGTTAATAATATAAAGGATCAAAGAGAAGAGAGAATATTCTAACAAAAAAAAAAGAGAAGAGAGAATAAAATGACAATGATGACTAGAGTTTCATTAATAACAATAGCATAACTTATCAAAATAAGTATTAAAAGAGAATATATAATAAAACTTAAAACGACTCGACTAACTTAGAAACATAAATACCCCAATAGTATAAACTCAATAACGTATCGTCTAACATATCCCCTCAAACTCATGATGCAACAAAAAGCCTCGAGGGTTTGTTAAAGCAAAAAAAAATCTAATATTCTAACACTACCCCACAAGCTAAAGCTCTTGCTAAGCTTTAATCTTGTTGAAAGATTAACCCTAAAAATAAACAAAACCAACTAATAACATAACCAACAAAGAGAAGCAACCAAGATGCCTAACCATCGTAAAGATGAACATCAACCAAACAGAGAAAACATCATAGAGAGGAGCAAAATCCAAATAAAAAAACCACCGGAGAGAGTCAACAGTCAAAGAGAGAACCGACAAAGAGAAGAACCAAATCAAATCAATCTAAAAGAGAAGAATCCAAATAAAATAACTCATCGAAATAAGGAACTAAACATGAGAACTCATAGAGATAAGCAATCAAACAAAGGAACTCATAAAGAGAAGCAATCGAATAGAAGAATCAATGGTGAGAGTCGCAATCATCATGTTTTGCTTACGTGGCATGTTAAGTGGGCATTATTAGTTCTTTTAGATTTTTTTAGAGTAAATTACACTCCTCTCCCCTAAGAGAAACTTGAATTACACTAACCTCCCCTCTTATGTTAAAATATACATTCCCCTCCCTTGAAAAATAAAATTTATACTCTCATCTCCTTTGAGAGCTTGAATTATAACATCATCCCTTAATAATTAAATACGCACTACACTTTAATATATTTTAACATAAATAAATATTTTTATGATATATACTAATTTTGAACCACCATTTAAGAAAAATAAATTTGGTTTCTTCATGATTTAAATGAAAATGATAATTAAATTTAAATATTTTATTATTAATTTTATAATTTTGGGTATAAAATTCACTTTTAAATAATCCTACTTTATCGACTTTAATAATTTTTCACGTATTTTAATTTTATTTTCTGTTGTTTCATATTTTATGATAGAGTTTAAAACTATATGTTAATGAAATTGTGAATTAAAAAATTACAAAAAATATGCATTCGAACTTTGCCAAGAAAAAGATTAATTTATCTATGTTATATACTAATTATTATAAAAATAAAGATTAATTTTTTTGCTAGATTATTAGAAATAAAAAAAATTATTAAGGGAGTAAAGTGTAGATTTTAACATAAGAGGGGAGATGAATGTAATTCAAGCTTCTCTCAGGGGAGGGGAGTGAAATGTTTTCTAATATGTTTTGAATAAGAGGGGAGAAAAGTAGTGTAATCCAAACATCTTTCGAGAGATGAGAGTGTAATTTACTTTTTTTTTAATTTAAAAAAACCATGAAATTCATCATCATCATCATCAATCTTTCATCTCTCCCATTCAACATCATCATCAAAAAACCAAAACCCAAAATTTTTTTTCTTACAAAAATCATTAAAACTAAAAAATATTTCGCTTCTCTCCCCTTCCTCTTCCTCTTCCTCTTCCTCCTTCTCATCTATCTTCTCTCTCTGTTCCTTTCTCTTCTCTTCCTTCTTCCTCTTCTCTTTGTCCTTCTCTCCTCTCTCTTCCTTCTTTGTTTTCTTCTTCCAATCCTTGGCAAAAAAAGAAACAACACAAAAAACACAAACTCATCATCACCAATCCTTCATCATCAACATCAATCCTTTCAAATTTCAATCTCAACCTATTTTTAGACCTAAACCCATCATTATTCCTTCGTAAAAACTCATTTTTCGGATCCACACTAGTGCAAAAAACCCTTTTTAAGTCGGTTAAAAAGGACCTTTTAAGTCGGGTGCGCACCTGACCTAATAGTAGGCGACTTAACAAGTTTTGACTTGTTAATACGGATTTTGAGCCGACTTAAGAAAATGACTTTTTAAGTCGGGTAAATCATTAACCGACCTAAGATGTATTTTTTTTTAAAAAAAAAAAGCAGTTTAGCCCTTCTTAATAAGGAGCAAACTGCTTTTTTCCAAAAAAATAAAAAAATTACAGTGGCTCTAATATGAACATCATACTTCTGCTGTTTTGCAATGCAATCAAAATATATAATTTTGACATAGACTTTTGTACATGATTTCAATTACAAAAGAGATCTAAATTAAGACCCATACTATATTACATAATCTTAAGTGTTGGTACTACATAGACTACTAGTCTACAATTGATTCAGAAAACAAAGTATTAGAGGTCTTAATGTCGCTACGAAATAACAAACACATCTTGTAGTTCCACAATTGCAAATGTTGAACTGTCATTCCCACCTTTCTTTCTCCCTACAAAATAGACAACAGGAATCGGTAAAAAAGTTATCAAGTCAGCCACTCAAGAGTCATTATTATATGTTTTGGTAAATTAATTAAGCCTACAAAAGTTGAATTTAATAACTATACGTTTAAGTAATTATAGATGAACCAGAATATTCATTAACTATGCTACTTAAGCATTGATATGCATACTAGGACTACCCATCATACAAGGACCTATGAATATAAACTACAATGTATAAAGGCCCCTGAATAAGTATCAATTTACAATGTCTAAAGAATAAATGATAACAATTAACAACAAAGAAGTAATATTGAGAGCAAGATATTTTTACAAATGCAGAAATGAATGGGATGCTAATAATCAAATTACTTTACTAAAGCAACATTCCAGTCAAAAGATGAATCAAATTAAAAGTAGACCTCCATGTAACAAGAAAGCCACAATTAACCGACGAGAATCAAATAGACCTTGTTAAAATTCCATATTTCAATTTTAAGACAACTACACAACCCATAACCATTTGAAGGCATGATAGAAAGCCACAAAAGCAAAGATATCAGTGGTACTGCAAAAACCAAGACACGTTACATTCCAAAAGGTACATAGAATATATGCTACCAACATGTTTCAATTTGTAAAGAAATTCATCAATGTTCAACTCACCTTAGTTCCTTCCTCTCCTCTCTTCTTCAAGGACCATGAAAGAGCATAAATCATCAACTAGCTATTCAAGCACACATGGAAGCACAATTACACAAACAAAAATTGAAAAACTTTGGTGCTAAACATATGAAAATACCTTTGATATATGAACAACCGAACTTCTCTAGAAAGAAGCAGCCTCTAAATTGGCCTTTCAAAGATAACAATGTTACCATATTATCCCTTCAATGATTTGTATAGATAAATTAATTTCTTAATAGAGAACTAGAGCAAAGAGCCAAAAGGACAAATTATGTTAATATTTGATAACAGAAGAATCATTTAAGGACCAAACCAACTTAAGAGTGTTAGATATAAAATTATTCACATGTTTTCCCCAATAGCTCAAGCTCACAAAAGTTGGCTCAGGACATAATATCAAAGTCAATTCTTAAGCTTTCACCCAAAAGTATATGGCCCTATTTGGTAAACACTTAATTTGCAACTTATAGCGTAGGCACTTATCATGATAAACATCCATGCATAATCTGTTTCAATAAGATAAGATAAAATAAATTTAAATTATTTTCATATATTCTATAAGTTGTTTGCATAAGCTATCATGGGCAACTTATAGAAATAAGCTAAAAGGAGCTTATAAACATGTCATACAAAATAGAATTTAAATTTTTTTAAGACCCTTTACCCTGAACAATCATACAAAATAGAATTTGAAATCCCCATTTAAACATCATGGTTTGAATACTAAAGGGAAAATTTGAAGAAAATGGCAAATTACCTTTCTTTTGGAGAATAGCTGAAGACCCCCAAATTAATTAAAGGGTTCAGCAGTTTGTGGGGTCTGTGATGAATAGCATGAAATAAGTGGAAAGTGAATGTTAATATTGCGCACAAGTTCATAACCCTAATCATAAACACAAGTTCAGAATCCTAATGAAATCACAAGGGAACCATAAACATTGAACCCTAAAACACCCTAAAGCATAACTATAAAAAAAAGGGTTAAATAAGTAAATGGTCCCCCTAAATATACCAACATTTGATTTTAGTCCCCCTAAAATATTTCTTAGGCTTTTGGTCCCTCCAAAATTTTCTATTCATGAAATTAGTCCCATTTTTTTGGTCAACTCATGTCTAACCTTCATATTTTTTAATGAAATTTTTTAGAAATGGGTAAAATATTATGATAATCTCTCCCAAAAAAAAATTGGAATTTTTTAACAAAACATGAATTAAATATGAATTTTTATGCTTTTGGTGCTAAAAAATTCATATTAAATTTATGTTTTGTTAAAAAAATCTAATTTTTTTTTTGGAAAATATTGTCATAATTTTCTACACATTTCTGGAAAATTTTATTAAAAAATATGAAAGTTAGACATGAGTTGACTAAAAAGTAGGGATTAATTTCATGGATGGAAAAGTTTGAAGGGACCAAAAACCTAAGAAATATTTTAGAGGGACTAAAATCAAATGTTGGTATATTTAGGGGGACCATTTACTTATTTAACCCTAAAAAAAATTGGAGAATAATTTAATGAAATTGACAGAGGAAAGGTTAAAGAAAGAATGAAGATTGTACCTGAATGTTGTTGAATTGATGAATCATAGAGCTGGAACCCAAACCTGGTCGATGACATCTAGTTATATACTGAACTGAAAGAGGTGGCGAGAGAGAATGAGAAGGTGAGTGAGGGTGATGCAGCCGCAGTGAGAGGTGGTGAGAAAGAGTGAGAGGCGATGGGTGAGACTTGAGAGGCGGACAGAGAGAAAATCGAGTTTGAGAGAGAGTACAAATCACAAATTCAAGATAGAGATAATGGTTTGAGAGTTTTTTTGGTTACATAATGATTTGAGATCTGTGAGACAGTTTTTTTTTTTTTTTTGTAAATTAATTTTGTTAGATTGGGTGGCCAATCACGTGAGTTTAGAGTCTCTTAAAAAAAAACTCTTAGGTCGGGTGGTCAATGACCAGACTTAATAAAACAATTTCTTAAATCAACCGGTCAAACAGCCGACTTAAGGAATTTAATTTAAATTATTTTTTATTTATCTTATCTATGTTAGGTCGGGTAAATAGATAACCGATTTAAGAAAGTTTGAAAGAATTGCAAAATTGCCACCGCATCACTTGTTAAGTCGGGTGGCAGATAGAACCGACTTAAGCAGCAATCTAAAAAGGTTTTTTTGTACTAGTGCCAATCTAAACCTCTATCATCATCGATCCTTCACCAAAATTTAATGTAACCGATTCTAATTAGTTTCAAGAAGAAACCAGCGTAAAATCAACCTACCATGCTTTGGTTATAATAACACAGTTTTCAGCAATCTTTTATTTCAATATATACATTACAATTACATTTGCATATACTTAAGAGAGATGCAACACATGACAATAGAAAGGCTTTCTTCATCCAACTATGGTGCATTAAGAATGGCGAGATGAATGACTATAAGTCATCTGCATCTCTTCCGCCAACATGGACTCAAAAAAATATATATTGTGCTTAATTAAATTAAGTCTTTAATAAAAAAATTCAGATGAAATATAAAAATAAAAAATAATTAAAAAAGTTCCAACTCAACGTACCAAATCATCAGTTTTACACAATCAACATACCATGTAAGCATATTTGTACAGATGGATTTAGGGGTGAAAACCAAAGAATCTTAAAATGACGAGTGAAATTTCTACCTTTTTTTTACATGAATAAACCAAAATTCGTCTAAATGACATGAGCTAAACACCTATTAATCCATCTTTAAATTACAGAACACACTTGATCCCTTTTTTCTTCATTCTTTTCAACACGGATTCTGTTATGAATATATAAATTAGTGGATGTCCATCCATTAACCTTCCACATACATGTAACTCTCACTAGTAAGTGGATTGAAATGTGATTATTCATTTACCTATTTGTGTCCTATAAATAGGACTTATGTTGCAATGTAAAGTGGCACTTGTGAAGTAATACAATATACTCTCATGTTCTCTCTTTATTCTTTTCTCTTTATTCTTCTATACTTTACATTATCTTGCAATACTTTTGATCAATTTCATAACACGTTATCAGCACGAGACTCTACCAAAGCAATGACTTAATTATCTTAAAGGCTATATTCTAAGAATTTTTCTTTCTCATTTCTTTGCACCGATTAGTTTAATTTAATCATGATATCATGTTTTTTTTCATTGTTTTTATTTTTATATTTGTTTGATTCAATAACATAGATTGAGTATGATAATGAGTATGATCTAGTCATAGACAGGAGCAGGAGATTTATCACAATTGTTACAGTGAAAAGTGTTGAAGAAGCTAAATAAGTAATTTGAATGTTTGATGGTTCTAGACATGATTCAGGTTTGCTAATGGTTCATTACATCTCTATGTTTTTAATTTCTCATTTTGTTTTGAATTTGTTTGAGTGAATTATCTACAACTTTTCAATTTCTCACTGTACAGACTATGATAATTAGGAAAGGGATAGTTTTAACTTCGCACTCATGAAGCTTAAAAATATAGAACATGCTTCATGTCAATTATTTATTTTATTTTATTTTGCACATGAATTTTGCTGAAAAATTCTTTGAATTGTATAATTATCATATATTTATTTGTTATTCTAGTTAAATTTTGGAAGAATTTAACATTGAAGCATCCTTGAAGGATTGCTCAAACAATGAAGATATTTTAAGATATAGTTCTTGAAGAACTATTTTTTCCTTTTAATATTAAAGCATCCCTGAAGTATTGCTCAAAGAACGAATATATATATATTTTTTTTCATTGATTTGAGATATAGTTCTAAAAGAATGAATAATTTCATATCAGGCACTCGTAAAAGATTGCAAAATAAAAAAATTGTGATTTTCCTTTGTTATTCTCGATAGAGGTTTGTGGTGAGTTCTTGAAGAACTAGATCTTTGTTAACATCTACTGAATTTATATTTTTATCATGCTAATCTTTTTAATATATTTTTTTTATTGAATCTTATTTAGTTAACACATTAGCATGATTGATATTCTTAATAAATTTTTGAATAATTTAACATCGAGTATCCCTGAAGGATTGCGCAAAAGAATTGTTCTCGATCATTATGAAGATCATAATATAATTCCTGAAGAACTAAAAAAAAAAAATTAAGATTAAAGCATCCCTGAAGGATTGCAAACAATCAATTTTTTTATCATTGTTTATGAAGGTTTGAGATATATATAGTTCTTGAAGAACTAAATATTTAATATCAAGCATCCTCGAAGGATGACAAAAATCATGATCTTCTTTGGTTTTGATAGATTGATGGTTGAAAATAAGATCTATTTTATTTTTGTATTATTTTAAAAAAAAAAAGGTTTGAAGAGTTACACATTGAGAATGTAATGTAGTTCTCGAAGAATTTTTTTTTTAGGATCCCTGAAGGATCGCTCAAATAAAGAATTTTCTTATTTATTGTTTATAAAGATTTGGAATATAGCTCCTGAAGAACTAAAATTTAATATTAAATCATCCTTGAAGGATTGCAAAATTGTGATTTTACTTGCTTATTGTTCATAGAGGTTTGTGGAGTTCTTGACCACAATTCAAATATATAAGATGATCTATTTGATCGTATTATAAATTCTATGAAAGAATTAAAAAAAAATATTTATGCCTCTTGAATGTGCTCCTGAAGTAGCAAAATTGAGAAAATAATATCAAGAAAACTTTGTAAGATAAATCACATTTGTGATTGAACATAAGAGTAATCATTGATTGAAAAGATGAAGTCTCACATGATAAATTAAACTTTATTTCTAGATTGAATCATCCATATTAGTTGTTTCGTATAATTTGTGCTCTGCATATTTATTTTTTGGGTAGAATGCTCCACATAATTGTTTTTCTAATGAAATTGTAGGTATTGTGTTTATGAATTTGATATTATTGCTACTTTTGAAACGATTAAGACTTACGAACTATATTGTTTCGAAATGAGAATCTTGTTAGTTTATAGAATAACTATAAATCGTATGTGTATTATTGATTTCTTTTAAAAAGTATGTCTATACTATTTCGAGATTTCATGCAAGTATTGCTCCTAGAACTTGGACTCACTAAGGATTACAATAATTTTATGTATATTTTGTTGGATATTGTTTGTAAATGAATGATTTCTTATGTAAAAGACTATAAAAAGTTGGATGAGTGACAGAAAGAAACTAATTTTATTATTATATTTGGCATTGCAAAAATTATTAAAGGCTCCAGAAGAGTCGATATATTGTTATATGGAGGAATAGAATTACACATTGAGGATGCATTATATTCCTGTATGTCTCATAGAAATTTATTATCCTTCTAAATGGATATTATATTGAAATAAGAAATAAAGGAGATGTTGAATATCTCTATATTACGAGACATGTTTTGGATAGAAATAAGTGTAGATAAAAAATTGCATGTCTTCATATGTATTGACTACACTTATATTAGTGCAATTGAAGCACACATTATTGTAAAATTGAAATTTACATATCATATTAAATTTATTGTTGGCAAGACCGGTTGGGTTATCCCGGATCTATTATGATGCGAAAATAGTTAAAAATTTATATGGACATGTATCTTCAAACCATTAATGTTTGTGTGTTATTACTTTCCAAAATAAGTTGACAATCTGAAAAAACAAGTCTCTTATATATATTAGGTGATATTTGTGGATGAATACACCGATGATGTGAATCATTTTGATACCTTATAAATTGATTTAATACATCGACTAAATGATCACGTATATGTTTATTGTCAACTCACAACCAGAAGTTTGTGAGATTGTTCTCTCAACAAATTTGACTAAGAGCTCAATTTTTTGGAGTTTTCAGAAAGTATCATTTCTCAATTTAAATTGATATTGAACATCGTGTAGTATATGTTCATAAAAAAAATGGTCTTGAAGGTCCATTCTTTAGACGTCTAAAGTTAATTGTATGAATGATACTTATGAGAACATAACTTCTAAATTCTACTTTGGGAACATGTAATCTAGTATGTTGAGATATTGATTCGCATCAAGCCAACACATTATTATGTGTAAGTCCTCCCCTTAATTTATAATTTAATTTAGGTTAACAACCAAATATTTTTCATCTAAGTGAATTTTTTGATGTGTTGTGTATATCACAATTGCTCCAAAATATTGCACTAAGATAAATATTGAAAGAATATTGGGAAAATATATTTGATATGAATCCCCTACTATTATAAATTGTTGAGCCAACTTCAGTAGGCCGATTATCGATTGATGGATTAGTTTTTCCAATATTAGGGGGAGAGAATAAGCAGCTGAAAATGTGAACCCGAAGTTCAATTGAATGAAAATGTGAACCCGAAGTTCAATTGAATTATTTGAAAGAAAATATTATTATCTCATCTTGATCCTCGAAATATCACTCATTTGCGAAGTTAAACAAATAAAATAGCAGCTGCTAATGCTCCAAACGAAATAGATGTCCCTGTAGGATAATCTTATATTGCAAATGAGTCTCAATCATGCATCAAGCATGGTAAACCAATCGGTTCCAAATATAAAAATCCTCAAATAAGAAAAGGAGCCAAAATGAAAGATAACCCAAATGAGGATATAGAAACTCTAAAAGAGTCGTCTAACATAATGGATTTTTCAGTTCTAGAAGAACTTATCAGGTACCTGAAAATTATGAAATATCGATAAATTATGTCATGAGTGAAAGATCTCAATGAATGAGATGGAACCGAAAAATAAAAGTCAACGTTGACGATGTTTTTACATAAAATATAGCGCTATATTTAAAAATGATAACGAGGATCATGAATCAAAGTCTATTGAGGATTATAAACAATAAAATTATTGACGAAATGGATAGACGATTTTGAGGCGATATTAAACTAGCTTTGCAAAGAGAATGATTTTTGGACCAGTAGTCCATACATCTGAAGATGTGAAAAGAAAAAGAGAATCGTGAAATATTGATATATGAAGTTTGCCTTATTTTCAAGAGTATTGGTGAAAACCTACCATTAATTTTGAAGAGGCTTATTCACCTGAAGTGAATTCAAGTACATTATCATATTTGATTAAGTCTAGCACCACTTGAAATGCTCAATTTATCGATATATGAATTACATGTTACAATATATTTATATGAGTCACTTGATATTTTTATATGAAATTCCCCGAAGGAATTATTTTATCGAGGCATACAATTCATATTTTTTGAAGAGATTAATTAATCAACTTGAAATATAGAAACATGTTGTATAATATTCTTAGTGAATATTTTCTAAGAGAGAGATATAAACCTGATATCGTTTGTCCATTTTGAAATAAACCTAAGAACTCTTGAAGAGTTTTTTGAAAGTTGAAATATGTAGAAATGGTAAATATTTATTTGAGATTACAAGTTGAGTATTTGAAAAATAACACTTTTGTGAATCATGAAGCTTATATAGAAATGTGTTAGATGGACAAATCACATTGTTAGCACTCAGATGATTGTAAAGTCACTAGATGTAGACAAAAAATTGTTTGAGAATTTGAGTAAATGATGAAGAACTAATTGGTCCTGAAGTACCATATTTTAGTTCAATTGAGACACAATAATGTACCTTGATAACTATTCATGTTAGATATATTATTTGTTACTTTGTTATATTAGAAATGCAGGTTATTTGTGTGATGCTCATATGAAATTTTAGCACTACATAAAGAAAGTTGAGAATGTGTTTGGTTGAGGTCTATGATTGAACACATAGAGAAACTTGCAATTTGTCTTCCGGAAGAGTGAATGAAACAATCTTTTATGAATATGATACCATGTGCATTGCTCAGTTGAAAGAAGACGATCTTCAGAAGAATGATGATATAAGCCGTCAACAAATTTGTTCGTGTGATAATCTTGCAAACCTTTTCACAAAGTCACTTCCAAGCATAATTTTTGAACAACTGATACAAAATATTGATCTTAATCGTCTCAGAGATGATTGTTTGATTGAGGGGGAGATATAAATATATTTTGCACTCTTTTTCCCTTCACCATGGTTTTGTCCCATTGGGTTTTCCTGGTAAGGTTTTTAATGAGGCAGATATACCAGATATTGTACTCTTTTTCCTTCACTAAGATTTTTTTCCATTGAGTTTTTTCTTAGTAAGGTTTTAATGAGACATATCCTCGATGGACATCCAAGGGGGAGTGTTATGAATATATAAATTAGTGGATGTCCATCCATTAACCTTCCACATACATGTAACTCTCACTAGTAAGTGGATTGAAATGTGATTATTCATTTACCTATTTGTGTCCTATAAATAGGACTTATGTTGCAATGTAAAGTGGCACTTGTGAAGTAATACAATATACTCTCATGTTCTCTCTTTATTCTTTTCTCTTTATTCTTCTATACTTTACATTATCTTGCAATACTTTTGATCAATTTCATAACAGATTCCAAACATTTTTTTTTGTTAATAATCAGACTTGTTACCAAATTGATAAGAGAAATACTACAACCAACGACTAATAATGCTTTTGCAAACCCAAATTGAAGACGAATCACACGGAAACAACTACGATCACTCTTCCAAAACTTTTGGGAACTCAATAGCGGGAGGGACATCTGTAATATCTCGCTTAAATTCTCAGGCTGCTGTTTTGGGCCTGAAATCATTTATCTCAATCTTTCCCCGTTTTTTTAATCTAAATAAGTGATTTCAACATAAATCAAGTTTTTCTTTCACGATTTTTTCTCTCATGATTTTGTTGTTTGAGTGTGGTGTTGTGTTGTTCATCGCCTTGTTATGGTGTTATTTGATTTCCTGTCATGTTTCGGTGTTCATTTGATTCATATTGAAAGACAACTTCAATCAATTACATATTTAATAAAATGATTTAAGCGTCAACGTTGCGCATCCAGAAGAATGGGTAGAGTATACTAGTTAATTTTATTTTATCATAGTATTTGTGTCATTTATCGTGGTTTGCTACTACCCTCGTTCCTTATTATAAGAGATAATTTACTTTTTAGGTTCATTGAATAACTGATATATTTGATCTATATTATATACCAGATACATAAGTTATTCAATGAATCTAAAAAGTGGGTTCTCTCTTATAATAAGGAACAAAGTTAATATTAACTTATGTGAATTTGTTCGTAGATTCATAGTTTTTGTTTTTAACAATGTTGAATTTGGTTGTATTGATGAACTATATTAATTTGAATAAATATCATTTTTTTTGTCAAAATAATAAAATAAAACATCATATGAAATTTGAAAACTTAAGAGCTTAATTTCAATACACCGTCAATGTAAAAAGTTTTAAATGATTAACAAATCACAACAATACTCATGATTAGATGACTAAAGTCAAACAATTATGATCAGACGATTGTGTGACTTTAAACACAGTTACGATTAAAGTCAAACAATAATGAGAGTAAGGGTCCGTTTGGTTCAACGGAGGGGAGGGGAGGGGAGGGGAGGGAAGGGGAGCGGAGGGAACGGGATGAGAGAGATTTTAATTAAAAATGTGTTTGGTTCACATGGGGAGGGTTAGGGATTTTAAAATTAATTTACTGTTTTACCCTTAAACTTAATTAAATATACGATGATGTTTGTTTTTATATATAACAAATAAGAGTGATAGATAACATGAAAATAAAAGTTGTTACAACGATAATATAACCTAATAATAATAAAAGTTGTTACAAGGATAATATAACTTAATAATAAAAGTTGTTACAAAATAATAAAACCTAATAATAATAAAAGTTGTTACAAAGATAATATTGAGATTTTAAATTAATCTAAGGATAATTTTGACAATGTAATAAAATTTTAAAGAGATTATCTCCCCTCCTCTCCCCTTCCCTTCTAAAAATTAAACCAAACACATCAAATTAAAAATATTCCCTCCCCTCCCCTTCAAAACTCTTGAACCAAACGGACCCTAATTGTTTTTCGGTAACAAACAAACCCTTATTTATTTGAAGGACCTAAGCATAATATAATTTGAATAAAGGACTAAATAGAAAATAAATAAAATTCAAAAATTGTTGATAAAACTACTTTAGCAAAAAAATATTTGCAATTTGCAACCACTGGAAACGCTTCGTTTTGATTTTGAACATTGAATGAATCTTCATCGTGGATCTTGTTGCTTCATCTTTCATCTTCCTTTTCCTTCGAATTAGGGTTTTCAGAATTTCAATTTCTCTTCCTTTCATCAACGTTCATTCTCCAGGTACGATTTTTCGTTACAGTAATATCTTTCTATTCGTTGTTTCCTTTTTTGTAACTTGTTAGATCAAATAATTTCGATCAAAATTTAGAAATTCGTTGCTAATTGTGTTACTTTCGTGAATTTTTTACGTAATTTTCATTGAAATTTTCAATAGGAATTGTTTTTGAGAGTTTCTTTCAAATTTGTTTGAATTTTGTTTAGGTATGAAACTAGTAGAAATAGAAATTAAATTTATGTACTGTAACCTACATTGTGAATTGTGATTTTTATCTGTATTCGACGGTTAAAATCGCTGTTTGTTGTAAGTTATGCTTGTAAGTTGCAGCCTCTGTAGCACGCACGAACACTTCTGATGGAAGGCATGTCTTGTGTCCGATTAATTTGTTTTTTCAAATTTTTGACCGATGTTGACGTGTCTGTTGTGTCTGGTGTTTGTATGTCGGTGCTTCGTAGGATGCAACTCAGGCGTGATTTTTGTTTATCTTATAGTTTTAATCTTTGTTGATATTCTCAGGGAACTGTGTCTTTTGGTGAATTTGAATTTGAATAGCAAGAGCATGTGAGGAAGAAAAAATGGAGGCCGAGGCAGAAATCTTGATTGATTTGAACACTCAACTTCATTCCGAGACTGTTGTTTCCGTTCAAAATGAGGACCCTGGTGTTTCAACATCTCTTGCAAATGATGTTATTATGCCACAGCAGCCAGGTCAGTTTTTTACGCTTAATTTACACATTCATATGATTTTTGTAGCAGCGTGTGGTTTTTGAGATGTGTTTGCCTGTCTTTAATTTATATATATATATAGCTCCGAAGAAACCAACAAGGCAGTGGGCTGCTTGGACTCGTCACGAGGAGGAAAGCTTCTTCACCGCATTACGGCAAGTTGGGAAGGTACATTTATATGCTATTATTACCTTTGATGTTTTTGTTTCTTTTGGCACCATAAAACTGCTAATTGCAATATCCTTCAATGTAGAATTTTGAGAAAATCACTTCCCGTGTACAAAGTAAAAACAAGGATCAGGTATGCTATACAATCCTGTTTTACCCTTTCAGTTTTCCCATTCCCTTCCCAATGATAGCGTTTCATTTCATCTCTGATAATATCTTGGCTTGTTTTTCTTTTCTCACCCCTCTTTTTCTTTCGTGGATGACTTACAGGTTAGGCATTATTACTATCGGCTTGTGAGACGGATGAACAAACATCTTGGTCCAGAATTATGTTTGGATGCCAAAAACTCAAAAGATACCAATGCTGCTATGCTTCGTTGGTAACATACCTTTACTTCAAGTGGCTGTTTATTAAATAGGTTTATACATATAATGGAAAAGATGCAGACTATATATTTTTACATCGAGTTAAGTTCATTTCTGCATCAGAGACCATCATCTATGAACATAAGGGGAATGTTTAAAAGTGCATATTTCTTTAAAAAAATCAATTGGGTGTCTGATCTTAGTTCAAGCTTGATGTGTTTTATTATACAACCATTCAATGATATATTGCCACGTTAGTTTGAGAGTTTGACTATCATAAGTTAGCTACTTCATGAGATGTCAAGCTAGCTTGTTAAATGATATCACAACTCATAGGAATTGGGAAAACAGTCAAACTGTTGAAATAAAGAAGACTAAGTTCCTTAGATGCATAGGTAGCCCTGCTTAAGACTAAAATTGGTCGAGAAATGAAGATGAGAAGAGAATGCTGCTTGGGAAGTTCTGCACAAAAAACCTCCCAGCCATCCCAAGTGCTTTCCGTTTCATTCAGTTCATCTCTGCTTACCTTTTCCCCCTCCTCTTGTTTTCTTCCTCTCTTTTGCTCGTAACATCCTTACTGATTCCTTATATTTTTCCTCACTACTCTCTGGTAGTACCCAACCCCAATTAGTAATGTTTATGAGCCGAAGAATCAAGGGGCCAGGTCTTGTTAGTTTTTCACGGAATCTTTTCATTTATGAGAATTTTGGATATACCAAAAAGGATTGAATGAGTTAGTTGATTTATCATTGTGTTGAGGGAGTCACCATTCAAATACCCTGAAGACTTCTATTGTACGCTCTTTGTTTCCCTTGTCTCAAGGTAGGGGAGTATAACAATAAAACTCTCCCATTTTCTTTATATAATTGCTATTTTTCTTAATCAGTACCTCGTCCTCCTGCCATTTGGTCAGGTGGTCAAAGTTTGAGTACCCTTGCTTAGCCAATTTTCTCATTATATGTGAGTCAATTATTCCATGCTATTCTGGCTTCTCCTTCTACCCGAGCCCAGTAAATGGCTGAGTATTTTATGAACAACATTGCATTGGGTTATGGTGTAAAATCTTTTTACATTGACTGCAAATTTTCTGATTTTATCATCTTTTAGCAATTTCCTTAAGAACCGGATTATACTTTGTACCAATTTTTGTTGGGGTATACTACTATTGTTCTTAGGATAGTTTGCATTGGAAGTTTTTCACGAATTATTATATGATTTGTTTTCAACTTATCTGACCTATGATACAGGTGGTCTTTATTGGAAAAGTACAGGTTCAAAGCCTCAAAGCTTCACCTAAAGCCCCGAAGGTTTAAAATATTTTTAGAAGCCTTGGTCAGTCAACTATTTGCATTTCGCTGGAAACTTTGGTATTTTTAATTTTAATATGCTCAGTATATGCTGAAGCTGACCTATATTATTCTTCCATGAAGGAGCACCAACTTTTGAAGGATCGGAAGAAGAATGTAAGGAAGCGACCTTTGCAGGGTGGAAATTGTCAACCTCCCAGTCTTAACACTGTCTCAAATCAAGCTAGAGCATCAGGGAATGATAGCCGTGCAGTTAAAATGATTCTTGTCGAGAGTCAAAATATTATAAAACTGGGACCTTCTAAACCACCATTGAAACGCAATGTGAGCATGGGTGTTAACCGTAGTAATGCTAAGGGAGATTCAAATAACTCAAAACCTACGAGGCAGCGAAAGAAATCTGGTGATTCTTTTTCAATTCCCTTCAAGATCTTTTAACAGTTTTCTGCTTTAATCTAGTTTTCCCTTTCTTAATAACATATATTAAATCTCCACATTATTTGTTTTACTGTTATCATAAAAAGTTTGTTATGTTTCTATCAGGTATGATCACATCAGCTGCATATAAAAAATGGGAGAAGGCTGCAATTGCTGGCGTTTCTTTAGTTGCAGATGCTGCTGAGCATTTGGAGCGAGCTGCCACTGTTAAAGAGGTTGAACATGATCAGGAGAATCCAGGTAGCTATCACTGTGGTAATATTTGTGCTTGGTCCTTACCCAATGAGAACAATGCTGTGACTTAACTCTGGTTTATCAATGTTCATTCTAGGGGAAAAATGTTCTGATCCTGCTGATCTTGTCCTGCCCTGTTTACCCACATTTCCTCAAAATCACTCTGTTGATAATAATGTGCAGAATATTGTGAAACTTAAACTTCAATTATTCCCAATTGATGAACCCACTCGAAAAGCCTTGGAAATGGTGAGTACAAGATAAATCCAAAAGCATCTTAATGTAGCAAATGTGAAAGTGCTTCTGATTTGTGAAATTACATATTAATGGTTCCTCTTTCTTTTCCCCCCTAGGAAAAGCATAATCCATACTTGGAGCTTACACTTAGTACACGAAAGAAGATATCATCAATTTTAGAACATCTAAACCGTAAGTGGGGCAATTCAAGCATAGCAGTTGGAGAGTTGATGCTTTTTCCTTATGGCGTTCAAAAGGAGAACTTGAATAATTATCAAAGATGGAACCAGGAATCTACTCTTAGTGCAGCTGATATATATGCAGTGATAGGAAGTCCATCTATATTCCGTTTGAGGTATCTATTTTCCATGTATCAATCTTGGTTTCATTCATAGCCAAAGTAGGTGTGAAAATCCATTGTTCTATTTGTAGAAATTACTCTATAACCTGAGAGTTGTTTATTTCAATGAGAATGGTGCTCCTTTTATAGGAGAAAATACAACTAGTCAACTCTTTAATTAAGCAGTGACATAATGAAAAATAAACAACCATTAAAATAGAATAATAATTAAAGGAAATAATATATTTCAACACCCCCCCTCAAGTTGGTGCATAGATATCAATCATGCCCAGCTTGCTTATGAGATGCTCAAAACTTGTCTTTGCTAAGCTTTTGGTCAAAATATCAGCTGTTTGTTGATTTGAAGGCACAAAAGGTAGACAAAGAATTCCAGAATCTATTTTCTCTTTTATAAAGTGACGATCGATTTCAATATGCTTTGTTCGATCATGTTGAACTGGATTATGGGCTATACTTATTGCGGCCTTGTTGTCACAATATAATTTCAATGGAAGTTCTACTGTCATTTTTAGCTCCTTTAGAACTCGATGAATCCAAAGACCCTCACAAATTCCTTGGGCCATTGCTCTAAACTCAGCCTCTGCACTGCTTCTAGCAACTACACCTTGCTTCTTACTTCTCCATGTTACTAAGTTTCCCCATACATAGGTACAATAACCTGAAGTCGACTTTCTATCTGTAATGGATCCTGCCCAATCAGCATCAGTAAAAATAGCCACATTCCTATCACTAGTTTTTCCAAAGAATAGGCCTTTTCCGGGGGCAGCCTTCAAATATCTCAGAATTCTATAGACGGCGTCAAGGTGTTCTTCATAAGGGGCATGCATAAATTGACTAACAACACTAACAGGGAAAGCAATGTCAGGCCGTGTATGTGCCAAGTAAATCAATTTCCCAACTAACCTTTGGTATCTTCCTGTGTCGACAGGTGTGTCCCCTTTTTCCCAAAGTTTTGCGTTTGGGTCCATGGGAGTATCTGCAGGTCTACATCCACTCATACCTGTTTCTTTTAAGAGATCGAGAACATACTTTCGTTGAGACACCGTTATTCCTTTTTTTGATCTAGCTACTTCCATGCCAAGGAAGTACTTTAGGGATCCCAAGACTTTGATTTCAAACTCTGCTGCGAGGTTGCTCTTTAGTCTTTCTATTTCTGTCACATCATCTCCAGTAAGAACAATATCATCGACATAAACAATTAAAATAGTAATTTTTCCACTAGGATTGTACTTTATGAATAGAGTGTGATCTGATTCCCCTTGAGTGTATCCGTGTTTCTTTACTGATTGAGTAAACTTTTCAAACCAAGCTCTTGGAGACTGCTTTAAACCATAAAGAGATTTTTTCAATTTGCACACCTTTGACCCAAATTTTTCTTCAAAGCCTGGAGGGCCATCCATGTACACTTCTTCTTCTAGATCACCATTGAGAAACGCATTTTTTACATCTAATTGATGTAGAGGCCAATCCAAATTCGCAGCAAGAGATAAGAGGATCCTAACAGTGTTCAACTTTGCAACAGGAGCAAAAGTTTCTGAGTAGTCCATGCCATAGGTCTGAGTAAACCCTTTAGCAACCAGCCTTGCCTTATATCTTTCTACTGAACCGTCAGAGTTGTATTTTACTGTAAACACCCACTTACAACCAACGGTTTTCTTTCCGGCTGGTAAAGTCATAACACTCCAAGTGTTATTCTTCTCAAGTGCTCTCATCTCCTCAAACACAGCTTCCTTCCACTTTGGAACATTTAGAGCTTCCTGTACATTTTTAGGAATTTCTATACAAGACAAGTGAGAGGTAAATGCAGAAAAAGAGGAGGATAAATTTGAATATGATACGAACCTAGACATGGGGTGCTTGGTGCAAGCTCTAACTGGTTTCCTATGAGCTATTGGAACATCAAGAATAGGATCATGAATATCAGGAGGAATTTTACCTTTCTTTATATTTGTAGGTTGATTCTCCCTCGGTTCAGATCCATGACTGTGCTGAGGAATCAAGTCTTCTACTACCTTATCATGGTTCCTTCTTTCATAAATTACTCCTTTCCAAGTTCCTTCACCTTCTCCAAACTTTCTTTCTGTTTCATTATAAGGATGTTCATGTAGTGACATTTGACTTAATTCTTGATTATCCTTAGATTCCAAAGAGTCTTTGTTAGAATTTTTGTTTGTTGCCCCTGATTCTGTGACATCCTCACTCATGAAAGGAGTAGGTTCACTTACATTATCTGGGACATTTTCTTTAGGCGCAAGCGGCCTAGAACTATGTGATATAAACATATTTTCTGATAGAATTAAATTTTCAAAAAAATAAGATGAATCTTCATTTGATTTCCCCCCTTGAAGATGATTGCTCTCAAAAAAAGGTTTATTTTCAAAAAAAGTAACATCCATAGTTACCAGCAACCGTTTAGAACTGGGATCAAAACATTTATACCCTTTTTGAGTGGGAGAATATCCAACAAAGGCACATTTAATAGCACGAGGTTCAAGTTTGCCTATTTGTTTGTGTTCATGGACAAATGCAGTGCATCCAAATATTTTTAGAGGCAAATCGGCTGAAATAGAGGCAATGGGAAAGAATTTTAAAAAAGTTTCGAGAGGAGTCTTAAGGTTTAAAACACGAGATGGCATGCGGTTTATCAAATGTGCAGCGGTTAAAATAGCCTCACCCCATAAGTATTTTGGAACTTTAGTGGAAAAAAGTAAGGCTCTAGCCACTTCAAGAAGGTGCCTATTTTTCCTCTCTGCAATTCCATTTTGTTGGGGTGAGTTAACACATGTACTTTGATGAACTATCCCATTTTCCATAAAAAAATTTCCCAAAACTGTGTTAAAATATTCAGTTCCATTGTCAGTTCTGAAAACTTGTATAGTGGAATTAAACTGAGTCTGCACCAATTTAATAAAACTTTTGACAATTTGTCCTACCTCTGATTTTTCTTTTAATAAATATACCCAACAAATTCTAGTATGATCATCAGTAAAGGTGATAAACCATCTTTTGTTGGATAAAGAATTAATCCTATTAGGCCCCCAAACATCACTATGAATAATAGAAAAAGGTTTTGAAGGTTTATATGTTTGGGCAGGAAAAGAGCTTCGGTGATGTTTTGCAAGTTCACAAATTTCACATTGAAAAGAAGAAAAATCTTGATCAACAAACAATTTCGGAAATACAGTTTTTAAATATTTGAAACTTGGGTGACCCAATCTTAAATGCCACAACATAACATCATCCTTATTATTTGAAACAAAAAAGGATT
This sequence comes from Medicago ruthenica, assembly GCA_018208015.1. NCBI lineage: Eukaryota > Viridiplantae > Streptophyta > Magnoliopsida > Fabales > Fabaceae > Medicago > Medicago ruthenica. The sequence continues at coordinate 63,693,345 of CM031378.1, read as the reverse complement.
TAGAGAAAGAACTTATTTGTCCAAGTTGATGTCTAGTTTCAAGTTCATCTTCAAGGTAGTAGAGTCCTCCATTCTGCTTAGCACTGCCAATCGTCTTACTCGAGATTGAATCCTGAAACAAACAATGAGTATCAAAAAAATGAGTTTGACACCTTTTATCTCGGGTTAATTTACTGACAGACAATAGGTTACACGACAGATTGGGGACATGTAAAACATCCTGAAGAGTTAATAATGGAGAAATAATGACAGAACCTTTTCCTGCCACAGCTGAAAGAGAACCATCGGCAATCTTAATTTTTAAATTACCTGCACAAGGACTATATGAAGAAAACATACTAGACTCTCCTGTCATATGATCAGTAGCACCTGAATCAACAATCCAGGTACGACTTGGTTTGACACTAAGGAGGGCTGACTCTAAAAAATTACCTTTTTGGGCAATGGAACCGAAGGAAAACATACGAGAAGTTGTTTGAGACTCAAGAAGCTTGTACAATTGTTCATTAGTGGACGGAAGTGAGTTTGAGGAAGACTGCTGCCCTTGATCAGAAATATCTTGGAATGCACGACCTTCAGTTGACGAGTTGAAAATTGTCTTACTCATCATCACCCTTTGTCGCGCCTTCTCTCTTCTGGTCTTAGATTTATTCATCCCCTTTGAATTTTCACTTTTAGATCCGACTCAGACACTGCAAGCTACGATTCTGAGTATTTTCCTTCTCGTGAACAGTAACCGCGGTAGTGAACAGTACCGTCGATGTGAATAGTACACACGTGAACAGTAACCACGGTATGAACAGTGCCAGCGCTATTAATAGTAGATGCGTGAACAGTGCCGCGGTATGAACAGTACTTCGGTGAACAGTGTTGCTGGATATAAAAAACCAGAAAAGAAAAGAAAAAGGTGCCGTAATAATGGCGGCTAGGGTTTATGCGGAAGCAAGGCCCCCAAAAATCGGGGGCTCTGATGCCATGTTGAAATTTGGGGCCTAACTCATCCTTACAAAACCGGCTTGTAAGGTGAGGAGTGCCTCCTTTTTATAAACTCTGATCAAGCTTCCTATCTAACCGATGTGGGACTAAATCCACCCCCTCAAAGACAAGCCAACATAAGGCAACTAGGGGCAGATCGCAATTAAGGTGGGATTACCAACACACCCCCTCATGCTCGGGGCGGGATTTCCAACACTATTATTGATTGGTTAGTTAGTCAGGTTTTATTATATTGAAATCTTGAATTGACGAGGGAAAATTAAACAAGACGGTTTTAAACGTATAGAGTTAAAGAAATCAATAGAATATTTTGGTATTCTGTGCAGACAAATGTGCTATCAACAGAAAACCGTGTGGGTTATCTTTCCTTCTTTACCAGTGAACTAATTCAAAATTGAAATTTGGGAAACCTGCTAGAGAAAAGAATACAGCATGAAGGCCTTGTGTGCATGGAATAAGACCTTTGTAACTTCATGGTATATGTTACGTCAATTTGAACTTGCTCAATCTGTTCAATTGCGCGCTTATAATGCAATCGCATTCTCCGGTCCAATTGCTGTTTTTGTTTCTGTATTCCTGATTTATCCACTAGGTCAGTCTGGTTGGTTCTTTGCGCCTAAGGGATGTATAAAAAATAAAGCATATGAATAGAATTTGAAAAAACTTGGATTCTAGCTGGAGACAAAATTGAGATTGAATTTTCATGTGGGAAAGTTAACATACTTTTAGTAATGTATAGGTTGTATAAATTCAAATATTTGAAGCAGTTTCTCCCTTTTCTTCACTAGAAAAATTCCATAACCTTATTCTGTAGTTAAAAGTATAGCGTAAAATTCATGCTTTGCTATATTCAGATCAGAATATGATCATATTTACATATCTTTTTGAAGGTATGGTTGGTTCTCTTATACTGAGCATGGGGTATTAAATATGCAAGCACCTGTAGCATCCAGCTGCATGGTTAGACAATCCAAAAATGGTGGTGATAATATGAAGGACCTGATTGTGAATTCACCATCACTTCCTATGCCATCAACTAATAATTACTCCAAGGAGCACTCTGTAGATTGTGGAACATCCACGAACATAAACGATGCTCTTACCTCTACCTCAACTTATTTGCCTAAAACTAGAGATGGAAGTATATGCCATAATACAAGCACCGAGGAGCCTTGTGGACCTACAGCCCAGATATCATCGCATGGAAAAGATGTTACAGATGGAGCTGTAACTAGACAGTTGGAAGACATGGTAATTGTCACCCTCTTATATCTTGCTCACTTACATCTATTAGCTCTAAGGTGCTACTATAGATTTTCATTTTCATGTCATGGATTTTGAAATTCCCATTTAGTGTACTTTGTTGGCTAAAACGATAAATACTTTCATTTCCTGGGGACTGTGGTCTTTACCATATCTCTCCTCTGTTTTTTAGATAATGTTCAATTAAGCACTGCTTTGAATTTCTGTCTGGCATTTTAATCTACTGTTTTTGTTTGGTTTGTTAAGTTGCGTAGTGTATCATTGTTATGATCCGTGTCTATTATGCAATGATTTAAGCTTTAAGCCTCTTTTATGCATCCAGGATGGGTTGAAATCAACCAATGGATCAGGCCTGTCAGCTGGTGAGTGGGCTGACACCCTTACCAACATTAGTGTGGGGGACCTACTTTCAGGAGTGTCCCAGGATCACAACGATAACTGCATTGATCCTCTTATTGCTGAGAATTGTCGCAGTGTTCATCAAATCCCTTTTAGTTGCGACTCATTTGATGCTGCTATTGCTGCTCACATATCTAAACACCAAGACAAGATGGGACAATCAACTCTGGCATCTCATATGTCGTCTATCTGGGATGCTGAAGAAACACGTGATGCTTTCTCATTTAAAAAGGATTCTGTTATTCGTCGTAAAGATGGTCCTTGTTTATCTCTCATTGCTTCTTTAGATTCTGATAAAATGGTTCCTGAAAGAAGCTTTGAAAATTTGGATAAGGTAGTATTTATTGATTTTGTTATCTATTACTGAATGTTGCTTGTGAAGTGTAATGATGTTTAACTTTCATTGTTTCATGGCAGCTGTCACCTGAAAAAGAGAGCCTTGTGGACGATATTGCTCAAACAGACCCTTTGCCTATGGACGGTTGTGAGTCCGATGCAGATAACAAGTATCATTTAGCCAAAGATTTTACTGGGCTAGCAGATATGTATTGGGTACTTTCCTTTCTATACTCTTTTTTGCTGTTTCGATTTTCTTGCGGCAAGACAATTTGGACGAAGTTATCTCAGGGAGTTGTCACAAATATATTTGTAATACTTCGAACATCCTTGCATTTAAACCATCAATCAAAATTATAAAATATTTGAACCATTATATTTATTACAACGGTTGAACTATTATTTTGATCTTTGAAATGTTTCCATTGGTGTTGTCTTACATACTAAACCTTTTGAAGTATTTCATACAATTGACTTTATTTACCACCTCATCTTTCGTTTTTTTTTTTGCGTGGCAGCCTGATTCTTTGGGACCGCTGGACTTGGAAATACCATCTACTAAGTACCACAGCGATGATCCAATTCTAAGTGATAGCGGACTTAATCGCTTGATAGCCAGCAGCCTGGATGCCTTCCAGAATTGCTCCTTTTTTGGAATTGACAAGAAGGAAACACCATCGACAGTTGAGGCTCAAGAAACTGCCACTCTCTCAAATTTTAAAATTGGAAGTGGTATTTGAGACTCTTTACATCATTGCTTCCTGGTAACGTTTTCTGCTTTCGGCATGTTGTAGTCTGTCGTGAATAACTTTTTTCTTTAAACTAACTTGAGGGGCGCATGCCAAAAAGTGGTTTTAGCCGCTTCAACTCCTGATGTATATGTTCATCTATTTGGGTCGCTTCCCTTTTGTACAAAAAAATGAGCATAGAAGGATCTATACTGTACCTACCTCGTGGGGTTCTGTCAGCTTCTGTATAAATATCCCTTTACCAAGTAAACACGTCCTTTCTGGTTTATCTCTCATTCTCCCCGATTAGAACCTATTTTTGAAGTTAATGCAACTCTTTCTGGTTTATCTCTCATTCTCCCATTCGCCAAGTTAATGGACAACTATCACTTATTTGATTATCTGATTTATCTCTCATTCTCTCCTTAAGTTATTTGCAGGATAGATCTTGGGCTATGTGCATAACTAAAATGTATTGAACTGATTTTAAGTGCGATAATGTTTTTAATCTAATTCTCTTTTTGAACAAAATGTGTCGTTCAGTTTTTGCCAATGATAAGGGAAGAAATGACATTTTGTGAGGTTGCTTATTCTATTAATATAAAGGTGTAAAATTATAAAAACATTTTCATGATAAATATATAAAATTATAAAATTTTATAACAGAGTGGAAGAAGATTGTGACCTACATCTAGTGTTGCTCAATTTATTGATCAAGGAATTCATCCCAGACTTGTGGGATATGCTTCAAGCAATAGAAGCCGAGGAGCAAAGAAATCATGTTCACGTTTTATGAAGAGTGCTATGAACACTCTTTTCAACACTCTTGCTAACACTCTTATTGGATGAAATCAATATGGATCCAACACTTTGGAAATGGGTTTAACATAAAATGGTGTGATCCACATATATTTCATCCAATGAGAGAGTGAATGTTACAAAGTGTTGAAAAAAAAGTGTTCATATCATTCATCAACGTTCTAAATGAGATAGCAGAGAATAATGAGGAGTCAAAGAATGGTGGGGATGAATTAGTACTAAAGGCGATTGACAATGATCGAGAAGCTACGTATAACAATAAATCATGACCTTTGCTTGAAAAGCTCGATCATGCAACAATAGAGAAAATAAAAATGGTCATAGGAGATTTTGAAGAAAAGAGAGTGGGAGTAAAGGTTAATAATGAAGCGAGAATGGAGAAAAGAGGGAAGAAAGAAAAACTTATGACTATGTTTCTCGAACCTAAGTCGTCGAACACCGACTTGTTCGCAACATATATTGGGTCACACTTGACAAACTAGCTAGGCATGGACACGATGGCCTATTCGTTTATCTCGAAGAAGGAAAGCTTTGGTGTAAAAAATTGGTATTCTGCAAGTTGATTCTAATTTTAAACACGGTGGTCAAGCTCAAATGGATGGTAACTTATGGTTTCAAAAAGAAAAGGACATTGTTAGCCTAACCCTTTGGACTTGATACAACCTAAAGTTTCTGGAAAACTTGGGATGACAACGCAAGCGAGATGCCATCTGTGGCAACAATCTATTGTGTGCACACTATAGATACTGGGAGCACCTTCGGTGCCATTGTTGTTCACACAACAAGTTCCTCTTTCTTGCATGTTGTCTTTGTTCATTCTTTCTCTTAAGTGTACCACATTTAGACGACAAAACCATCTTGTGCGCGTGACACCTAACAAAAAACCACAAATGGGATGCTTCCTGATGCTGTAGTTTTTTATGCAAACGTTGTCGCCACGAATGTGTGTGCCATCTCCTTCTCGATGCTTTTTTTTTTTTTTTTGTGTGCGCTCTTGTAACACTCATACTAAATTGTCTAGAATATTTAACATGCGTATTTAAATTTGATACTAGGTACAATAAAATTTTCAATAAATACAACAAGATTCTTCTGAATGAAATACAAATCTACTCGTCTCATACATCTGACAAGTACCACTAACGTGTGTGTGTGTGTATATATATATATATCAGCTGACAAACTCTCGTTCTGGTACGTGACGAGCAATTGTATTCCACTTAACTTCTTCCTGCTAAACTTCATCATTAACCACTTGCTTACCTGAAACTGAATTAAAAGGATTGGGATGAGACATAATGTCTCAGTGAGTTCCACCTATCCTAGGCTGCTGACAACCTCACGAAGACCTACGATTGCCATATTCTAAACTCAACTCATTCTGGGTTTATACTGTTCCTGTCTACTTTACTGAGTAATCGGGGAAACTAGATTACTATCTGCATAACTTAGTGATCAAGGGAAAATTGAGATCACTATTTGATTACTGACATAGTCTTATCATATTTATAATCATCTTACTGTTTTTATTAAGTTAGAGGGTTAGCGTGTAACACACAATAATTATCTTGGTTCATTTTACGGAATGCATCCGAGTGGAGTAACCCCGGAATACATTCTCCTGATAACCGGTGAAAACTCCTATCTGAGGCTAGTCATTGGACTCCTCTTGTCGTTGTACGGGTCACCCTTGCGGAATGCCCCGTCCCCCTGGCGTGAACCTCCCGTATCCCCCTGGCGTGAATACGAGGAGACACGACTTATATGATAAGTTTTAATTAAATTATGATCTGCTGTGTGAACTTCTGTGTCCCCCTGACGTGAACAACGGAAGGCACGTCTGAACTGATATATAAATTAATTGTAATCTGATGCGTGAACCTTCTTTGTCCCAATGGCGTGAACAACAGAAAGCACGACATAGGGTATTCTGATAACTGTTAAATCCTGAGGTCAAAGACGTAGTGAACCCGTTTTTAACACCTAAAAGTATCGGGTCAGTGGCCTACCCAAATAATATAATTACTTACTAATAAACAATAACTCTCTGAATTTTAATGTGTTTGCCTTATCCTTGTTCACCCGTGATTTTATTCGTTAAAGCCCTTGCGGATACGTCAAATGGCATTTCTTAGGAAAAATATGGTTTTCATGAAAACGGTTGCAAAACGTCTCGCCTACGCGCACCAGCTCGCTTAACGCAGCTCAACAGCTCAGGTTGAAGCTGTCAAGCCTCGCTGGGGCAAGCTAGCCCTCGCTATGGCGAGGTGAACTAGCAGCAGAAATGTTGTGCTCGCTGCAACGAGCTCCAGCTCGCTGTAGCGAGCATGACAGTACATGAAAGTGTCCAAAACGTGATTTTTCTCCATTTTGACTTATCCAAGCTTACCCAGACATTCTAACAGCTTTAGGAATGATTTTCAACTGCAAAATGAAGGATTAACTCATGGATAACAAGGAATCAACATGCATTAAGGATTGGGGTACAAAATCATACTTTTGCTAAATAATGGATTCTCACCCAAAACTAACCCAAGGTGGGTTCTAAACTAAAGGAACTCACCTCTATTGCTGATAATATGAGGAATTGATGAAATGATGAGGTTTCAAGACTTTCCCCAATTCGAAGCTAAATCTCTTACTCCAAGCTCAAGTTCTTCTAACCACTTTAAATTGAAGCTTCCAATCAGTTCAATTAGATGATTGGAGGTGGAATTTTAACATACACTCTTGAATTGATGATTTTGGAAGAAGTTAGGGTTAGGGTATGAGAGAGGGGTTCGGCCAAAGGATGAAAATGGAAGCTCTGTACTAGGTTCCAAGCACTACAAGGTTTACAATACAACAATTGCATGTTGATTCTTGAAGAAAATGGAGAAAATGGATGATTAGGGAAAAGAGAGGATGAGAGGCGTGAGAGTGAGGTAGAGAGAAGGAGGAGAGGCTGAATTTTAGAGAGAGAAAGTGAGTGGAGAAATGAGAGAAACAAGGGTTCAATCCCTTTTATAGCCTTGAGCTTATTTTACCATTCTACCCTTTCTTTTCTTAAAACTTGCAATTCTCGTATTCTCTCGTTCGTTCTTAGTCACTAACGCTGCACAGTTAAACATTCTCCGTTACATAATTAACCCTGCATAAATATTCCTCCTCCAACACGCTCCACTAATACCGCAGTCTGTTGAGAATTTAGTGGGGTGTTACAGCCCTTGTCTGCGAACCCTTATGATGTACTCATTGTTCTCGTCACAAGCTAGTCTTGTGATCCCCCTTAAGCTGCTCAAACCACTACCAAGGGAACCCAACAAGATGGATATGGATCTCATCATGGAAAAGTACAAACAATGTATGAGTTTGTTGATTGAGCAGACCCTAAGTAATCCACCTAAGAGACTCCCTTACAAAGAACAATATTGTTAAATTTTCGTGACTCAATAAAGCTGACCATGATCGTTATATATTAGTACAATGAGACTCTACTTAGGAGTTTGGATGGGAGGAGAGAAGATGAAAATAGAGAGAAAAATTCACCTTATTTGAAAGAGTGATTATGATTAATATATTTCTAATTCTTAGAGTATTATATAACAACATAGAAATAATTTGAACAATTTATCTAAACTCCAAAACTTTCCAATATCATCTCCTTAACTACATTTTGATTCCAAAACATACCCTTAGTTTATGTATCCACAAATTGTGATATGTAGCAATGTTTCCATTTATGTCTCTGAAGGTGAAAGTGTAGATGAGGGATGAGTTGGAACATTGAAGGAGTATTAAGGAGGTCCATGATATGATCCTTATTGCTAACAAATCTCCACTATTATTATTTGAAGATATGAGATCTAACTCAAATGGTTTTGAGCTATGAGATCCATGCGAATTAGCGTTTGATCCACAAACTCCATTATTCGAAGATCTTGGAAGGGAGGATAAGGATGAAGCTCACATGTTGGACATTTTTATTTTATTTTATTTTTGATAAAAAATTTAGGGTGAGGGGATGACGCTTCGGTCTAAGGCAGAGAAAATCTTCAGACTCAAAGAGTGCTTACAAAAGTATTTACATTTATCTCCCTTCAAAGATGAGTTCTACGGATCTTAATTTTGCTAAAAGGGGCAAAAGATTTATTTGTTAAGAAGGCTGATCAATACTTCACATTAGCTGACACATAAGATGACATGTAAGCAAAAATTGGTGTTGTTTGAGTCATTTGAATAGAAAAGCCAAACATGACATAACTTAATAATATTAAAGGGTCAATAAGACACTTTTTGTTGCTTGGAACAAAAAAAAATCACTGAAATTAAGTTAATGGACTAAATGTGAATTTAACCAAAATTTTACTTAGAATGCGTAGGACTAATCCTCAAAGTGTTAAACAAAAAAGAAAATTGCTTTTCTCCCAACAAAAATTACTCACTCCCATACAAACTGACGAAAATACCCCCAACGTGACTTAAGTCACGCTCGGTAGATGTCAGCGTGACTTAAGTCACCCTGGTGTATAACCTGCGTGACTTAAGTCAAGCTGCGTTTTTTTATAACCCAGACATAACCTCACTTCTCCATTTCACTTCCTTTGACTTCTCAAATCTCTAAAAAATTTCCCAAATCATTCAACCTCAAATATCTTCAACTTCAAATCACCCACCACTCCAACAAGTAAGTTTTCTTAATCAAGTACCATTGTCATTTTATGTTTATATGTTACATTTTTCCTCTTAAATTAGAAATTTTTAAGTTTTAGGGTTTGTTTAAATTTTGATTTTTTTGGCAAGAAATGATAGAATGTTTACATGTTAATGACTTATGTTGCTTAAATGTTTAGATGTTTGCATGTTTATGTTGTAGTTTTTAGTTTTAGAGTTTATGTATAATTTGCACTCCAAGTGTTTGATGAAATGTTTGAATGAGTTTTTCATTGATTGTTTTTAATTTCTTATGATGTAGATCTGAAACAATAGCTCAAGTATACACTCAAGTATCCTTCAACGGTGAAAACCCTCATTTTTTCAAGGTTCGCGACGATGTCACGTTAAAAGAATTGAAGGATCAACTTCATGAAATCAACCAACGACTCAGCCATGGAGACACAAGGAGGGTGGAATACGTTTGGTACCATAGTCCATCGTTCGACTCAGAGGGGAATTTGTCGTTCACTTGGCCGGAGTTAACGAACGACGACGACATGAGGAACATGTTCTTGATATTTGCGCAACACAGCATGATCCCCATCGAGATGGATGCTACATTGCTGTGGTTGCCTGAAGATATTCTCAAGAGTTTGATTCGACCGGATGAAGATGTTTAGGTAGTATTATAAATCCAACATCATGATGATACAACATCCTTAGGGATTTAATGTAATGTAATGTAACACTTCGTTTATTTGAACGTGGATGAAATTATAACTTAATAAATTTGTCGTATTTTATTAATTTAGGAATTTATTACGCGTACTTGTGTATTTTCAATCATCCATTCCTCCATTCATTATTCCATTTTCATCCATTTTTCATCCATTCAATCAATAATTCAATCTCTCATTCATTCAAAGTTAAAATACGCAAATTCAATCAAAGTTAAAATACGCAAAGGTTAAACCAAAAATGTACCAAAATGTCATAATAATGCGCAAATGTGAGAGTGTAAATATAATACATGAATGTCATAAAAATATAACTAAAAATATACAAATATACAAACGTCACAAGACCCTACTCCTCTGGACTATGGCTCCTAGTCCTCATCCGGGGAACCCTCTGCTTCTGCAAGATGAGATACTCCGACTAGATGCCCTGCAACACACCGGTAAAGTATGCATGATGCTCAGGATACTCCAATGTTGGCTCCACTCTGCGTCTGATGTTCTCAATGATCTGCAGTGGGTCGAGAACCTGTCTGCATACTGCTGCTCAACAATAACCTCCTCGTAAGGAGGGACAGGAGGGACGTCCTCTGCAACGACAACAAGGTCGATCATGATGGGATGAGAGACCCTGTAGAACCATCTAATGTACCCCTCCTGACACCTCCACCGTCGAGCCTCTAGTGTCAGCCGACCCCGAAAAGCCTGTGGAAGGACATGGAGCAGAAAGTCCTGAAAGGCCACAACAACCGCCGCAGCCGGAAGAGTCTGATGATCGGCAAGAGATCTGGGGACCGTCTGCACGTGACCGTACTGCCGGAGAACCTGCTTTGGCAAGTGAAGGTGCATAATCTGCCTGCCGGCCATGACATCAACATTGACCATCAGATCAATGAGGCCACGATAATGTGCAGGATCAGCATGACCCCTGGGCGGTCTCCAGCTAGCTGCCAGCGGAGTGCCAACCTGATACCCCGGACTCGGATTCCTCGTATACATGTTCCTAAAATGCGCCAAAATCCATCCCTACAAACAAACATTTCATCATCACAAACCCATAAACATACACAATAATATCGTAAGTCATTTAAAAAATATTATAGTAAAAAGAAAATAAATGCTACTATAAGTAGAGTCGAGTAACCGCCAATGGCTTTCATCTTCGGGACCGTAACATGAGAAAGCTCGTGGTAGAGGTAAGCAAGTGCCATTTCGCCTTAGGACCACTGGCCCAACGTGTTTAAATCCATGAACATCTCCATCCATAACAAATGAACGCTTCTGCTGTTCCTGTCGGCAAAAATGGTGATGCCAACCAAGTACAACATAAATGCCCTGGTGCACTGCGCCCTCACCGTCACCTGCTCCTCAGTCTCCTCATCATCAGCAGGAGGATGCTCCAACTCATTGCACATATGCAAGAGTGTGTCGTAATGCATCCTCAAGTTAGTGATACTGATATAAGCACCCCATTGTGCCTTTGTCTCCTCATTAGCATCCGCATGTGTCATACCCAAACCAACCTCCTGCAGCTCGACACCTCTATCATATCCTACATTAGCAGGCCTCAACTCCAAGAGCCTCCCATGTATGGGGATGTGTAGAAGACACGCCACATCATCGAGTGTGACAGTCATCTCCCCAACAGAGAGATGGAAGCCGCTGGTCTCCTCATGCCATCTCTCTGAGAAGGCGGTGATGAGGGCATGGTTGATGTTCTCGTATCCAGTGAAAAGGAGGCGGACAAGTCCGGATGCTTTACCCGGTTCCAGAACCAGGCCTGATCTTGAGTCAGGAGTGGGATCTTCCTAACTTTCCTCCCTGTATGAAACACCGTTGCATTTACGCGCCCTCTGCAACTGAAATACAAAAAATTAAACGAACAATAAACCGTTAAAAATATAAACATTTCAATAACTAAAAAAGACATACCAATTTAATCGTAAAAAAACGCGCGCCAATTAAATTAAGCGCGTTAATTTAATTACGCACACCACTTAAATTAAGTGCGCCAATTAAATTACGTGCGCCAATTAAATTCAGCGCGTTAATTTAATTACGCGCGCCAATTAAATTAAGCGCGCCAATTGAACTAAGCGCGTTAATTTAATTACACGCGCCAATTAAATTAAGTGTGTTAATTTAATTGACTCGCGTCATTAACATATTTTAACGTAAAAAATAAATCGTAAAGCTGACATGCCACTAAATAAAATAAATTGTAATTGAGCGTAATTAAATAAAATTAAACAATTATACTTACTTGAGCATCACTCAAAAGCTGACATGCCACGTGTCTACCGAAACCCGGTAGGAGTGACAAGTCGGTAGGGCCCCCCGAGAAAACCATCTGGTCCGACCTCCTCCTCAGCCTGACCCTCCTCCTCAGCTTGATGTTGAGCCTCACCCTCCTGCTGGTGAGCCACCTCCTCGTACTGAGGCTGCTGCTGATACTGAGTCGGGTCCACTATCTGGGACGCACCCGCCTGGGACAACGACCCCACCTCCTCTAGTCTCCTACTGCCCTGTCTCCGTCGAGTAGCATGAGGGCGTGCAACCGCCTTTTCGACACTTGCACTACTAGTCATGCTCTCCCTGTCACCTCTAAGTCTGTCTGGTCTCTGAGACATATCTACACAACATTTTTAAAAACAAAAATCAATGCAAAAATAACAATTCAATCTCACTATAATCAACATTAACAATCAACATTAACAATCCAATTTCTAACTAAACCCTAAACTACCACATTTCACTCAAACCCAATATAATCAACATTAACAATCCAATTTCTAACTAATTACATCATTCACAATGCAAAATCAAACAAATTTTCATTGAGACATTTTATCAAACACCTAGAGTGCAACATTCAATCAACATAAAATCTAACAATTTCTAAACCATAAACTACCACATTGGAGTGAAACTTACTCTAAACAACATCTAAACTACAATTCTTAACTTAATTCATCATTAACAATCCTAAAAACTCAAACCCTAAAATCCTAAAATTGTGAAATTTCTCCAAAAAAAAACAAAAATTTAAATCATAAAAAGCCAATGCAATATGATAATAAACACTTACTTGATTTTGGGGTAGAAGTTGATGTTGATTGACACAAAAATGGTTGAAATCGCAAAAATGGAAGAAATTTCGATTTGGAAACACAAGAACACACCGGTTCTTTGTGTTGTTTTTATAACAGAACTAGTCACACTGCTAAGTAGCGAGCGTGATTTAACTCACGCTGGCTCAACGTGACTTAAGCGCAGATGCTACCGAGCGTGACTTAAGTCGCGCATGGGTAATTTCGTCTTTTTCTTTGGGAGTGAGTAATCTTGGTTGGGGGAAGAGCAATTTTCAACAAAAAATTGCCAATTTACCAAACTTTTTTACTTTAACACATTCATTGTATAGCCCACAGCATCAACATTTATATAACATATCCCCACAAAAGTATTCTAATATCTAGCTTAGTCCCACTCAAATATATTTGTGAACCCAACAAAGAAAAAAGCATGTAATTTTCATATATAGGCTTTCGTCAACATGTGCAAGATCATAGGGCATGTGGGGTCAAATTTTATGTTAATGTTAAAAAACGTAGTCGAGTGTAAGAAGATGATAGTACCAATCATGATGAACAAGGAAAGAAGACAAAGGTGGATTGGGACGAGGCTCTACAAGCAAGGGCGCACCAAATATTATGCTATCCTAATCAGACCATTATTTATATTTCCTGGCATGTCATTGGTTCCTTGTACCTAAAGCCATAGATTTCGTGGTACACTTTTTATTTTTCTAACGTGAAAATTTATCTAGATTTAAATCCTCTAATTGGCCTAAGTTTCATTTCTTAGCATAAAAGGAAATGGCCTTTTTGAGTGTCTGCTTAGATAAGATTAACGGTGAATTTGACAAAATTATCTCAGCACTTTAATTTCGTTAAAATTATAACGGCACAACGTGATTTTGACCAATCCAAGCATTCACATTATGCAATACGATATTTTGGTGTCAAGAGATTTATGCTGTTCACACTCTCTTCCTCCTTTTTAAGACCATACAAATACAAATAAATGATCTTTGTCAATATTGAGGTTGCCTAGAAAGGAAAATTATACTTAAAAATATGTTTACACAACAATGTGGCAATGAGTCCTGTTGGTGTCATTGAAGAGAGATAAATATAAATCTCTTTAGAAGTGTTCATTGAATCATATAACATTCTCTACTTTGAAATGCTTAGCATCATCTTCTCAGTCTAAATTGTTAAAGAAATAATAATTACTAATGAGACAACCATTTAATTTGTGTCTTGATTAAGAGCAATTTTACCTACTCCAATGTTCTTAAAAGTCGTACATGATTATAACTATACACATTCAGATGAAAAAAAGACCGTGTTTTTGTCAAGAAATACACACACTCAGAGAACAAAAAACAATTTTATTAGGATGTATTTTTTTTTTGTTAACCTTCGGTTCTCAGGGGAATGCACCCCTTATAATCTGAAGTTTGACCGGAAGATAGGTAAAGTTTTGTCAAAAACTGTTTCAAATAGGAATTGAAACTCATTAGATTCATCTAAACAATTTTTTTTGGTGAAGCTCATTAATCACTTCAGCTAAAAAAAACTTTTCTATTTGGATGTATGCTTTGAAAATACTTTTTGGGTGAACAAAGTTCCTCCTTTATGGCTTAGGCCCTCCAATGGTTGCTTGAACCAACCCTAGGCGCACACAACTTTTTTTTTTGAAGGGTGTAGAGTGATTAATATTATATGGGTAATGCTTAATGTTACGGGAATGTCAAAACAAGAAAGACACGAATTAATCTTGTCCCTATAATTTAACCATTAGCAGTTGAAATAATCGGGGATCATGTATATAAAATTACTTTACATGATTAATACATTCATATAATATGCACTTTCATAATCAGTATTTATTTCTTAAAAAAACAATCAGTATTTATTTATAATTAAATAATAAATTATACGATAAAATAATAATGTACTAAATATATATAGATAAACCGTGTAAGAATTATTAAAAGTATATCTATACCAATATTGATTCCAATGGATCTGATTCCCTTCCCCTCTACACTAAATCCATTGCGTTTTTTTTTTTTTATAAAAAAAAAACTGAATATTATCTACACTCAAGTGTACTGTACAAATTAATCATTTGAGTCTTGTGATACTCAAATAAACGATAAACTTTTTATATGAATTTTTAACGCTGCTGAATGTCCTAGTTTATATTTAAATATCAGATCTTAGTTAAGTTCAAAGAGACGTGTGTTGTAACGTCTAAATGCAATCATAATTTGTCCAGTGAACAATAACTTTGCTTTGTTGTTTTTATCACCTTTTAACTATACTTTTACTATTGCTTAAAAAAACTTTACTTTTACTATTTCCTCAACAAAAAAAAAAAGAAACAACTATACTTTTACTAAAATACGGTTAGACATGCAAATTCAGATGGACCTACATGTGTCATGCAGTCTACAAATTATTACAGCGGTTAGATTTGGTTTAAAAAAATAACAACCCAAAATATATAAATGTATGATCTTTATTAGACAACTGAGATCTTTGGTGGCATCAACTCATGAACGTAGGGAATCCTTTTCATATTTAGGCACACCTTATATAGAGTTTACCTACCATATTATTATATAATTTATTCAGTTTTTATTTTTGAAAATTTATTTTCTAACCCTTCTGTTTCAATATAGTTTGATAATTTTTTTATAACAATAGTTTGATCTTTAATCTTATAGACATTTTTTTAGGGGATCTTACAGACTTAAAGTTCAATAAAAAAAATATGCATTATTCTTTTTGTTTTATTATTGATGGCTTTCTTGAGACAATTATATTCAAAATTATCTCCAATGATAGCAGCTCCAACTGCATTCGAGATTTGTGGGTTTCCAACTATATGTCTGTATCAGATTCTTTTGACTGGTCTGTATCATAGTTATTTATAGTTATTATATACAAATTAAGTAATCTGATTAACAATAGTTTATATTTATATACTAACAAAAGAGAGTAATAATCTTCACAAAGCAATGGAATCAAAAAAAGTAACTGCAACATATATACGGTAAAGTTAAGATAATCACGTGTCAACACTTCATTAATTGCTGATTTTGAAACAACATTCAAGCTATAGAAAAAAGTTTTAAAAAAAAGGTGGAGTTTTGCTTTCCTTTATTTAGCATTGGCAATTGATATTATATTGTGGTTTTGTGCCTAAGTTTTGTTTTTTTTATATTCAATTAAAAAGACTCATACACACTAAACAAGTGTTCATGCATTTGATCGTTTTGAAAATGAAAAATTCAGCTTGTATGACACACAAATTCTTAGACCAAAATTGGTGCGGAAAAAGAATTATAACTTTATATAAGTTTTATAGTTTTATACATGTCTTCAAAAGTTTCTTAAAAAAAAAATGTCTTCAAGGGCAAATAATTTTCTGATAAAGAATTGTTAACTAAGATTGACTCCACTATAGTTTAGACTTTAGAGTTAAATAACTATATATTAACTTTGTATAAAATTTTTTATTAAGAAGATAAATATACAAATTTATAATTATACTTTAGAGTTTAACGGATATGCATCGATGATCCTGTAAAAAAAGGATATGCATCGATGGTGTAGAATAATTTTCCACCGTCATCTTGCTATATAGTAAGAAAAGATTTTAACGAAATTATATGACAATAGGAAAACACTTGCCATACAAGGGCAATATGGTAATATAGAAAATGGCTGATGGATAAATTGGTAATTACAACTTTAAATTAGAGCAATTCTTGCTTTTCGTTGAATTTATTTTCGTAACAAACAGCATTAGCCTATAAGAAATGTATGCTTATTTCATACTATCAAACGTTCAACTCTTATTGAAATATATTTATCACTATGACATACTAATGAAATATAATAAAATATTTATGCAAAATTATTTATACTGATATATAATTAAACTTTTTTTTTTTGACAAAATTAAATTGTACTTTTTGAATGTCAATGATTATGCTAAACCGTACAAAGTTGAGTTTCTATGCGTGTTGCCTTACTGACCATGAATTTGTATCCATCCGAGTCATCCTCAATCATACATTTCAACCCTTTCACTTATTTTTTTTTTCAATCCATTATATATAATCATTTGGATCATTTGGCTAGATGATTAATGTTATGAATAATTAGTTTAGTGGATGTCCATCCTTAATCTTCCACCTTCCTATAACTCCCTAAAGTGAATGGATGGTTAGTGGACCTTAATTACTTTGATCATTCACTTGCACATTGTATCCTATAAATAAGACTCATATTTTAGTGTAAAGACACACTTGTGTAGAGAATAATCACAAAGAGTTTCATCTTCTTCATCTTTGATATTGTGCTTTTAGTTTATTTTATAACACGTTATCAGCACAAAGCTCTATCAATCTGAGTACTCATTATGTCGAACCTTACAAAACTTGATTTTGAGGCTCTTGATATTTCGGGAAAAAATTATCTGGCTTGGGCCCTAGATGCCGAAATTTATTTAAATGCCGAAGGTCATGGAGATACTATTAAAGAAGGAAACAGATCATCTGATCAGCATAATGCAAAAGCCATGATATTCCTTCGTCGCCATCTTCACGAGGATCTGAAAAATGAATACCTTACCGTAAAAGATCCACAAGTTCTTTGGAACAGTTTAAAAGAAAGATATGACCATCAAAAAACTATCATTCTTCCTAAAGCTCGTTACGAATGGATGGATTTGCGTTTACAAGACTTTAAATCTGTAACCGCGTATAACTCGGCTGTATTTAGAATTACTTCTCAATTGAAATTATGTGGAGAAAAAGTGACCGATGAAGATATGTTAGAAAAAACATTCTCCACTTTTCATGCGTCTAATGTGCTCCTGCAGCAGCAATATCGTGAAAAAGGATTTACAAAATATTCTGACTTGATATCTTGCCTGCTTGTGGCAGAACAAAATAGCGAGCTTTTGATGAAAAATCATGAGGCCCGTTCCACTGGTAGTGCTCCATTCCCAGAAGTGAATGTAGCAACACACGATCACTATGGGCAAACTCGTGGTCGTGGGCAAGGTCATGGTCGCGGACGTGGTCGTAGTCTTAATCATAATCACAGTAGAGATTACAAAAATACATTTTCTCACTAGAAGTTGAAAAATGTTGGAAAGAATGAAAAGGGTGGTCAGAGTAGCAAAAATAATGAGAATATTTGCTATCGTTGTGGAGGAAAAGGCCATTGGAGTCGTACATGTCGTACACCAAGGCATCTTGTTGATCTTTACCAACAATCACTTAAAAATAAAGATAAAAAGGCTGAGACACATTTTGCATGTGAAGATGGTGATTATGATTATGGTAATATGGATGTTACCCACTTAGACGTTGCTGATTTCTTTGCTGATCCTGATGGAAAGATTGATCATCTCATTGGAGATGGAAGTGTCAAGAAATAAAACCTAGCAATAAATAATTATGTTTACGAATGACTTTGAATTTCCTATGATAATAAAAAATTTATGTTATGTTTTAATTTTCCTATGTTAATGATAATAAAGTCTTATTTCTAAGTGTGTTTTCAACCTCCAATGCTAGTCATGATAAATATTACTTTTATATAATTTTGTTTTTATACTTATCTTTTGTTTGTTAATTTTTTTTAGATAGAATGAGTATTAACATTAACCTCAATAATGGAGATATGTGTCTCGCTGATAGTGCAACTACTCATACAATTTTCAAGGATAAAAAATATTTCTCTTATTTAGTAAAGCAAGAAACCGATGTTAGTACTATATCTGGAAGTTCAAAAATAATTGAAGACTCTAGAAGAGCTAATATAAAATTACCTAGAGGAACAAATTTAAACATTGAGAATGCATTATATTCTCCCAAGTCTCATAGAAATTTATTAAGTTTCAAGGATATCCGTCTAAATGGATATCATATTGAAACAAGAAATGAAGGAGATGTTGAATATCTTTATATAACGAGACATAATTTGGATAAAATAAGTGTAGTGGAAAAGTTACCCGCTTTTTCCTCTGGTTTGTACTACACTTATATAAGTGCAATTGAAACACATGTGATCGTAAACCAGAAGTTTACAAATCATAAAAAATTTGTTGTTTGGCATGACCGGTTGGGCCATCCCGGGTCTATAATGATGTGAAAAATAATTGAAAATTCTTGTGGTCATCAATTGAAGAGCCAGGAGATTCTTCAATCTGATAAGTTCTCATGCACCTCTTGTTCATAAGGGAAGTTGATAATTAGGCCATCACCAACAAAAAATGGAAGTGAATCTCTAAATTTTTTAGAGCGTATACATGGTGATATTTGTGGGCAAATACACCCGCCATGTGGACCATTTAGATACTTTATGGTTTTAATTGATGCATCCACTAGATGGTCACATGTTTGTTTGTTGTCAACTCGCAACCAGGCATTTGCAAGATTGCTAGCTCAATTAATTCGAATAAGAGCGTACTTCCCTGATTATCCCGTCAAGAAAATACGACTTGATAATGCCGCCGAGTTCTCATCTCAAGCATTTAATGAATATTGTATGTCCATTGGAGTTGACATTGAACATCCTGTAGCACATGTTCATACACAAAATGGACTTGCAGAATCATTTATCAAGCGTATACAGTTAATTGCAAGACCACTTCTCATGAGATGCAAACTCCCAATTTCTACTTGGGGACATGCAATTTTGCATGCTGCATCATTGATTCGCATCAGGCCAACAAGTTATCATAATTCTTCCCCTTTACAATTAGTTTTTGGTCAAGAACCTAATATTTCCCATCTAAGAATCTTTGGATGTGCTGTGTATGTTCCTATTTCTCCACCACAACGCACTAAGATGGGTCCTCAAAGAAGGTTGGAAATATATGTTGGATATGAATCTCGATCTATTATAAAGTATCTTGAACCAACAACGGGAGATTTATTTACAACCCGATTTGCTGATTGTCATTTTGATGAATCAAATTTCTCAACATTAGGGGGAGAGAATAAGCAGCTGGAAAAGGAAATTATTTGGAAAGAATTATCATTGTCTCATCTTGATCCTCGAACTAAACAATGTGAACTTGAAGTTCAAAAGATAATTCATTTGCAGAGCTTAGCAAATCAATTACCAAATGCATTCACTGATCCAAAAAGTGTGACAAAATCATATATACCAGCTGCTAATGCTCCGATAAAAATGGATGTCACAATTGGGCAATCTCATATTGCAAATGAGTCTCAACCACGCCTGAAGCGTGGTAGGCCAGTCGGCTCCAAAGATAAAAATCCTCGAATGAGAAAAGGAGCTAAAAAGAAAGATGGCCCAAGTGAGGATATAGAAACTCTAAAAGAGTCTTCAGACATAATTGATATTTCAGTTCCGGAAGAGACTGATCAGGTACCTGAAATTCATGAAAATAAAGAGATCTCAATAAATTATGTCAGTAATGGAATACAATGGAACCAGCAAAAAGTCAACGTTTTGCATATCATATAGCGCTAAATGTGATAAATGATAGCGAGGATCATGAACCAAAGTCTATCAAAGATTGTAGGCAAAGTGAGAATTGGCCAAAATGGAAAGATGCAATTGAAGCTGAATTAAACTCGCTTTACAAGCGAAATGTTTTTGGACCTATAGTCCGAACACCTGAAGGTGTGAAACCAGTTGGATATAGGTGGGTTTTTGTGAGAAAACGAAATGAGAATGGTGAAATTATGAGATACAAAGCTCGGCTTGTTGCCCAAGGATTTTCACAAAGACCTGGAATTGACTTTGATGAGACATATTCACTTGTACTGGATGCATGTACTTTTCGGTACTTAATTAGCCTTGTAGCACATGAAGGGCTCAAATTGCACATGATGGATGTTGTTACAACTTATTTATATGGATCACTTGATAGTAACATTTACATGAAACTCCCAGAAGGATTTAATTTTCCTGAGACAGATTGTCCTAGATCTCGAGAAGACTATTCCGTCAAATTGAATAAGTCTTTATATGGGCTAAAACAATCAGGGTGCATGTGGTATAATCGCCTTAGTGAATATTTGATAAAAGAGGGGTATACAAATGACTCCATTTGTCCATGTATTTTTATAAAAAGATCTGGAAAAGAATTTGCAATAATTGCGGTGTATGTTGATGATATAAATATTATTGGAACTCCTGAAGAGCTTCCAAAAGCTATAGATTGCTTAAAGAAAGAGTTTGAGGTAAAGGACTTGGGAAGGACAAAGTTTTGTTTGGGATTACAAATTGAGCATTTGAATAATGGAATATTTGTGCATCAAGAAGCTTATGTTGCAAAAGTATTAAAATGTTTCTATATGGACAAATCTCATCCATTGTCTACTCCAATGGTTGTTCGATCACTGGATGTGGAGAAAGATCCTTTCAGACCTCGAGAAGAAGGTGAAGAAATACTTGGTCCTGAAGTACCATATCTCAGTGCAATCGGAGCACTAATGTACCTTGCTAATTATACGCGTCCTGATATTTCATTTTCCGTCAATCTGTTAGCAAGATATAGTTCTTCACCCACACGGAGACATTGGAACGAAGTCAAGCATATATTTCGTTACTTTAGAGGTACAATGGACATGGGTTTGTTTTATTCAAAAGTACAAAAATTTGAATTAACAGGTTATGCAGATGTAGATTATTTGTCAGATCCTCATAATGGAAGATCACAAACAGGTTACTTGTTTACCTGTGGAGGTACAACCATTTCATGGAGATCCGTGAAGCAAACCATAACAGCAACATCATCAAATCATGCTGAACTCTTAGCACTACATGAGGCGAGTCGAGAATGTGTTTGGTTAAGGTCTCTAATTCAACACATACAAGAGAGTTGTGGTTTATCTATCGGGAGAATAAATGCGACAACTATTTATGAAGATAATATTGCATGCATTGCTCAGTTGAAAGAAGGTTACATTAAAGGAGATCGAACAAAACATATTTCTCCTAAATTCTTTTTCACGCATGATCTTCAGAAGAATAGTGATATAAGCATTCAACAAATTCGTTCTTGTGATAATCTTGCAGACCTTTTCACAAAGTCACTCAGAAGCAGAGTTTTTGAACAGTTGATACAAAAAATTGGTCTTCGTCGACTCAAAGATGGTTGTATTGTTAAGGGGGAGAAATAAATGTATTATGTAAAAGGATTGTGTACTCTTTTTCCTTCACTAGAATTTTTTCCCATTGGGTTTTTTTCTAGTAAGTTTTAATGAGGCATATCCTGATGGACATCTAAGGGGGAGTGTTATGAATAATTAGTTTAGTGGATGTCCATCCTTAATCTTCCACCTTCCTATAACTCCCTAAAGTGAATGGATGGTTAGTGGACCTTAATTACTTTAATCATTCACTTGCACATTGTGTCCTATAAATAGGACTCATATTTTAGTGTAAAGACACACTTGTGTAGAGAATAATCACAAAAGCTTTCATCTTCTTCATCTTTGATATTGTGCTTTTAGTTTATTTTATAACAATTAATATATATTTGTTAACCTTATACAAGTAATTTTTTAAACATATATAAATATATAGAGAAAAAAGGAAGAGCAATTAAAACAAGAAGAAATACAAACGTATATTTGAGTCAGCTATGATCTTAAAGACGCTGACAGTTCTCTACAATATTCATAGTGGTCATTTTGCATTCATATATTGTGAGCAATATATAGATTGCACCCTTTTTGTCAAAAAATAAAAATTGCACCCTTTGAGAGAAGGGTCATAATCCTTGACCATCTTACGACTGAACGTTACTCTAATTTTGTGTCATATCAATAATGTTTTAATATATCTTTATATTTAGTTATTTGTAACCACTCATGAGCTACTTATATAATATTCTCAATATTTTGAAGTAGTAGATTTCATTGAGATGACCTAGCTTTACTTTAAAGCACATCTTGATATATAGTATAAGAACTTTTAAATGACAACAGTAAACCCAACAATATAATGTATACTCGTAATGTTAGTAACTTGATTAAGAAATCATGACCTTGGTGACTTATTTTGATAGAAAAACTCTACTGAATTTCCCATGACTCTAGCTTTTGAAAATTTTGGCTTTAATTTTATTTTTATGATAAATTTCCATCACGTTTGAAAGGGACTAGATAAGAACTAAAGGAATAGAACATGGAACCAAGGAATAGAACTAAGGAATATTTTTTTATTTTTACCTAATTATCCTTTTTAATTATCCTAAGTACATCCTATATGCTGTATGGATAAATTATTCCATACATCAAATTGTATAAAATTAGCTTGGGTTAGGAGCTCAATATGCTCCACCTTAGGTAGCCAGGTACACAGATTCTACCAAATAAATCTTGAAATTCGTTGAGCATGTTTTTCCATATTGTAAAACAAAAAATATATTTATATAATCTTATTCTGCAAGCATCAAATTCTTTTGTATATAATTTTACAAACTAAGGGCGACCATTGTCATAGTTAGCATGTTTAATAACACTTTCTAAACATTAAACTTCACAAAGCACACTATTGTCTCTTTTTTTTTTGTTACAAGGCAAAATAAAGACAAAAAAAAATAGGAAGGAAAAAAACAACAAATACTACTCTCTAGAAGAGAAAGTTCAAGCTACGTCCACCTTTAGAAGGTGCAAGAGATCTTCGGAGGAGAGGCATGAATAGACATCTTAGAATCATCTGATGCTTCAAGTTTTTCCATAAAGTATGCACAATGATTTCTCTCTAAAAGTATGACAAATAGTGACATTACTTTGTTCAAGTCATTCACATCTTGAATCAGAACCGCATAGACATGAGACCGCATGGTTAGTCCCTTGATGAGATTGATACCGAGTAAAGCACACTATTGTCTATTAATATCGAGATATTATTTCAACGATTACGCACATCAAATTTTAAACAAGTTAAATTAATTCTATGATCATATATATAGCCTAACATCTACTCTTCTTTTCTTTCTTTTTTGACAAAAAGCTTAACATTTACTTAAACATTAAAACTATGTTATATGTTGAACTGAAGTTATATTTGATGAATATAAGAAAAAAGAAGTTATTTTTTATGATGAATTAAAATTGTACATTATTGCACCACCACAATATATTATGTACATTTGCATAGGGGAATAGAACAATCCCCTTTTTCTCATAACAAGAATATAATAGTGGACATATTGAAAATAAATAAATAAAGAAGTTGCAAAATGAAAGTGGAGATCGTGAAAATAATTGAAACTTTTTATAGTTATCAGAAATTAGTGGAA
Source organism: Medicago ruthenica (assembly GCA_018208015.1). Taxonomy (NCBI): domain Eukaryota; kingdom Viridiplantae; phylum Streptophyta; class Magnoliopsida; order Fabales; family Fabaceae; genus Medicago; species Medicago ruthenica. The sequence goes on along the minus strand of CM031378.1, from coordinate 63,669,053 downwards.
ATCATTCTACCAAAAAAAATTAGTGGAAATCAGGCTGGTCTAATTAGAAGACATCTTTATGTGGTAGCATACAAATTTAACCAATAACCTTAGCTTTAAAAGCATGATCAATTTCTTGACTTAAACTTATTGAACACTATCACATGTAAAATCTATCCAAAATCAAATACGTTTGATTCTTTACTAACACATCTTTTTCTCAAAATGGTTTTGTTTGTAAATTATGTGGCCAACTTTATGTGACAAGGACATGACCATTCTATAACATATTCCCTAAACGGTTAAACTTTTTTTTTTTGGGTCGATAGACGAAATGAGAAGAGTCATTGGAAATTCACACAAACAAGTGAAAGAGTTGCGGTTCGAACCCTGATCACAGCGTCTAGCCTAAACATTTTTGTCAGTTGAGCTAGAACTTGTTGACAAAGTGGCTAAACTTTTATTTATTAAAAAACAAAAAATGGCCACCCTTTGCATGCATTTCAAATAGTAAAATTTGTCTGCACTTCAAATTTTCTTTAAATTCAAACACACCCTTTCAAAATCTTCATGTTGGCTGTGAAGTGATCATATCCGGTGGCGGTTTGGTCACTTTCCGGCATAAACTAGCCACCACCATATCTTCCAAATTCCCTCATTGGAGAAGCATATAGTATCTAAGTATATTATAGAATTGTTCTTCAAAGTATAGGTTCCAGCATATCAACGAAACTCACTTTTTGTTCCAATATATAACACCATCTTGTGTTTCATTCAACACTCATCAACAAAAACACATCATCTATAGAACAAAGAGAGAAAATGGTGAAATTCTCTAAGCAATTTGAAGGACAACTCATTCCAGAATGGAAAGAAGCTTTTGTTGATTATTGGCAACTTAAGAAGGATCTTAAAAGAATTCAGCTTCTTAACAATACCAACAAAAAACCAAATAATCACCAAATGAGTTCAGTAGTGAAGTCACCCTTTTCATCACTAAGAAAGTTCTTTTTATTTGGCCATCAACAAAGAGAGCATGAACCTATTCAAGTAAACTTTATTTTTATTTTTATTTTTTTGCTTTTGAAGATATAATTATGAATATTAATTTTGCTAAATATATTGTGTATATATTTGACTTATGATATTTTTATTTTTATTTTGGTTTTTTTCAGGTTCATAGGAAACTTGTTTCATCAACTAGTAAAGGTGATATGTATGAGACACAATTACTAGACCAATTTGCTGACACTGATGCTACAAAAGAATTTTTTGCATGTTTAGACCAAAACCTCAATAAGGTTAATAAGTTCTATAGGACAAAGGAGAAAGAGTTTCTTGATAGAGGAGAGTCCTTGAAAAAACAAATGGATATTCTTATTGAGCTCAAATCTGCATTCATGGAGAAGAAAGGTAAAGGGAGCTCTTCTCACTACTCCAAGGAGGAAGAATCTGTCTCATCCACATTCTCTACTAATGGTACTTAATCAACTTATCTTCTTTAGTTGAGCAATGTGAACATTAAATGTGATTGAATTAGCTTATTTAAACTTATCAACTGCAATAATCACTTGTAAAAACTGTTGTTGAGAATCAATTATTTTCAGGATAGTCTCTTATAAAACAGTTTATACTAACTATAAGACCCTTTTGAGAAAACCGTGGAAATTAAAAAAGTTGATTGTTGTATTAATTTTGTCGACAATTGTTTATGTTGTTTTACAAATTTACCATTTATGAGAGAGAAATGATTAATGTTTTCATAGAGTATTTATTACACATTACAGAAAAAACATGTAACATAAATAAGGGTATGTTGGTAAAGAAATAATTCATTCACTTTGAAATTTGAAAGGTGTTTTCTAAAAGAGATAAAGAAAAAACTCAAAAATGTCTTATAATATTAGAGATGATGGTAGTAGATTATACGAAAATAATTTAACTTTATTTTATCTTAAAGAAATAACTTATATATAGATGCTTATAGGATAAATGCCTATAATTTTAGAACATTGTCTAGATAAGCGAGTAATTAAGCTGTATTTATTTAAATAGGGTCTAAAAGGGAGTAGTTTGGATAGAAATGGGTTCTAAATTAAGAAAATTATAGACTATACGAAATGAATATGGGTGACAAAAAATATTATGTAGTTCTCTCTAATTTGAAAAGTATAAAAAATATTTACTTAAAAATGAAATATTAAACTTCACTTCCCTTTCCTTGTAAAATTTAACCAAGTAAAGAATAAGACAAGTATCATATCATAAATGAATTTTGTTGTCATTCTAAAATAAAATACACCAACCACAAGATTTAGTGATCGAGTGGTCGAGTGCAACTAAATGCGTTGATGTCGTGTCAGACACTGATAGATGTTGAACACTGAATATGTCTTTAATATAAAGTGTCAGTACTACATAGTAATTCTTAGTATTTGAATGTATTATATGTTTTCAATTTATTTATGATGTGAATGTGAATCTAATACTCTGTATACTGGATGCAGAGGAAGACTCTGTTAGGAGCAGAGAACAAACAGAGGATTTGGAAAAAATAGAAGAGAATTTTACTCAATCAAATGAAGAGGATAAATCAATGGATTTGAAATGGGAAGATGGTAAATTGAGGACATTATCTGGCCATATTGTTAGTGGCCAAGGAAAGAATGTGAGGATAAACATTCCTTTGACAACACCTTCTCAAACTTTATCAGAAATTAGTTACCTTGTAATGGAAGATTTGTTCAATAAGTCTTCAAGAAAATGCAATCCAGAAGGTGGTGTGCTTCGTGTTAATAAAACAAGGTTACATCATGCAGAAAAGATGATCAAAGGTGGTTTCATTGAGCTTTATAAGGGCCTAGGATATTTGAATGATTATAGGTATAATTCAAATTTTCTTTCATCACAAATACAACTAATTTTTTTTAAGAGTTTTGTTATTTTGACAATCACATTTGAAATCAAATTTCGACGATAAATTGATGGTTAATGCTGTTTGAATGTGTGATTAATTACGTTTAGTAAATGTTTGCTTAGTGAATATAACAAGGTGTCGCATGTTATCAGAAAAATAACACAAGATACCACAATAATTAACCACAATTTTTAGGTGTTCAAATATACATGATATTTATCCAAATTATGTTCAAATATGTATAATTTTTAGATTTTAAAATATACATGAATGATAATTACTAACCACACAATTTGTGCATATACACATGGAAATTGTAGTTAGTTGTGGTATGCTGATGGTTAATAAGTTGAAATATTTTATTATATTCATTAATTATCTAATAAACACAATTAACCATGTATTTGAATTGCGGTAACCATTTTAACCGTTATCGAAATTTGATGTCAATTTTGTGAGTCAAAGTATAATTGTTTTTTATTAATGAACTTACAATAAGTGTTAAATTTGATATGAAAAAAAAAAGTTATGTGACTGTTTTCTTCATCATATTGATTTTTTAGGAATTTGAACCTGCTTGCATTTATAAAGATTCTGAAGAAATTTGACAAGGTAAAGTGAATTAGAGAGTCCACAATTTATATTTAAAAAAATGAAGTTTTTCATATTAGAGGTGTTAATAACAAAAGCAATTCTTATGATTTCTTCTCCTTCAGGTCACAGAAAAGCAAATCCTTCCAATCTATCTCAAAGTAGTTGAAAGTTCATATTTCAACAACTCAGACAAGGTAAACAATAGATACAAATCAAAACTATCAACAAAAATGTCTTACTTCTATCATGTCAACTTTGATGAAAGAATATATTTGGTGCTGACACTATATAATAAATCATGTTGAGATGTTGGCCACTAGTTATCCTTTGCAACTCAAAGTATTACCAACATTATCAAGTGGCCAATAATCATAAAAATCATGTCTTCACCAAAGGATGGCCTAGAATCATACACATAAAATTTATATATGCTTGTCTAAATATCTGTCTCTTTTTTTTTTTTTTTCAATATTTTAACAGAATTTATACGAATAAGTTATTTATTGTTTTTCTTAATTTTTTTAAAGATTAATTTTGATGCACTATCAACCAATCATATATATCTTTAAATCTAGTTATGATTAAAGTTGAACGTTTTTAATTATCTGACACCTAATATTGACCGATGTGTAGAAAATATTTACACCGACAATGTATATAAATTAAATCATTTTCAAACCTTAAAGATCAATGAATAAGAGAGTGTGTGAGAGAGTAGTATTTAACTTTGTTAACCAACTTTATTTACTTGTTTGTCCTAAAAATTACAGGTGGTGAAGTTCATGGATGAAGTGGAGGAACTATTTGTCAAGAATTTTGCTAAAGGTGATCATAGAAAGGCAATGATATACCTTAGACCAATTCATCATAAAAAAGAATCACATGCAATTACTTTCTTCATTGGTGAGTAACTTTTAGCCTTTATTATTTTCACTTTTTCTATTTTTATTTTCTATTTGTTAATCATTGTGTTAAAGAGCCTTTAGTTTGTTTTTTTTGTGATCACTACAATCCAAATAAAACACAACATGGACCCCCTTAGTCACTAGCTCCTTGTATGAACAAAAATCAACTGATCCCACTTTTCTAAACACTTATGAATGCAGCCATGCATATTTGCATAACCCTTTATATAATTTTTTATTCTTCTTTTTTTAATAACAAAAGGCAATTGGCACATCATGACTTTTTAATGTTGACCATTTTTTCATTAAATATCTCACTATATCATCTCCTATGGTTACTTTTTTCTCTTTATTTGATATGTTTTGAGTTTAATTTTCTTGCACTATCATTGTAAAAAAATTACGTTGACACCACATCATATCTAATTATGTGTGTGAGTATGTGATAATTAGAGTTGTAATGGTAAAAGTCACACGTTTATGATGGTTTGATGGTTATGATTGATTGAAAGTGTGTAAAAATTCTTTACACTGACTGTGTATTTGAATTAAATCCATATTCTATTTAACAAATTCAAATGTCATAGAAATGTTGTGTCAATATCATAATTTGTCCATAAAAAACTTCTGGAACTTAATGGAGACACATTATCGTTTAAAATAGTTTTACACCGATTTCTAATAAGAACACATGATATTGAAAAATTTTGATTTTTTTAATTGGATATCAGTGTAAATTCCATAGCAAGTTACTCATAAAATTAACTGAATCTTCCAATTAAATTCAGGACTATTTACTGGATGCTTTTGGGCACTTTTTGGTGCATATGTTTTAATGGCTCATCTTACTGGACTGTACAAAAGACACCAAAATTCAGTCTACATGGAAACTGTCTTCCCTGTGCTTAGGTAAGTAAAAGGGTTTTCATTGCACCATATTGTCTTCATATCAGTGTTTTTAGAACCGGACCAGCCGGTTCAACCACGATCATCGGAGTTGTACGAGCAGGAAATGACTCATGTTTCTGTTTTGTTTTTGCAGTGTGTTTAGTCTCATGTTTCTACATTTCTTCCTTTATGGCTGCAACATTATTGCATGGAGAAAGACTCGTATAAACTACAGATTTATTTTTGAGATAGTTCCAACTAAGGAACTAAAGTACAATGATGTATTCTTGATTTGTACAATGTCTATGACTGCTGTGGTTGGAGTCTTGCTTTTTCATTTGACTCTACTCACAAAAGGGTATTCTTATGCACAAGTTCAATTCCTTCTTGGCCTACTTTTTCTGGTAATTAAGTTGTTGATTTTGTACATTGCATCAACTTGATTTTGTACATTTGATGATATAAAAAAGTTGTACACATGTATTCAATCGTATCTCGTCATGATATCAGATTATAATATTATTCCATATGATATTCTCAAGAGATATCAACATGGTAAGATATAATTAGATGCATGTGCGAAACTTTTTTACATTGTCAGTGCATAGTATTTTTATTTTAGTTATTATTTTCTAGTGTCTAGTACTTAGGTTAGCAATAGTTAAAATGTAACATCTTATTTATTGCATGTACAGGCCTTCTTACTATTACTTGTGTGCCCCTTCAACATTATATACCGGTCAAGCCGTTACCACTTCCTTTGTGTGATAAGGAACATAATTTGGTCACCTCTTTACAAGGTACATTTTTTTTCTTCTCACACTATATTAACATGTCATTGGTGATAAAATCTAGTCCAAAGTCATGTATTGTTTTGGTCATAATCTCATTGAATTTTCTATCCCTCCCTAGGTTCTGATGCTGGACTTTTTTATGGCTGATCAACTTTGCAGTCAGGTAGTGTGTTTTTTTTTTCATGGAAAAGTACATTTGTTTGTTGGCAATATTACATAAAAATCTTAGTAGATTGCCTTATAAGCAGAAAATAACAGTTATATTAAGAATTTAGTTCATACACACCGACTGTGTAAAAATGTTTTACAATACTAATCAATCATAGCCGTTTGATCGGTAAAAGTATTTGACTTTGATCATATCTACTTCAAAAGTCATATACATGATGGTTTATGATTGGTTGATAGTGTAAATAGTTTTACACTGATTGTACATCAAAATTAATCTCTTATATTAATAGTTACATGATTTCTTTATAGGTTCCAATGCTAAGGAGCCTAGAGTTTATGGCATGTTACTATATAACTGGGAGCTATAAGACTCAAGACTATGGATACTGCATGAGGGTAAAACAATATAGAGATCTTTTTTATGCAGTGTCCTTTCTGCCATATTATTGGAGAGCAATGCAGGTAAAAATTTGTAAACATTTTATAGTTAAACCTTTCTTTAAGAATATTCTCAAGCTTTTTTTCAATTATGAAATATGAAAATCTAATGTCCCTTAATTTGATTTGTAGTGTGCAAGGAGATGGTTTGATGAAGGGGACACAAGTCACCTTATCAATCTAGGCAAATATGTTTCAGCTATGTTAGCTGCAGGTGCTAAAGTTGCATATGAAAAAGATAGAAGTGTTGGATGGTTATGTGTTGTTGTCATCATGTCAAGTGTAGCAACTTTGTACCAATTGTATTGGGACTTTGTAAGGGATTGGGGTTTGCTACAAAGGAACTCCAAGAATCCTTGGTTAAGAAATGAATTGATGCTAAGAAGAAAAGCTATTTACTACTTGTCAATGGTACATAAATCTTACCCTTTTGCTCTCTCTAAAGATTATGTTAGTCATTAACATAACATCGATACTTTTGATTGAAGACGTGTCAGCTGTTCGATACGTGTTGGTATATATTGTACATTAACACGATACTGACACTTGCAGTTGCATTAATTACTTTTATTTTCTCAAATTATTATTTGTGTCTACATGTCAGTGTCGTGTCTGTGTCAATGTTTCGTATAGATAAGGATTAGTCCATAATTATCATATCCAATCAACTTTAATATAAGATGTTAAAGAGAAAATGTCACAAAGTGTGGCATAGAATTTTGATAAGATAATTATACCACTTAAATTGAGATTCCTAATCTAGATTAAAGTAAACATATGAGCAGAGAATTTTATTTTGTACAAATATTAAGAAGACATAAATCATAATTTTCCTTTTACATTATAAACATGGAAACTTCTTTTACTTATGCAGGTATTGAACATTACTCTGAGGCTTGCTTGGTTGCAAACTGTTCTCCATTCAAGTTTTGAAAATGTTGACTATAGAGTAACAAGCTTATTTTTAGCAGCACTTGAAGTTATTAGAAGAGGACTTTGGAATTTCTACAGGTAGAATATCATTGACTATAAATGCATAATTTGTTTTGTTTGATACTTGTAGCATTTGCATGATACATCACTTTCAACTGTTTTTTCAATTTATAAATATTTTATTTGTTCAGATTGGAACATGAGCATCTAAATAATGCTGGCAAGTTTAGAGCAGTGAAGGCAGTGCCACTTCCTTTTCATGAAGTGGAGGATGAAGAAGACTAATAATGCCAATTGGCATATTTAGCATTGATGTAGGGGATGATTCCACCCAAATACTTGAAGGAGCATATTAGTTGTCCTCATTCAAGTTGATGTAAACATTGATCAACTTGATTATTTTTTCAGTGGATTTGTAGGAACATTGTCCACATATGTATACACAATTTTCATTAACATTAAATAAAAATTTAATGAGAAAGTGCAATGTTACTAAATATCTTAGTATATACTATCTTGTCATGTACTTTCCTTCCTATTCTTTTCCCACATGATGTAAAATTTACAACTAGATTTGGTAGAGTAAAAACTACTCTCTTTTTACCAACACAATTTTCTGCAAAAGAACTTGTTTACCTATAAGTGACTTTTCTAAAAATAAATAAAAAAGATTTGGGGGGATTAGGCTAAAACCAAAGGTTACAATTCAATGGGCCAAAACACATCTACCTCATTAAAGACCTTACCAGTAAAACCACAAAGGGATAAAACCTGGTGAAGGAAAAAAGATATGAGAGACTCGAAAATGAAATCCTCTAATGATACTGAGACAGATAGACCAACAGTCATGTAACCTCCAAGAGAATCCTCACCATGATCTCTGAAAATTCCTCCACATTTTTACAGTCCGGGACAATCTATAGATGCTCCATCAATGTTACATTTAACCCATATGGGGTGGGGGGTTAAGACCACTAACTATCTTGGGAGCCGAATGAGGGTGGCATTTGACATCAAAGGCCTTGAGAATTTGAAACTCACAAATTGATGAATACATGATCCCTTCAGAATGATACATCATCTCTTATGATGTTAATCAATTGTCGCAAGTTATTCGAATCTAAAAACAATCTTACGCTTCCAAATTATCCAAAAAAAGAGTTAGGTATAAAAGAAAGGATAAGATTTTGATTTGTTTGCTCTAATTCTGGCTACAGATATTGAAAAACATGTTGATGGAGCTCAAATTTGTTTGCACATGCAGAATATTAATTAGTAAACCAATTCCATAAAGTACCTGCAAAATCACACTTAAAACAAAAGATGGTGAATAGACTCATAATTCTTGCCACACAAGAAACAACAATAAACCATAATCAAACCTCTCTTTCTAAAACTATGTAACAAACAAATTATTTTCGGGACTTATTGTTCTCCTTTGTTGTTGCAGCTGATCGAGCCAGTTTTTGCACATCAATTTGTGATGAAAAATTTGTCTTTATTTAATGCTCACAACAAGAAGTTTTGGGAGGGACTAGAAGGTAGTGAAGAGAGGTCTTTATTTTTTTTTTGGTTACAAGAGAGGTCTTTATTTAATGAAACGTTGATGTTGATTTCTTAGAAAGAAAGAGTGCACTATGTTCGGTACGTGTCTCCGAGAATATTTTAGGTAATATCTTAGTATTTTAAATAATTAAAAATACTTTATTGTAATACCAATTAGGAGATAGTGTTTTGAGATTTAAGTGGGGTTTTTCAAAAAATTTAATCCTTTTGGCGGAACAATCCCAAGAACGGATCTAGACTTAATCATTAATCACAAATCAAACACATATTTAAACACCTTTAAGGATTCATGTGTTTACCTTTTGATGCGAAGAAGAGAATGATCCAAGGATGCATCACAAACGCCACAAGAACAACAACGCATCTACATATTAATTTGATAGACTAAAATCAAATATTCTTCATATTAGAGAGATCAATTCCAATATGAATAAAGTTTGCAGGGAGCAAAACAAAACAATAAAGACCAAAAGAAAAAAGTGGTATATTTTTTTAAAAAAAAAAGGAAGAAAAAAAAGAAGAGGATATATTTGTAGGGACTAAAAACATATTTAAATCTCACTTATTATTATTTTTTTCAATTGTAATATTTAATTGATTTTAAACACATCACTATCTTTCACTTTATTTAAATCTCACTTCATTTATATTATTTTTTTAAATATGTATAAATTAAACCAATATGTCTCTCAGTGTAAGATGAATCCAAATTTCATACCTTTATGTAAAACTCTCTTCTATATACATATATATGTGTATGGTTTTATCTATTAAAATAGTACGATTTAGCGGTGTTTGATATGAAAAGAAATCAATGAATGATTTTGTAGGAGCTACTACAAATGTTAGAAGTTTCAGGGATTGTTCGGCAAAAAAACTAGTAGAGAAAAGCAAAACCAATGAGAACACTTATGTTGTGACATATAAAGGAGAGCACAATCATAAAAAATCAGCAGTTAATCAAAACTCCATTGTTGAGACCTCCCGGAACAAGTCATCAGAGACTAGATTATGCATCAGAACAAGTCTCTGATGACTTGTTCCAGGAGGTCCCCAACGATGGAGTTTTGATTAACTGCTGGTTTTTTATGATTGTGTTTTCCTTTATATGTCACAACATAAGTGTTCTCATTGGTTTTATTTTTCTCTACTAGTTTTTTTGCCGAACAATCCCTAAAACTTCTACATTTGTAGTAGCTCCTACAAAATCATTCGTTGATTTCTTTTCATATCAAACACCACTAAATCGTACTATTTTAATAGATAAAACCATACACATATATATGTATATAGAAGAGAGTTTTACATAAAGGTATGAAATTTGGATCCATCTTACACCGACATATTGGTTTAATTTATGCATATTTTAAAAAAATAATATAAATGAAGTGAGATTTAAATAAAGTGAAAGATATTGACTTAGGAGTGATGTGTTTAAAATCAATTAAATATTACAATTGAAAAAAAATAATAAGTAAGATTTAAATATGTTTTTAGTCCCTACAAATATATCCTCTCGTTTTTTTTTTAAAAAAATATACCACATTTTTCATTTGGTCTTTATTGTTTTGTTTTGTTCCCTGCAAACTTTATTCATATTGGAATTGATCTCTCCAATATTTGATTTTAGTCTAAGCAATTAACAGTACATTGAAAATTAATAGTGACATTCATTTTGTAACAAATTTAATTTTGAAAATGCGTCGCTCATTGCAAAGAATAGAGTAATAATTTTTGATATTTTTTAAATTGAAATATAAATGCAACCGCGATTAAGACCACATATGTTGCATTTAACTACAATTATTTCCAATGGTAAGGATCATGGTCCTTGCGATCACTATTTAAAGCTCTAGGTGGGTGTGTGTATTAGGTAACAAAATTATTGTTTTTAATATGAAATAGAAGACATGTATGTAAAGTTAGAGCGTTTAATGCATAAAAACCTTGGATGTGGAGACCCTTTAATGGGTTTTTCTCCATCTTTTCTCCATGCCCATGAATCTTCTGAAGGCTCGTCTTCCCTCACATGGCACACAAATGTCACTTGGTTATTATTTTCTCTGTAAAAAATGAAAGGTATAATGATTTTAGGTCATAATGAGTCAAGTCGTGTAAAAATGTTTCAATTATTTTAATACATAAAATTGATATAATTAAAATATAATAAATAATAGGAATAAATACTTTACCTTTTTCTTGATTTAAATTTTGGTTTTTTCGGATGTGTATTTGGTAAAAATCTAGAATTTGTTCGAGGTAGTAGAAATGGTAGTTGATTGCGCTTTCTCAGGGGTTGTTGTGGAATTGATGGATGGTTGAATGCAATCAAAATTGCTAATTGTGATTTCAATGCGGGTATGGGATTCATAAACAAACACTTCATTGTTACGGTTTGGTTGATTTTGTTGTTGTTCGATGAGTAGTGAAGATGTAGGATATTGATTTGTTTTACAAACACTAGTATTAGTCATTGTAGTGGTGGTGAGGGTGGCGATAGTGGTTGTAGGGGTAGTGAAGATGGTGGTAGTGGGGGTGCGAGCAGTGATGGTAGAGGTGGGGACAGTGGTGTTGAGGTAGAATTTAAGTATCACTTTTTCTAGTTGAGTAAACTCATTTAGTTGCAGCTGTTGTTGTTCGATGAGTGTTGGGAAATTAGAAAAGGTGGAATTTTGATTGGAATCATGAAAACTAGTGTTATTGATGGTATTGGTGGTAATGTGGGAAGGGATGGTGGTGCTTGAGGGGTAGGAGTAGTGGTTGTGGTGGTAATGAAGGTTGGGATACTGGTGATAGTAGGGGTGGGGATAGTGGTTGTTGGATTGAAACTGATTATCAATTTGTCAAACTCCATGAAATCATTCAGTTTAAGTGGGATAATTGGGGCTGAGCTATTCTCTTCGGTAAAAGCAAAATCATCAAAGCATGAAGGTGTGATGTTTTGAGGGGATATGATGTTATTGGTTGTGGTGGTTAGAGTTGGAGGTAGAGTTTCAAAATCGGTGGTAGGAGTAGTAAAGATGGTAGCTTTGCAGCTACGAACAATAGAAAAGAGATCCCAATCATCATTGTTCATTGGAGAAAAAAGGCACTTTTTGGAAGGGAGGGGGTGAAGCAAGCAATTTGATGGTGGAGCATGACCAACTTGAAGGCTTGCTAACTATTTATAAGAAGAAAATGAATTATTTTTATAATTTTGTTTTGACCAAGAATTTATTTTTAATTAATAAAAGTTGAAAAGCGATTGATATTTCCAAAGACAATTGTAACGTCTGAAATTATTTATGATATTTGTTTATTTATTTTAATTACTCGTTTATTATTATTAGATATAGTGATTAAAAAATTAATATGAGTCATTTTGATCATGAGTGAATCACGAATTTAGTTGATTATATTGTACAATTAATTGTCTGTGAGACCTAGTTCAATTGGAAATGCCAAGATTGTTAAAATGTACATTTTTTGTGGTTATCAAGATTTGAACCCGACATCTCTCATTTGTGTGAGTTTTCAAGTAGTGTTTGTCACCTCCGTCTAAAGCCAAAACAAAAAAAGATTGTAAAATTAATTTTGTGGTTAAAATAAAATTTAGAATGATCAATACATAAATTAAGTCTGGAAAATATCTAAAAGATTCAATATTTAATATCTTTAAAAGATTAACGTGATTGCTAGTGACTTAAATAATTTTTTTAAGAAGTCAAACTAGCCTACCGAAATTGATACTGGGAGAATCGAACTTAAGACTTTAAGAGTAGCACACTCTAAGGTTTTAAGCCAACACCACCAAACCAACCCAAGCGGGTTGCTAGTGACTTAAATATTAAATTTTGTAAGATATATTCTCAGAACAAAAATTCAAGATTCACTTTTTTTCATAAAATAAAATGATTTTTTTTTTATGTTATTGCTTTTCCATTTTCTTTTCTCATGTTTTCAAGGATTGTTTTCGGGTATTCTTCTCTAAAGTCCAAAAGAAAAAATCACTTTCCTACTAAGTTGATTATGATTTTATGTCAAAAGTGCAGTCCAACCAAAAAGTGGAAGCAAGGGCAGAAATGATGAAATAGTATAATGATGACTCTTTTTTAAAATGTCAATATCCACACACGTTTTTTGGATTCTACTTGAGTGTTGTCATTTTCTATGCATGTGGTTTAAGAAACGTAGTTTTTTTTTTTTTTAAGTTTATTGTATCACTCTCTCATTCACAAACGGGTATATGAGCCAATGAGCACTTACTCCAGTTTGACATGAATCATGCAATATGCAAGGCATGTATTCCATTTGTGCCACAAATTTGTCATACTAAATATCGGTTTCTAAATTCAATGCACAAATCTAATGAGATTTGTAATAACTCTTAGTATTAAGTGTATTATTATATACTCCTTACAAAAAAACGTATTAGTATATATTTGAATTGATTATTTTTTATTTACAAAAATTATAGTAATACTAATATGATATATTAACATTTGAAGGAACTAATTTCAAATTCTATCTATCTTCCAATTGTTGAGGGAGAAAAATTAAAGACTCCTTGAAGCTCTTCAATAAGTGGGGGTTTAATTTGGGTTTGAAAATGTGATTTTCGAAAAATGGTTCTAAATTGACGGTGGATTAAATCAGAACCGTAAACTATAATGTCTGAAAATTAAGTGATATCTTTCGGGAATATTTTTGAATTTTAAATAATTAAAAAAACTTTATTGTAATACCAATTAGGAGATAGTGTTTTGTGATTTAAGTGGGGTTTTTCAAAAAAATTAATCCACTTAGCGGAACAATCCCAAGAACGGACATAGATTTAATCATTAATCACAAATTAAACACATATTTAAATACTTTCAAGGATTCATGTGTTTACTTTTTGATGCGTCAAGGAGAATGATGCAAGAATGCATCACAAAAACGACAACGCCTCAACTCAATCCACACAAGAAAAATCGTAACACAGTGATAGCCGTCATATGAGAGTAATTGTGATACTTAGGGTTAGCCTCTTTTTTGGTGAGTGTGATTGTCTTCTATTTATACAGGGATGTTGCTTTATACACTTCAACTATGTCTAAAACACGCCAGTATATTACCTTTTTACCCCAATGGCAGTTAACTGCCGCCGCCTCATCCCATCGGCACTTAAGTGCCGCCGCGTATTTGAATACATCGGCAGTTAGCTGCCGATCTGTTCTTTGACAGGACTGTTTACAACAACCTACACCTAAACTATTCCATCAACTCTTTTCCAACTCCCTCTTCAATCTAAACCCCCAAATCCAATTTTTTTTTCTACCCAAATCTTGTCCAAAATCATTGAAGAAACAATCCTAGAAGGTTTCAACACACTTTTGACGTCAAGAAACAGGTAATGCATCATTTAATCCGTTTTTTTTGCTGATTTTTCTGTCAATATTTGTAAAAACCTGACATGCAGCGTAGCGGCACTTAACTACGGAGTGGAACATACACAGGAGTGAAGATGCATCGACTTGGGAATTTGAGTATTTGGATCAACAAGCTAGGTTCCGAGACCTCATGAACATTGAAAAAAGAGAGAATTCGCTCCCACCAAAAAAGAAGTCAAACCAAGGCAATCCAATTTTGTGTGACACTCCTCAAAAAGAAAAGCAAGAATTTCAAGTTATTGCGGAAAATGAAGATGGTTCAAATTTACTTGATGTGATATGAGTGATTTTTTGTTTTTGTCGGTGTTCATCCTTTTTTTTGGTCGATATTACACCGACATATTTTTTGTGGTCGATATTGTAACGCCAATTTTTTGTGGCCAATATATAACTAACATATTAATATATATAAATATATAACTTTTATGTGGTGGAATATGCACCTACTTTGTTATTGGTTATAATGTTTCCGCATTTGATATATATATTGGTTATTACGTTTAATTTAATATTATTCTGATGTTTGATATTTCATAAACTTTTGTGAAGTTAAACATGTCTGAGGTTGCACAAATTGAAGCTCATGTCCGATACTCTGCTTTCAAAAAGACAATTAAGGTTTTTCTAACTCCGACCGACACTATGGATGAGTTGAAGGCACAACTTAACAATTATTTTCTCCATGTTGGTGAAAATCATCATACATGTCATGTATTTGCTCAGATGCCAATTCATGACCTAGGGTAGATAAAGATGAAGACATGTGGAAAACGGTCTATTGGTCTCGGCTTATTCGTGACGATAGTGACGTTGGATTTATGTTTAGGCATATGGTTGAAAATAATATATTATAACTTTGTGTTCGTTCCAACTGTATGTGCAACGAATGTCGGTAGAGATTTCATGTAATATTATGTAATGTGTTGTTGAATGTCAAACACTATTTATGTTTTTGTTGAATTTCAAACATTCGTGTAATTTAACGAAATGTCGAATTGATTTTATTTTGGTCAATTGTGAAAGATTATGTATTGTTCTTGCTTATGAATGATTATAATTGATGATTTGTACTACCTCTGGAATTGTTGTTTTGGGTTACGGGTAATAAATAGGCCGAAAATGGCTTGAATTTTAAAAATAGCATGTTTTGTCTGCATAATTCCCCGCAGCGGCAGTTAACTGTCGATGGTAGCAGGCGGCAGTTAACTGCCGCCTGGGTAAAAATGTCATTTTCTGGTGTGTTTTAGCTTTGTTTGATGTGGGAAAAGCAATTTCCTTTATATAGAGTGAGCCACTTAAACCTTAAATACTCTTAATTTAAGCTTGGCACAAAATAAGCCCAATAATATTTACATTTAACCAAACCCTTTTAATTAAATATCAAATATTAATCAAATTAAATTGTATTTAATTAATAAATACCACTCTCATTTATTTAATTAAATAAACATAATTAAATGAAATCTTATTTAATTTAGTTAATTGTTTCGGTGTCAAGATTTTATGTGTGTGACCATGTAGGTTCTCGTAATGTTGACAATAATATGAAATCTTCTGTTTCATATTATAAACAATGAGAGATATCTAGCAAAACATCATTTCTACTCAGGTAACAACTGACAAAACCTGTATGTGATAATGATCATTTGTATAATTATTCTTTTACCCTCATGTCTATATTGAGCACAAGGTATAGACTGTGCCACCCTTGTCCAATTCAACATTGGGTCCATAGATATTTCACATGCTATATAGGCGGGAAAATTTTATCTAGGCCACTCATGTCTCTCAACATGATTCGTCGAATACCCATAAGGCGACTTTATAGTCATCCTTTTACAAAAAACATTTGAACGACAACAAAGTACTCGAATCCTAGATCTAGGATACGTAGGGGTTTCAGGTCGAAGGGTAAAATACATCACTATCACTATGAGAATATCTTACAACATTTTACATAACTCGCTATGTATTATTCTTATGATGGGTCAATTTTTAAACAAATATTACTCTTGATGTTTATACATATGTGAAGACTTGATAACTCTATATGCATGACCCGTGAGATGTGGTCATCAATCTACCCGCATAATAGTTCCCATGCCTTACTACTATCCCATTTTATTATAAAGTTTGACTACAAAGACTTTAAGAATAACTAGACTCTTGACCCGTGCTATTGCACGGGTCTATTAGGGTTGAAGACTAAAATAAATTTATTTATTTTCTATAGAAAAGACTATTTTTTAACAATTAATATTTGATTTTCTATTAACATATTAAGTTATATTATATGACATTTACATCATGTTCACAATAAAACTATCAAATATAATAATATTAAAAACTATAAATTTAACCAAACCATCCTTGCTAAATGGCAGCTTGTTTCAAGAAAGGGCCTAATGTTTGTCTTACTCATTCTTTGTTTGCTTTAAAATTCAAGAGTAACCAAAGGACTAACAAATAGTAGTCTCTTTGCTATACAATTCTAACAGAAGAAGCAATCAAAACATTGTCACCAAATCATTTTGTCAAAAAAAAAATTGTCACCAAAACATAACACTACCACTTCTCATATCCAATTCATTAGTATACGCCAGAATCAATACCATTAACAAAATCACTCACATATAAAATGCTCATTTACATTTGAGATATCAAATTCCATATGATATTTTTTCGCATAGACACTTCATAGTCTTCTTCAATATTCATTGGCACTGTATACGTGAAAAGGGAAAAATCAAAATCACAACAATAAATAACAGTTAGAATATTTTTTGATTAAAAAATACACTTTATTAAAACCAATTTGATTAGCAAACAAACAGCTCAGCTCCTTTGCAAAAGTAAACACGATACACTAACACCAACACTTACTACAAACAAAACTTTATAGGCTGCACAATTAGGACAAAAGAAACTTGATTTAATGCAACAAAAAAAAAGCCTTTTAAACTTGATGTACTAACCTCAAACTTGATGATGCTCAAATTGAATAAAAGTCCCTCTTGTATAACATTTAGTAGTTCCAACTAAAGCTTGTCTTTGACCATCCAACCCTTTATTCATGTGAATTTGTAGCAGCAAAAATGAATTTGGAAGTGTGAACAAAAATTAGAAATCAAAACTCAAATCTTACTGTAACTACAAATACCTTGTTTGGTTGAAGAATAACAGCCTTGGCACACCTCAAAACACACACAGACAGTTAAAATGCAAAATAGCTTTCATCAAAGTGAATGCTTTTTAGGGCCATCTATCCTCCAAATAGCAACATATATTTCACTAACAGCAGATGAGAGGATACACCAAACAGATACCTGGTAGTATCACAAAAATAAGATATGGGCATATCATGTAAAAGGAGAGAAAAAAAATATGAATCCTATAATGACCAGAGCATTTTTAAATCTTTTTATATTAGGACAATCGAAAATCTTTAATTGTGTTGCTGCAGTAGCTAACTTCCCACCTGATGCAAGTAAAAATGCAATTACCAAAATCAAGAATCATCGTCATAAATCATAATATTACATACACATTGCAGATTCATCTAAACCATGACTCACTGAAGCTTTTCTGACCGGGAAATTGTGTTTATGGTTTCACATCCAATCAACAAAAACATGGAGCAAAAAGGAAAAATTGTTTTCAATCTAAACTATAGTAATAATAACAACAAATAAATTTTGCAATGACATTATCGAATAAAATACACGTGGGGTAAGAAAATTCTAGTTAACCTCAATCAATTGTACAACACAATGCAAAGTAACTGATCTCCATTAATCAATCATAATTCATAAATTCAAGTAAAAAAACTGAGAGCTTCATGAGGGAAGAACGAAGAAGACAGAGAGAAATCTATTTTAGAAAGGAAAAACTGAGATGAGATGGGTGGAGATTAAAGAGATCCAAAAATAAGATTGAAAGAAGATGAATACACATAGAGTTGCTACTGATAATGCTTGCAGCTCCCCTTAGAAAGAAAAACTATGGTTGAAGCAAAAAATCAATTCTGATTGTTGTTGAGTGGCTCGAGTCTAATAGCACTGTCTGGCTAATTTTTGAGCCATGTGCAAACCTATAATTGATAAGGATTTAATAGCTATGCATAGGAAAAATTCATTTTGGCGGGCTGGGCTTGGTTTTAAGGGAGAAATATGTCATTTTGGAAACTAGGGTTGTCAATTAGGATTGCAAAGGTGCTTATCAGACTGCTTAAGATTTTAAGTAAGTAAGTTGTTCTTATGAATAATGGGGTCTCATGATTAAGTCACATTTAATGTTCCTTAATCAAACTAATTATTCTATGAACTTTATTCCTTTAAAACAATCATAATAAGGAAATGACTTATAAGTATTATATATTCACAAATATATACACAACAACAACAACCAAGTCTTTTCCCACTAAGTGGGATCGATTGTATGGATCAAATTATGTCATAATGTTCTATCATACACCATATTTTGGTCAAACTCGTTAATTTCCAAATATTTTTTAATAGTTTCTCTGATAGTTTTTTAGGTCTTCCTTTGCCTAAAATGATCTGAGTATTCTTCATTTGATCTACTATCCTTATTGCAGAACCTATAAGTCTTCTCTTTACATGTCCAAACCACCTAAGCCTATATCCACCATCTTTTCTACTAAAGATGGTATCCGAACACACACACACACACACACACACTCTCTCTCTCTAATATGATCATTTCTAATCTTATCACATCTAGTCTTACCACACACTCAACACCAACTTCGTCAATGCAATATATATATATATATATATATATATATATATATATATATATATATATATATATATATCAAGATCATGATACAAAACTGAATCCGTATATAGATTAAATAGTAAGGGGCATAATAAGAAAATAAGCGTTAATGATTCATTGATATTGTAAAGTGACATTGTAACACCCATACTAAATTTATCTAGAATATTTAGCATGCGTATTAAAACTTGATACTGGATACATTAAATTTTCAATACTAGTAGATACTACTGAATGAATACAATATATTCATTTCATACAACTGATGAAGTACTACTAATATGTACATATAAACAAAATACTGTTGAAACCCTGAACTGGTGCCTGACGAGCAAATGCACTCCACTCAGCTCCTCCCTGATAAACTTCGTCATGAACCTCTTGCTTACCTGAAACTGAATCAAATGGATTGGAATGAGACATAATGTCTCAGTGAGCTCCACCTATCCTAGGCTGTGTGGCAACCTCGGGGAAAACCTACGATTGCCACCTTATAATCTCAACCCATTTCGGGTTTATACGTGTTTGTGCCTGCTATACTGTGTAGTCGTGTAAACTAGACTACATTCTGCTAACTCAGTGATCAAGGGGAAAACTAGGATCACTGTCTGGTAACTGATATCTGTCTGAACATATTAACGTATTTCCTGATATTAAACTGTTAGTATGTTAGCGTGTAACAAACAATTATTATCTGAGTTGATTTTACGAAATG
Source organism: Medicago ruthenica (assembly GCA_018208015.1). Taxonomy (NCBI): domain Eukaryota; kingdom Viridiplantae; phylum Streptophyta; class Magnoliopsida; order Fabales; family Fabaceae; genus Medicago; species Medicago ruthenica. The sequence continues at coordinate 63,648,942 of CM031378.1, read as the reverse complement.
CCTCCGAGTAGAGTAACCCCGAAGTACATTCCTCTGCTAACCGGTGAAAATTCCTATCTGAGGCTAATCACCGGACTCCTCCTGATGTGTGTGGTTATCCTCGCGGATGGTTCCTGCCCATTCCGGCTGTATCTGGAACCCCCTGTGCTCTAACTAGTGAGAACGCAGAAGACACACTTAACTTTTAATTAAAACTTATGTGCGGTTATCCTCACGGAAGGTTCCTGCCCGTTCTGGCTTTATCTGGAATCCCATGTGCTCTCTAACTGACGAGAAGACATATAATTTAACCTTTTAGTTAATTGATTCTGATTAGTTATCCTGAACTGCTATGTCTACCCTCAGTGTCACTCTGACGTGAACAACTAAGGCACGTTCTGATGTACATATGAATGTACCTATAACTGGGGGAAGCCTTGTACCACTATCTAAGGTACACTTTATTCTGCCTGGTCAAGGGTATCCTGAAAATTTAAACCCTTAACTTTATCTGATACCTATAGATAAATCTACCCATCAGTCATAATGACGCCTGAGTTCAATTTATATTAATCCCTGATAGTGTTTTAAACACCGTATAACACTCATGCGTTAATACAATGATACATTCATGACCATTTCTTCCATTACTGTATGTACAAAGACATTCTGGCGTTGCGAGAACGGTTTTCTGGTCATAAAAACACATTTCTTTAAAGGGTGCCTCACTTCCATTCTCGTGGCATGATGGTGCCCAGAATCATATGATCGTGGCACGAGAATCTCAGTGGTGCCAGGCCCTGTAGCTTTTCCAGAAAATTCCAACACGAACCATAACCAATTCTCAGCACCAGCAAGTCTATATACATCAAAATTTAGGGTTTTTGGCTAGAAAGGTCATAATATAACAAGTATTAACAAAGGGGATCTAACAAAACAAGAATTAAACATAATAATCCAAGTTTTTCCTCACTACACAAAAACCTCATAAACTACCCAAGGAGGGTTCTAATCTAAAGGAACTCACCTGATAATTGATTGATTCCTTGCCAAGCTCCCTATCCAAACCCTAGCTTTGATCTCTTCCTTCCTTTCTTGATTCCTCTAGTTTCTCTTGTCCCAAAGTTCCCAAAATTGTGAGCTTGCAAGTGGTTCAAGAGATTGAGATGGAAATTGATGGATGTTAGTGTTAAGCTGTAGTATTGCAGCAACAAACGAGGTAAGTATTTTTTGTATCGTCTCCACAGGGATTGGTGCGCTACTTCGAACCGTTCAACAATCGGTATTGTTTTGAGTTAAGGGTTTCGCGACTTGGTTTCATAAACTAAAGTAATGTAAAAGCAGAATTAAAACGACAAGTAATAGGGTATCAAAGCGTTGGAATTGGAGTTCATCAATCTTGCATCGAATATAATCTATAAATCATGCATATGAATTTTAGCGTTTTAGCGAAAATATCACGTATCGCTCGACAACGTCATTGATTTCCCAAATGACGTCGTGAGATCGATCGTATCGTTTAATCGACGATTTCCCAATCAATCAAACGATCCGAAAGCATTACGATCCGAAACTTTGTGCGATTATCAAAACCCAAATCCATTTCTAGATTTTCTTATTTTGATAGAAGATTATTCTAAACATAGATTCAAAAGTATTTGTCAATAACAATTGAATCAAGCATGAGAATGAAAAGCAAGAATAACTTCAAAAACACATAAATTGCTAAAATCATATATTCACATAATCATGGATTACATCTAAGCTAGAAAGAATACCTCCAATCCCAACAAAGGGAAGTTAGTTGTTCATTTTCATGACAACTATACAAAAGAGTAGAGAAAAGATGAAGATCATAGCCCAAGTCTTGATTTCCCAAAGCCTTTGGTTGATTCCACAATCCAATTACTTTTGCTCCTTGAAGATCATAGCTTCTAGCCCTAAAAACTAAGTCCTAAACTATTACTAAACTGAATTAAAAAGCAATCCCTAAATAGAAGTAGTCAATGATCCAGTTCTATCTGAAAAGTGAGCTAAAAATGCTTTTATAAAACTGAGATTTTGCACGCTCGCTACAAGCGATGAGCTGGTCGCTTGTAGCGATGAAGTTTTCTGGCCAATGGGAAAGCTCCACGTCAGCACCTGGCACTTAAACCGCCCTTGGTCGCTTGAAACGACCAGTCCATCGCTTGTAGCGATGAACTCTCCAATTTCCCTGCCTAAGCTCGCTTGTAGCGAGGCATCTGGCGCTTGAAGCGATGAGCTTTGATCAAAACTTCATGTTCTTTGCTCACTTCAGGTTCAAGCATGAAATTCCTGCAATATTAGATGGGGTAAGGCATAGGATCACAAGTTTGATATTTAATGATAAATTAAGAGCTTATCCTATGGTAACTTGTAAAACAAGTAACATAAATGCCTAAATTAAATGAGCATTTTAACCACTTTCTGGCACTTAACAGTTAGTGAAAGTTGGAATGGCTTGGATGAGAGAAATTGAGAGAAAGAGTAGAGAGAAGTTGGAGAGAAAATGTTTAGAGAGAGAAATTGTAGAGAATTATGAGGAATTTTGGGGGTAATTGGCTTAAATAGCCTAAACCATCAAATTACCAAAATGCCCTTCTTTAAAAATATCTCTGATACATCGTCCCAACAGTGATAAATATTGAGTCTGAAGCGGGATGTTACAGACATATAATTTAGAACAAACAAATTTTACTATAATGACATTGTCGCGGTGATTTTTGGATATCAAGCTATCAATTAGCGTTGACTCACAATTTTAAGTTCACCACCGATCTTTTATTTTTTCCGTGGAAAGGGGGAAAGTTCGAAAAAACCCTATTTTTTTAGAGATCAAAGGTCCGGGGGTTGGTTACGCAAAGGGAAGGTATTAGCACCCTAAGCGTCTATAGTACTCTATAGGAACCTCTTGTTTTTATTTATCTTTATGCTAAATTGTAAATAAATGCCTAAATGTAAAAAGGTTAAAGTGGAAAAAAGAGAAAAATGTTTTTGTTATTTTTGTTGATTTGGAAAGACGAAGTCTTTTGCCTACGTACCCGAGCGGAATCAAAATCACGTAGTTCGGGGTAAAAAGCCGGGTAGTTTGTTATGACTGATTTTAAAGTTTTGAAAATGTTTTTGAGAAGGTAAGAGGTCGAAAAGGCATAGAAGAACGAAAATGTGAGTTGATTGTTTTTAATTGAAAAAAATAAAGTCTAATATAATTAAAATTGATTGAAATTGTTTTAGAAGAAAATATAGGAACTAATTGACTTGAAAATGGAATTTGATTGAGAAAAGAATTTTTTGGCTTTTTGTTATTTGAAATGTTTTTGATTTTTTTGATTATTTCCTAAAGTCCAATAAACTAAATGTGCTAAGATAATCTAAAGCGCGTCAGATCTCTCAAAATGACGTTGGATCCATGTGAGAGTCCTTTTCCTCGGATACGTTCGTTATTTTTGCGTTTTATCGTTTTTCGACATAAAGCGGAATAAATAAATGTGGGTGTCAGTGCAATATTCTCATTTATATTTACATTGGTTCCTAAATACATTCTAAGTACTAATAATAAAATAAAATGATAAAGCAATAAATAAAATTACAAATGCATAAAGATAAATAAATATGCAAAAAAAAAAAAAGAAACAAAACAAAAATAAGTAAAATGAAAAATGCATGAGATGATTTTGCATTAAATAAATATGTTGCGTAAAATAAAAGAAAATAAAAATGCATGATATGCAAAACATTAAATAAATATGTTGCATAAAAAATAAAAAAAGAAATAAAAATGCATGATATGCAAGACATTAAATAAATATGTTGCATAAAATAAAAAAGAAATAAAAACGCATGATATGCAAGACATTAAATAAATCTGTTGCATAAAATAAAAAAAGGAAAAAAATTGTATGATATGCAAGACATTAAATAAATATGTTGCATAAAATAAAAAAAGAAATAAAAATGCATGATATGCGAGACATTAAATAAATATGTTGCATAAAATAAAAAAAGGAAATAAAAATGCATGATATGCAAGACATTAAATAAATATGTTGCATAAAATAAAAAAAGAAATAAAAATGCATAGTATGTTGGACATTAAATAAAATGCAAAAAAAATAATGGAAATAAACTAAAAAAAATGCATCAAAAGTAAACTAATTACTATAAAGGAAAAAAATGACAAAAATAATAAAGAAAAAGCAAAAAATAAATAAAGCAAAAATAAAATGCAATAAATGATAGAAGAAAATAAGCAATTAAAAATGCATAAGAAAATAAATAAATAAAGAAATGCAAGAAATGATAAAAAAAAGCAAGAAAATAATAAAATAAAAAAAGAAAGGGGGTGCAGAAGCAGGAAGGGGGGGTGTAAGAAGCAACCGGAAGAGAGAAAACGGGCCTAAGGGAAATGAGTGGTGGGCTTTCCAGATTGAATCTGGACCGTTGATTGATCAACACTCCATATTCGATCTGGAAAACAGGCTATAAATAGCCTTCTTACCAAAAATTGTCATTTTTTTTAAAAAAAAACCTCTCTCTTCCACCGCCTCCCTGGCCGGAGAAGAATTCCGGCGCGGTGGCCGGTCGGCCAAGATGGCGGCGCCACCGCGCCGGAGTTCAAAACTCCGCCGATTTAAATTTTTTTTACGTTTTTGAATATCCTTTTACTCACTCTTTTCAAATCTACAATAAAAAATATCAAATTCTTTTTAAAAAACCTAGATCTAAGTTTTATTTCGTGAAGAAAACTACCTTTTTTTTGGGTTTTGGATTCGGATTTGGCTTGTGTTGGTTTCGGTTTGGTTGATTTTGAATTCGGTTGGTTGTGGTTTAGTTTCGGATTTGTTGATTTTTTTGATTTTGGTGGTTTCGATACTGTTGGTTTCAGTGTTGGTTTTGGTTCTGTGTTGTTTGTTTGGTGGCCGGATTGTGCTGTTTGGTTGCTGGCCGGATTGTGTTGTTTGGTTGCTGGCCGGATTGTGTTGTATGTTTGGTGATTTGTGGTTGTTGGTGTGGTGGCCAAATTTGGGTCTTGGATTATTCTTTATTTTTTCTTTGACAGTGAACATTAATTAATTCTGTTTAAATAGTGTCAGAAATTAGGGTTTGTGTAATTTTTGGACAAAAATGTCCTTGGGGTCATTTCTGTTGAACAAGGACCAAAATGGAGGGACTAAAATGACATTACAGTAAAAAATAAAAAAACAGTTAAAAAATACGAAAATAATAAAAAATAAAATTAAGAAATAAAGATAAAAATAAAAATAAAAATAAAAAATAAAAAAGTAAAGATAAAAATATAAAAAATGAATAATAATAAAAATAAATAAATGAATAATAATAAAAAAACAAGATGAAAACAAATAAAAACAAAGATTAAAAATGTCGCATTTTGGAACCAAAAAATGAGTTATTTTAAAATAGCCAAAAAATGGGGTATGACAGATGCCCCTATTTAAGTTTCTTCGTTACGGAGATTTAAAAGTGAAATTTTTAATTCGACGGTTCGAAGAGACTTAAATAGAAAGTACACCATTTTTGACCAATTTCGACTGCAAAATGCTATGAATGCTCGCGCTGCAAGTATGAAAGCAAGACGACGAAGATGACTCTACTAGGGATAAAACCAAACAAAAGAATACCCGAGTTTGTTAAAGAAAGGGATCCGACTCCACTGGGGATAATGTGGTTTGACTGAAAAAAGGTCAACTATCGTATTGATAGCTGAAAAGGAAAGATGATATGGTAAAAAAAACTCTGATCACAAGCTGCTCGTTTGTAGAGCTTGCCACTTGACACAAAGACGGAAATAAAGATATGCACAAGCTGTTCGTTCGTAGAACTTGCCACTTGGCGACAATGATGAAAATAAAAGATATGCGCAAGCTGTTCGTTTGTAGAACATGCAACTTGGCAAAAGTATTTATTTTATTTAACTTTGCATTTCCTGATAACTCAAAATCTCATATCATTATTATTGTTCGAGCAAAGACCACAATACAATGAAAGAACAAAAGGATAAGAAAAATATTATGAGTATAATTGTTGATCATTAATTCAATTCCATACATATGAAGTAATTTTATATTTTTGCAAACCAAATATCCGCTTCGGATGAATCCATGTTTTGTCATATGAGCCTGGTATATATAGCATCTTCTGCAGGTACTCAAGTGACACATAACAAAATGGCAATAGCAAGTCCACCAGTTGCCAACATCTTTCTCCATTGCACTTGGTAAGATTGTGCACCATTCTGTAAAACATAAAATCACAAGAAGCTTTAGCCAAGATCAGATGGCAAAGATTACATGACTTCGTTAATGCGGCATAATCCAGACCAAAGAGGTCCATAAATATATAATTGTAACTTAAAGTATAATGGAAAAAGATATTACCGCACTGGGACTGGGTGCTGGTGATGGTGCCTCATCTGAACTCACTGTAGTAGTATTATCATCAGCTAGTGGTGCTGGGGGACTCCTCCTAATGATTGTTGAACTTGTAGGTTCTGGTGCTAGAGCTAGTGCGTGATGTTTCTTATGCTTATGCTTGTGTTTTCTTCTCTTGTGCTTGTGGGGTGGCGGTTCTGGTGCATCGTCTTCAGGCGATGGTGCTGGTGCTGATGATGGTGTGTCTATTGCAGGCGTTGGTGCAGGTGATGGTGGGAGAATTGTTGGGGAAGGAACAGGTGATGATTTTGGTGCTTTCTTTTTGTGTGTAGGTGCTGGTGCCGGTGTTTCTTTCTCTGGTGCGGGTGCTGGTGCTTTCTTTTTGTGTGTAGGTGCTGGTGCTGGTGCTTTTGGAACTTTTGCAGGTGCTGGGGATACCTTTGGTGGTTTAGAAGCTGGTGGCAATGGTAATGGTGGAAGTGAAACAGGTGGTATAGATAATGGTGGTAGAGAAACAGGCGCTTTTTTGGGTGGATGTGGTGGTGGTTGAATTTTAGGGGATGGGGTTTTTGGGCTTAATGCTGGTGTAACCTTTGGGACTGGCAACTTCACAGGAGCGAGTTTTGGAGGATCCGGAACTGGTGATTTGACAGGAGCAATTGTTGGAGGTTTTGATTTTGGAACTGGTGGTTTCACAGGAGAAGATTTTGGAGCGGTAGCTTTCGGAACTGGTGGTTTCAAAGGAGCAGATGTTGGAGTTGTAGCTTTTGGAACTAGTGGTTTCGCAGGTGCAACCGTTGGAGTTGCAACTTTTGGAACTGGCGGTTTCACTGGAGCAGATGTTGGAGTTATAGCATTTGGAACCGGTGGTTTCACAGGAGAAGTTGTTGGACTGGTAGCTTTTGGAATTGGTGACTTCACCGGAGCAGATGCCGGAGTTGTGACTTTAGGGACTTGTGACTTCACAGGGGAAGATGTTGGAGATGTAACTTTAGGAACTGGTGATTTTACAGGGCTAGATATTGGAGATGATTTTGCAGTTGTCGGCGGTTGAGTGGTGGTTGGTTGTTTGCTAGACGAGGGAGAAGTTGCTACGACAATAGGTGGTTTTTTAGCAGCTGATGGTGTACCAGAAGTTGGTGAAGCTGCTGTTGGCAACTTGGAAGGTGCAGCAGGGATTATAGTTGGTAATTTGGACGGTGCTGCTGCTGTGATCGTGGTCGAGGGTTTGTTAGAAGTAGGAGAGGTTGCTGCTGGCGGTTGCTTTGTACTACTAGCAGGAGTTGCTGCCACAATAGGCTGTTGTTTGTCTAGTGGCAATGTGGAAGGTGCAGATGGATTTGTGGTTGGCAACTTCGATGGTGCAGCTGCCGTGACCGTGGATATAGGTTTGTTAGAAGTAGGAGAAGTTGCTGCAGGTTGTTTGTTTGTACTACTAGCAGGAGTTGCTGCCACAATAGGCTGTTGTTTGTCTAATGGCAGTGTTGAAGGTGCCGATGGATTTGTGGTTGGCAACTTCGATGGTGCAGCTGCCGTGACCGTGGCTGTGGGTTTGTTAGAAGTAGGAGAAGTTGTTGCCACAACAGGTTGTTGTTTGGCTACAGACGGTGAAGTTGTAATTGGCAAATTGGAAGGTGAAGCTGCATGAGATTGAGCATTGATTGAGGCTAGAGGGTAGCATAGGCTTGCTAAAGCCAATGCCCAAAACACTGCAGCCATTGTAAGATATTTGTGATTTTACTGATTTGGTTGATGAGTTTTAGCTTGTTATTTATGGAGTATGGTTTGTGTATTATGATAAGGTGATTTGGTTGAGATGTAATACTTAGAGATGTAGATGATATGGTGAAAGAGGAAATGTACCCTTCTTGTAGTTGTAACATCTCTACTGATAATCAAACATAAAATGTCAACAATGGAAAAAGCATATATCAAGGGGCCAATGAAATCAGAATCCTTGGTTCGCATGTTTGTGAGAACATAATTTTACCAATTATATCTACATACGAACTATATTATATTATGAGGGGACATGGTTATGTTAAAATCTGATGATCCAATGTACCAATGTGATTATGATAGAAAAAAGAATACGTGTGCATAACAATTATGTTCACTTCAAACATTACATTACAGGATATGCTTATTTGTATTGTAACCAGAAGATGGGTGAATAGTGCTAGGTGGCATAGATTTGGCTAGCAATTTGTCCTCAATATATTTTTTAAAACCGTTAATTTATGGTTTCTGCAATATATTTTTACCCTCCATCAATTTGTTATTTGTTATTTAATATCACGAGCTTTCTATAAATTCCTGATTCAATGAATGTGTGTAATCCTTGTTTGACAAAGAAAGAAGATCGAAGCACTAAGAAATCAAATTAGCAAGAAGATTTACTAAAAACATATGATGGTTGTTCAATAGACACCTCAAAATTTGCTCACTTAGCTTAAAAAAGACGATCGAGAGTTACAATTTAGTTGGATTTTACACACAAAAACAGTTGAGTGGGATTGCAGGAGTTACGACTTGATCGGAAGCAAAATTGAGATGGTTATTGAGCAACTTTTAAAAGATATTAACAAATTGTGCAATGTATGTTTTTTGAAAGACTTGGCCTAATGACAATATTTTTTATAGTTACACCATGCAACATCCTAGTTACACCCCTTTGACACAAATTATTTAACAATAATGTCCAAGAACCCCTACCTCATATACATTCTATTTAATATCTTTCATTAAGTATATATAAGTGACCTTTTTCTCTTTTTGCTAGTTTTTTTTTCTACATTTGAAACTCGTGTTAACACGTATGCCAATTCAGTTCATGCAATTTACAAATTCAATTCATGCAGTGTATGTGAATTTATAGCTTAACAATACTCATATGAAAATTTCTTTTCTCCGATACAAAATTGTTCATTCTCACGTCCCCAATGTGTCACGCTCGGTAGCACCAACGTGAGTTAAGTCACGTTGGGTTATAACCTACGTGAATTAAGTCATGTTGGGTTATAATCTACGTCGTACAAGTTCGAGAACACAACAAGCAACTCTTGAAACTAGTTACTATGAGTGAAAAACTCAGTTATGCGATCATAAGTATTCTTTCCTTCCCCTGCATGAGTTGTATTGATTCTTGAACTCATTATGTATGTTGTTTCATAGGCATACAAATAAAATTAAATTAAACCATGTTTAGTGAATGATATAATATATATAGTAAATGTTTACAAATGTTCCTTGCTGATCAAGTTTTGGTACGTCGTACAAGTTCGAGAACAAGTCAAGTAGGTTATAACCCTACCTGATTTAACTCAAGTAGGTTATAACCCAACGTGACTTAACTCACGTAGGTTATAACGCAACGTGAGTTAACTCACGTTGGGGGCATTTTGTCAGTTCACGTGGGAATGAACAATTTTGTATGGGATAAGAGCAAGAACATGATTTCATATTGGTGAACTCCTTATCTTGGCCTTCAACATGATTTCATATATACACATTTTTTCTGGTTAAACTCATGTACATTTTGTACCCAAAAAGAATCAAGTTCATTTAAATATTTCGATGGTTCACAAGTATAAGTTCACTTGGACATTTTTTGTTTAAAGATTCATATATAGTTAATTCACGTACTATTCAGGCTGTTCCTAGAGTTTTACGGGCCTTATGCATAATATGATAAAAGGGCCCATTACATAATACATCATAAATTTTTTTAGCTCATTGTTGTGTTTTTATTAGATCTTCATTTCATTTTTTTATTTCACTTTTCACTACCAAATAAATGTTTTTTTAAGCAACATCTAAAAATAAATCAAATACTCCATAGACACCAAAACAAAATAAAATACAGTAAGTAGAGAACAATAACACCTGCGAAGTAGACTGAAATTGTAGCACCCCAAAACATCGTTTGTCAAATGCAGCTTTTATAAAAATAAAAACAAAACAAAAAATTGAGTGGGCCACATGATCCTAAATGCGTCTCACATCGGTTTCATGAATGCGTCTCGCATGATCTTGCATTATCAAATTCAATTCTGCAATCCTTTCAATCTATTCAAGAAAGTTGACATTACTATATTGATATAATTTAATTTTTTGGAATCTTTAAATGACAAGATTAAGATTAATTTCTCTAGTAAGCCCATTTTCAACCAAAATAGAATTTGTTTTGTTATGAAAATCATCCCAATTTCTTGGATAATAAATATCACCAATATTTTGATAAAAAGTTGATTCATATCAAGCAAGAACGTGGTTTAAAATTTCACATTTAATGTTAGGACTTCGTTAGTGAGTAATTTGTAGATGTTCTATGAGTATTAAGGTCTACATTGACTTTAGTTAACCACGGAGACTCTATTCAATAAAACTTTGTATTAGAAAAATAAAACAGGTTGGAGAGTGGAGAAAGTTTTTCTATAAAAAGAAACCAAAGATAATTCATGGATCTAAAACTTGGGTGGAAAATGTATCTGGCTCCAGGGGCGGACCTGAACTAGGCCCGGTGTGGCAAGTGCAACACCAGCCCAGACCCAAATTTTTTTTTTTTAAATTTTTCGCTAAATGTTATATTATATAAATCAATCTTTGTAAATTAATCACATGCGTATGTTGTAGTCTAGTGGTAAAGGTGTGTGCCATTCAGGTGGTGAACCACGGTTCAATCCTTGTTTTGCCCATTTTAGTTTTTCAACTATATTATTTTAACTAAAAATACCATAAAAATGCACAATGCATGTGTTGAACCAGGATTCCTAACATAAAATCCAATAGTATACCTACAATTTTTTTATGAATAATTATTTTGAAAAATAATATATATACCCTAATGAAATTGCACCCACAAAAAATTATTCGTGGCTCCGTCATTGATGCAGGCCTACAAAAAATTGTGTCTCACTGATATTGTGAGGCCAGGTCCGCCCCTGTCTGGCTCTATATTCTCTATTATAATGCATTTTTCCTTAATCGTTTAATCATGTGGATAAAGCATGTTCAAGCAACACAAACCACTTAATGTCGCATATTAGTCTCAAAATCTCTCAAGCCGTACTAGGAATTATTCTTAGTTCACTTCCTATGAATGAAATCAATTGCAATTTATGGGGTTGACCTATGAAAAGAGTGATGACCTTGGGTCATGTCTTGGTTTTAGCCATCTTTTGATGTTGTTTTGCACATATTAGAGAGTTCTTTATTGATTTTTCATGCTGAAATTAGACATAGTTAGAAGGAATGGTCAAAGGCCAAGCGACTCTGGAACAGGAAAATTTTGCAAGATTTTGAGAAGTTTTTGAGGTGTTTTGCTACTGGAAGTATCGTGCCACGATGGACCTGTGTCGTGGCACGATGAGAAGAAGGCCAAGAGAAGGAGTTCAGCACTGGAATTTTCGTGCCACGATAAAGCTTTGATTGCGTTGACCTATGTTTTAATGAGGCCATCGTGCCACGATGGACCTGTGTCGTGGCACGATGGGTCGGTTTCAGAAACTTGGATTATAAAAGCCATGTGCGTTTTCAGTGCAAGGGTTAGATTTTTTGACGAAGAAATTGAGTATAATAATGAAGATCGACTGTGGAAAGGAGCTGTTCAATTCTAGGACACTGGAGTTGAAGCTTTCCATCCTCTTTCTTATTGTGTAATGTCTCTCATTCTTGCTATGCTTTGTAATAGAAACATGAGTAGCTAATTCCAGTGTTGAACTCCTTCTCTTGGCCTTCAACATGATTTCATATATACACATTTTTTCTGGTTAAACTCATGTACATTTTGTACCCAAAAAGAATCAAGTACATTTAAATATTTCGATGGTTCACATATATTAAAGTTCGCGTATACATTTCGTACTAGCTAGTGTAAGTTCACTTGGAGATTTTTTGTGGTTAAAGATTCATATATAGTTAAATTCACGTACTATTCAGGCCGTTCCTAGAGTTTTACGGGCCTTATGCATAATATGAGAAAAGGGCCCCTTACATAATACATCATAAATTTTTTTAGCTCATTGTTGTGTTTTTATTAGATCTTCATTTCGTTTTTTTATTTCGCTTTTCACTACCAAATAAATGTTTTTTTAAGCAACATCTAAAAATAAATCAAATACTCCATAGACACCAAAACAAAATAAAATACAGTAAGTAGAGAACAATAACACATGCGAAGTAGACTGAAATTGTAGCACCCCAAAACATCGTTTGTCAAATGCAGTTTTTGATAAAAATAAAAACAAAACAAAAAAACTGAGTGGGCCACATGATCCTAAATGCGTCTCACATCGGTTTCATGAATGCGTCTCGAATGATCTTGCATTATCAAATTCAATTCTGCAATCCTTTCAATCTATTCAAGAAAGTTGACATTACTATATTGATATAATTTAATTTTTTGGAATCTTTAAATGACAAGATTAAGATTAATTTCTCTAGTAAGCCCATTTTCAACCAAAATCGAATTTGTTTTGTTATGAAAATCATCCCAATTTCTTGGATAATAAATATCACCAATATTTTTGATAAAAAGTTGATTCATATCAAGCAAGAACGTGGTTTAAAATTTCACATTTAATGTTAGGACTTCGTTAGTGAATAATTTGTGGATGTTCTATGAGTATCAAGGTCTACATTGACTTTGGTTAACCACGGAGACTATTCAATAAAACTTTGTATTAGAAAAATAAAACAGGTTGGAGAGTGGAGAAAGTTTTTCTAAAAAGAGAAACCAAAGATAATTCATGGATCTAAAACTTGGGTGGAAAATGTCTCTGGCTCTATTTTCTCTATTATAATGCATTTTTTCATAATCGTTTAATCATGTGGATAAAGCCTGTTCAAGCAACACAAACCACTTAATGTCGCATATTAGTCTCAAAATCTCTCAAGCCGTACTAGGAATTATTCTTAGTTCACTTCCTATGAATGAAATCAATTGCAATTTATGGGGTTGGCCTATGAAAAGAGTGATGACCTTGGGTCATGTCTTGGTTTTAGCCATCTTTTGATGTTGTTTTGCACATATTAGAGAGTTCTTTATTGATTTTTCATGCTGAAATTAGACATAGTTAGAAGGAATGGTCAAAGGCCAAGTGACTCTGGAACAGGAAAATTTTGCAAGATTTTGAGAAGTTTTTGAGGTGTTTTGCTACTGGAAGTATCGTGCCACGATGGACCTGTGTCGTGGCACGATGAGAAGAAGGACAAGAGAAGGAGTTCAGCACTGGAATTTTCGTGCCACGATGGGACACCCATCGTGCCACGATGGGACACCCATCGTGCCACGATGAAGCTTTGATTGCGTTGACCTGTGTTTTAATGAGGCCATCGTGCCACGATGGACCTGTGTCGTGGCACGATGGGTCGGTTTCAGAAACTTGGATTATAAAAGCCAGGTGCGTTTTCAGTGCAAGGGTTAGATTTTTTGACGAAGAAATTGAGTATAATACTGAAGATCGACTGTGGAAAGGAGCTATTCAATTCTAGGACACAGGAGTTGAAGCTTTCCATCCTCTTTCTTATTGTGAAATGTCTCTCATTCTTGCTATGCCTTGTAATAGAAACATGAGTAGCTAATTTCTCTATTGTTAGGGATGAGGTTAGCTAGATGATGACTTTTGCCTTGTGACCTCAGTTTGATCATTGAATAAGTTTATTGAATCATATTTCTTATCTTTGTGCTTAATGCTTTTATTGATTGATCACCTTTAAATTGATGTATGATTCATATTGTGAAACGGAAGTTGAATGTATGAATGCTTCAAGATAAGAAATTCTCGCCTTTGTAATCTAGGAATAGATACAAACCCGTGAAACCGTTTAGTAATTCTTGTTCGTTCATGCTTAATTCTAATTTTAAAATTCACTAAGGAATTAGGGCTTATCTTAGAATTAATGATTCTGTCACTAAGGAATTAGGGCAAGAGTAATTTAGAGAATTAGGTTATGATTCGTTAAACAAGTTCATTGATCATATCTAAGCGAGTAGCTCAAGTTCATCGTCTAGTGAAACTCATCCCTGACAAGCTTTCTATCTTTGAAATTCAAACAAGTTTTATTTTCCGCAATTTTCCATTATTGTTATTAAACAAACTTTGTACCCTTTTGTTCAATTGAGTTCCAAAATTACATTCTGACAATATAACACAGTCCTCGAGTTCGACACTCGATTTACCGTTTTAACTTTACTACTTGAATGATTTCGTACACTTGCAAAAATCGACATCAAAGAGCCTTGATGTCCAAGCAATAATAAGTTGATTTTCATGAATATTGGAAAGATTTCAAATCAATATTAAGACCTTGTCGATGTTTAGAAAAGGTGTGAAACGATGATGCTATACTAGATTACTATAACTCTAACACTATAAATTGCACACAAAGTACAATCTACAATATAATGCAAAAGTCCTTTGGATGACCTCAAAGAAAGAATCTCAAAAGATGATTATAAGATTTTAGATTTGTTTATTAAAGAAATGATTTTAGATTTGTTGCAAAAAATCCGACTCATTCAATCAAATAAGGTAAATGACAAAATTGTTAAGTTGTACGTTGGACTGAGTTCAAACCTCAGCTCCTCCATTTATTTGTGTGTAAGTTTTCGATGACTATTGTTATTTCGTTAGTCTTACTCAAAAAAATAGAAGTGTTTCGATTTTGTTACGATATGCATTCAGTTACGTACAATCAAATGAAACTTTGATAAAATCAAGACAGTCAAAAGGCACAAAGACTCTCACAAGTCACAATGTGTCATGTGTTTCTTGAACACTATTGGAGACAAACATAGTACAACACTATCAAAAGACACATCTTAGCCTTTTGTCTTCAATTGTAGTAAATTATTTTCCTTTGGCTTACAATGAAATTGAGTGGCAATATTATGGTTGAATTCATCAAATGTAAATAGTTATCGGAAACAAGCACGAGGTTTAGGCAATACTTTTAATAGAGAAACTAGAGATATATTGATAAATGTTTTTTGACACAAAATCTGACATCAATACTGTATTTTTATACGGTTTTTGAATTTTCTATAATTTGTTCTCTCTTATAGGATCATTTTTATTTCTCCTTAAATTTGATGTCCACACTCATTCGTGTATAGTTTCAGGACATGATATTAGCTTTTATTCGTCTAAATAACACAGCTGATATATCAACCCATTAATAAACAATGCAAATTTTGTTGTGTGAGAATCTAAGTGCAAAGGTTGTTTCTTCCAATCCGTGTAAGGTCTAAACATATGATTGAGGTTGATGTTTTTTTGTAAGTGATCAACCATTGTTGCATCAACTGTGTTATTTACGAAAACCAACACTACATGAATGAGTCATGTTGGATCTAAAGAGAGAAAAAAAATGCCCAAGGTTAGAGAAAAAATAACATAAAAGTTGGAAACTATACAAATATATAATATTGATGTCGAATTTTGTGTTAAAGAATATGTACCAAGCAAGCAACTTTTTTTACTCAATCAAGCCATATTATTTCGAGAAATCAAGGGAAAACTATAAGGTTTCAAATATATACTTACTCAATGGTTCAAATAATAATAATGAGAATAGTATGAACCTGACTACAACAAATTAACATTTATTCAAAAAAAAATTAACATAAAATTAGCATTTTCTTTTACTATACAAACTGTAATAGCCCAGTAGCAGTTGGCCAAAAAGTGAGTAAAATTAGCCAGTTGAATAAGTAGTTATGGAAATGTATATATGGTACTTCATGCTCACCTAACATCAAACTGAATAAACTACCTGAAATCATAAATTCAGGTAAAAAAATAAACCATACAATAAAAAAAAAATCAAAACGGGGAGTGAAATGGTGGGACATTTTACCATACCACTTAGGTTGATTCAAAAGGACTATTTTAACATATATTATCGACCAGTATAGTTGATTTGTTTCCCAAATTATAAATCATATTGCAAGTTGCATAAAAAAAACATACACATGAATTCTTACGGTTACAAAAATTCCAATGGTTCTAACTTCTAATGAATCCTTCCTAGCTCAACCAGTCACACATGAATTTCTTGTTGCCTACTCATCATTCTTGACCACTCTTTCTATCTTAATATGGAAGTGTGGGTTTAGATATATCAATATCCAAGATATAACTCAAATTTATATAATCTATAAATTAATTTTGTGTTTTTTTAAAGTATACATCATTATGTTGACTAATCTCCATATGAGAATTTGAAGGCATACAAGATGGATAATTTTCTCTCAACTAGAGTTTTTAATTCACCAGAGTCAAGATTCAAAAATTTGGCAACTTGCAATCAATCTTTTTATTAACATAAGTTAAATAAAATTATCGCATTCTTTGATATAAATAAATATTTCACTATACATGTCTTAAGGAAATGTTGTGATAATCACTTACGTAGGCAAACTCTACTAAAAAATAAAAAAATCACTTACGTAGGCAACTCTTTTTTAGGCACGTAGGCAATTTGATAACGTATATAGGCAATTTCTTTTATTATATTCAAATTTAATAATAAGGAGCAAAAGCTTAGTAAAAAAAATAATAAGGAGTTGCCATGAGCACAAGTACATTGAATGAGAAGAATCAGAATGAGCCAGAAGTGCAATATGAGGAAGATATGATCCCTCGGATAAGAGTCAAACGCAACAGGACTAGGTGCAAATACTTAAAAATTATGTGGCCTCTTGTGTGAAAAAAGGAAGCATGAATTGTGTCACTAAGGGTCTAGAAGGTTCCCCTGCTATGAGTCACTAAGAGTTGTTATGCTAAGTCACTAGTTTGTTAGATAAATGCATGTACTATGAATATTCCTTTGTAATAGTACTATAAAAGTACCATTATGCATATGAATAAAGCAGAGAAGAAAGTTATGAATTTAGTCTAGTAATAGTTATCTAGTAGTGTTATCTTCAGCTCTATTACCTCTCACACACACAATTCATAACAACTTGGTACTTTCATTGCCATGTCTTCTCCTCCCACCCTTGAAGATCTAGCAGCTTCCCTCAACCACCTCACCACCAATATGTCCTATCTCACCATTGAGTTTCACAACATCCGTTCCCGCCTTGGCCCACCAGGATTCAACTCCACCCCAGATGTAACACCCCAATTTTTCTATTTTAATTAATTCCATGAAGTTTAATAGGTGAAGTTTTGGTTAAAGTTATTATTGATGCTTCTTTTGCTTGAGTGTTATTTTGTTGTTGAGAAAATAAAATATTAATGATGACTGAGAAGTAGTACGAGAATTTAAATAAAATGAAGAGAGGAATCAAAATAAAAATAATAGAGTCGGGAGGTGTAAAATATATGTTTTAAATAAGTGGGGGAGGGATAAAGTAAAAGAATAGTGGGCTGAGGAGAAAAAGGATCATAACGAGTGACCGGTCCGAATATAAATAGAAAAACATAGAGGCTAGAGAGTCAGTATTGCTGAACGTGGAAACGAAAGAAGAAAAGAGCAGAAGAAGAGGAAAACCCTAGCCGCAACAAGGTCAAGCCAAAAACGGAGATGTTCGAAGGATTCGAGGTAAGGGGGAGAATCTTTGCATTTAGGGTACCTTAATATATGATGTGGGGGTGTTTAATTCTTAAGATGATGTTGTTGCTATGATGTGAGATTTTGATGAGATATTGATTATGAACGAATTAAAAGATGTAGGAAGATTAGAATTGTGAAAACAAATGGCTAGGTTTTGATTAGAGAATTTAACATGTGAATGGTTGTTGCAATTAATGGATGGTGTGAAAAATTAGTGTTTGGATGATAGGGTAACCCTAGGTAATGTTTCCTAACAATTAATGATCATAAGGGGTCGGAAATAGGGATGTTTAGCCAAGTTAGGAGCAATTTCGAGGGCAAAAACGCTGTTTTTCTGGGGTCTGGAACTGTCTCATCGTGCCACAATGGAGGGCCACGATAATTCCAGTGGCAAAAATCCTTTTTCAAGCTGTCACCATCGTGCCATGATTTGCAGAATCGTGACACGATGTTGAACCAACTTTTTGACCATGTTCTGCTCCGAATTGAGCTTAGGTGTCTTCATGAAAGTTGTAGATATGGATGTTAGCGATCATGTGGCTTTAGAGTGACCTCATTTAGACATCCAACTTGAGTTATGATCAAATTACTACACAGGTGTCAGCACGGTCGTGTACTCTGCTCAGGTTTAGGAAACGAAACATTTCCACCCCTCTCTGTCCCGAATTGGACTTAGGTCCCTTCATGAAAGTTTTAGATATAGATGTCAGATTTTATTTCCCTTTGGTTTTAATCCATTTAGATCTCTATAACTTGAGTTATGATTAAAACACCATGCATGGGTCATGCTGCGTTCTTCATGAAAATTCAGCACAATCTTTCCAGTGGACTCTAAAACATCTATGAAAGTAATAGTTAGTTTAAGCAAGCCGTTAGTGTGTAAGGCGAAAGTAAGGATCCTTAAACTACATATCTAAATGAGGGAGTGTGTTTAGGCATAGATAGAAGTAGTTACCTCAAAATAATAGCAAGTCTAAACATGAACCGGCGATAGTAGTTTATGAGAACCTAATGATGTTAAAGATGGCTTGGCAATAGGAAATGAAAGACAATGGTAAGAGGGTAAAGTGAGTTGTTTAAGATAGATGACTAGGATAAACATAAGTTCCTCGGACTAGAGATAAGCCTAAAAAGGTGTAGTAGTTTAAGCAGTAGAAAAAGAAGTATGAGAGATATAGATAAGTAGTTCACGGCGGAGTGATAACGACGAGAATAATCCCTTGGGGTATTTAAGAGGTCTAATGTGGTAATTCGATTAAGAGGGTATAAAATATGATAGAGGTAAAGAAGTGAAAAGAGACGATGATAAGAGGGGCTAAGAAGTAGGTGTTTTCCGAGTAACTGATGAAGTTAAACAGAATCTTCCTAAACCAATGATGAACTTTCCGAGTAACGAGTCGTGCTTAAGGGTTGGATTGATGAGGAGATAATGTGGGGATATAGACGGTAATAGAGAGTAATGACGAGGAATCATATGACTGTGACAAAGAGTGATGACGATTGATATTATATACAAGTGTATAAATAAATAGGATGACAAATGATGATACTTATATTAATATGATGATGAGAATGATTATGTTTATATTATAATGATGATGAGAATGACGATGTCTATAATTACTATGATGATGAGAATGATGATGTATATATTATAATGATGATGAGAATGACGATGTCTATATTATTTTGATGATGAGAATGATGATGTTTATTTATGAAGCGATGAGAATGATGAAGATGTGTTTTGCATTGATGTTGTGCATATTAGGGAGAGTCTTGCATTTGTGAATGTGAATTCTTGTTGACGTGATGATGTGTAATATCTGATGAGTCTGTCACCATGCATGCATATAGAGTCGTGTCTAGGGATTATGAAGATGAAAAGTCCAGTAACATATCTCTGGCAAATTGTGGCGACGACAGTCCAGTAACATATCTCTGGAAAATTGTGGTGATGAAAGTCCAGTAACATAACTCTGGCAAATTGTGGCGACGATAGGTGTGTACCACATTCATATAGGTCTTAGGGTGAGTCCATATGCACTTAAATGATGATACTTGTATTTGGTGTTTTAAGTGTGATTTGAGTGAGATGATGGTATGAATGATTGGTTGAGAAGAATATAATAAATTATGTTGATCGTATGACGACGAAATATTGTTATTGTAGTATTATAATATTGTGCATGTTTTTCCCTAATATTATGTTATGGCAGGATTTCTCACCCCTTTATTGTTGTTGTGTTGTTTTCTTTGTGGTGATTGTACTCCCGGGCACAGACACTCAGGTTGAAGAAGTTTAGCTGTGAGACGAATTAGAAGGTGGAGATGGAATACGTCTTTCGTCTAGTTTTCATTTTATTTAGTATTCGATTAAGCATGTAGTCGTTACGAGCTCTGATTCTTGTAACACCAGGGTTGGGGTTGACGTTGAATTAATTGTTTTTAAGTCGATAACTTGAAACTATTGTTATTTCTATTTATGATGTTGAATAACAAGGATAATCTATATTAATGCAATTAATGAAATGTTTTCTGCTGTTGAAGTTGTTATTTAAAGAAAGTGTTTATGTTATATGTGATATATTGACGAGTTTTGTAACATCCTCTTTATTAAATTTATTCTTATTATTTAATAATTATCGTCGGGAAGTAGAGTGTTACATAGTTGGTATCAGAGCAGGTCTGTCCATCCGGCCTAGGTTTTATAATTTTGTTGAATGTCCCCACAGGCGGCATGTGTGCAGACACTGTCGATGCTTGATTCCGTTAATGGTTGTTTAGCTGCTGATGATACTTAAGAGGATGGATGGAGAGAGATAGTTGAACGAGATCTGCAACTGCAAGAATGCTAGAGAGAAGGCAGGTAATAATCAGGAGCGTAGTAAGCCTTGTGAGGTTCCGACTGATGAGAAAGAGTGGGAATTTCAACAGGAGGCTGCGGGTTTGAAAGAAACAAGTGGGGGAGACACTCCTGCTCCTCGGAGATGTTTCATAGGTAGTTCCGTTTTAGAAGAGAAGTTTTAGATTCTCGAGGTGAGAAGTTAAACGTCATATAGACAACCTCGGAGTTGGATTAGTGCTAGATATAGGTTGAAGAAGTAGGGGGCATGTGATCGGTATTGAAGCGTAACAAGTTAGGATGGTGGTATGAGTTGAGAATTTTTGGTTCGACCTTGAAGGCTTAGATGTGAGTGAGTAAGTTGTAGCAGAAGGATGGATGTGGTTTAAGTTTAGCTATCAGCTGGGAAGAAAATCATTTAGTGGGACGTGTTGCAGATGGATAGTCATAAGATGTTAAAGGGAAGAATATTTTTGGAAGACGTAGGTTAGGTAGTATTTACTTACAGAATGGGGGATATAAGTTTTGATCATTTGAATTATCCTAGTAAGAGTGAAGTGTAGGTGACCTTGCATCGTATTTTAAGCCTTCATTTGGATTATTAAAGGATAGGTTGAGAATCCGAGTGGGCATTCCATTAAGAGACCAAAGGTGAGGTACGATAAAGCCAAGAGAATGTTCGAAGGATTTAATATATAACACGTAACGGTGGTATGTCGAGGATGAATGACGCAGGAAGGTGTAGATGGTAGCTAGCTGAATTTTATTAGTTTAGGATTTGTACTTCTAAGACTGAACATGAACTGAGGGAGAAAAGAATGAATATAGCAGGGTAGAATCAGATGAGGAAGTTTTATCCAGAGCAGTTACCTTCGAGTAATTTCCGAGGGCGAAAATTCTTTAAGTGGGGGAGAGTTGTAACACCCCAATTTTTCTATTTTAATTAATTCCATGAAGTTTAATAGGTGAAGTTTTGGTTAAAGTTCTTATTGATGCTTCTTTTGCTTGAGTGTTATTTTGTTGTTGAGAAAATAAAATATTAATGATGACTGAGAAGTAGTACGAGAATTTAAATAAAATGAAGAGAGGAATCAAAATAAAAATAATAGAGTCGGGAGGTGTAGAATATATGTTTTAAATAAGTGGGGGAGGGATAAAGTAAAAGAATAGTGGGCTGAGGGGAAAAAGGATCACAATGAGTGACCGGTCCGAATATAAATAGAAAAACATAGAGGTTAGGGAGTTAGTATTGCTGAACGTGGAAACGAAAGAAGAAAAGAGCAGAAGAAGAGGAAAACCCTAGCCGCAACAAGGTCAAGCCAAAAACGGAGATGTTCGAAGGATTCGAGGTAAGGGGGAGAATCTTTGCACTTTAGGGTACCTTAATATATGATGTGGGGGTGTTTAATTCTTAAGATGATGTTGTTGCTATGATGTGAGATTTTGATGAGATATTGATTATGAACGAATTAAAAGATGTAGGAAGATTAGAATTGTGAAAACAAATGGCTAGGTTTTGATTAGAGAATTTAACACGTGAAGGTTGTTGCAATTAATGGATGGTGTGAAAAATTAGTGTTTGAATGATAGGGTAACCCCAGGTAATGTTTCCTAACAATTAATGATCATAAGGGGTCGAAAATAGGGATGTTTAGCCAAGTTAGGAGCAATTTCGAGGGCAAAAACACTGTTTTCTGAGTTCTGGAACTGCCCCATCGTGCCACGATGGAGGGCCATCGTACCACGATAATTCCAGTGGCAAAAATCCTTTTTCAAGCTGTCACCATCGTGCCACGATTTGCAGAATCATGACACGATATTGAACCAACTTTTTGACCATGTTCTGCTCCGAATTGAGCTTAGGTGTCTTCATGAAAGTTGTAGATATGGATGTTAGCGTTCATGTGGATTTAGAGTGACCTCATTTAGACATCCACAACTTGAGTTATGGTCAAATTACTACACAGGTGTCAGCACGGTCGTGCACTCTGCCCAGGTTTAGGAAACGAAACATTTCCACCCCTCTCTGTCCCGAATTGGACTTAGGTCCCTTCATGAAAGTTTTAGATATAGATGTCAGCTTTTATTTACCTTTGTTTTTAGGCTTAAATGCACTTTTGGCCCCCTATCTTTTAAAAAGTTGCGATTTTGGCCCCCTATTAAAAAAAATGGATTATTAGACCCCTAACTTTTGCCCCTTTTGCGAAAGGCTGATTTTGACCCAGTCAACGCATATGTGGCAAGTCACTTAACTGATTTGGCAGCCAACTGTGTAATTATCAATTAAAAAATAAAAGAAAAAGCCAGGCGTGTAATTATCAAATTAAAAAAAATGAAAAATTGGATTATGGATTAGGGAAATGACAGTTTTGCCCCTGCTTTCATGTTCTTCTTTCCCTCTTCCAATTGATCCATCTATTCCATCTCTTCCAATTAACTATATCTCTTTCATCTTCACACCACCACCACCAACACCCACGGTCACACCACCGCCGCCGCCAATTAATTCGATTGTTTGTTGAACCCATTCGACGTCCCGTCGCCGCTCTCATCTCAATACTCATGATGGTGGTGTTGTGGTGATAAGGTCTCAACCTTCAAACCCTTAAATCCGAAAAAACCCAGAAATCCAAGAAATCCCTTTAACTCTCATCAACAACAACCTTCAAAATTTCTTAGATGGCAACGCATCGCGTTTTCTGATCTCGAAGTGATTCTGTAAAGAAGTTCTTTTAGTTTTGCTTCGTAACTGATTTTGGATTCGAAGTTTAGAGTGGCGCTGCCGTAACTAGCGGCGGAAGTTTCATCCATGGTTGATTCGCGGCGGAGGGTTTGAACCGAGGGTTTTGAGGTCTTCGTAGAGAGGCGCGTTGGGGAAGATTGCGAAGTCGAGTGAGAAGAAGAGAGAGTTTGAGCAACTGGGTTTAGGGTTCATGGGAGAAGAAGAGAGGAGAGTTGCAGATCCTGTGAGATCCAGTGAGAAGAAGAGGGAAAGAAGAACATGAAAGCAGGGGCAAAACTGTCATTTCCCTAATCCATAATCCAATTTTTCATTTTTTTTAATTTGATAATTACACGCCTGGCTTTTTCTTTTATTTTTTAATTGATAATTACACAGTTGGCTGCCAAATCAGTTAAGTGACTTGCCACATATGCGTTGACTGGGTCAAAATCAGCCTTTCGCAAAAGGGGCAAAAGTTAGGGGTCTAATAATCCATTTTTTTTAATAGGGGGCCAAAATCGCAACTTTTTAAAAGATAGGGGGCCAAAAGTGCATTTAAGCCTTGTTTTTAATCCATTTAGATCTCTATAACTTGAGTTATGATTAAACGCCATGCATGGGTCATGCTGCGTTCTTCATGAAAATTCAACACAATCTTTCCAGTGGACTCTAAAACATCTATGAAAGTAATAGTTAGTTTAAGCAAGCCGTTAGTGTGTAAGGCGAAAGTAAGGATCCTTAAACTACATATCTAAACGAGGGAGTGTGTTTAGGCATAAATAGAAGTAGTTACCTCAAAATAATAGCAAGTTTAAACATGAACCGGCGATAGTAGTTTATGAGAACCTAATGATGTTAAAGATGGCTTGGCAATAGGAAATGAAAGACAATGGTAAGAGGGGAAAGAGAGTTGTTTAAGATAGATGACTAGGATAAACATAAGTTCCTCGGATTATAGATAAGCCTAAAAAGGTGTAGTAGTTTAAGCAGTAGAAAGAGAAGTATGAGAGATATAGATAAGTAGTTCACGGCGGAGTGATAACGACGAGAATAATCCCTTGGGGTATTTAAGAGGTCTAAGTGGTAAGTTGATTAAGAGGGTATAAAATATGAAAGAGGTAAAGAAGTGAAAAGAGACGATGATAAGAGGGGCTTTGAAGTAGGTTTTTTCCGAGTAGCTGATGAAATTAAACACAATCTTCCTAAACCAATGATGAACTTTCCGAGTAACGAGTCGTGCTTAAGGGTTGGATTGATGAGGAGATAATGTGGGGATATAGATGGTAATAGAGAGTAATGATGAGGAATCATATGACTATGACAAAGAGTGATGACGATTGATATTATATACAAGTGTATAAATAAATATGATGACAAATGATGATACTTATATTAATATGATGATGAGAATGATTATGTTTATATTATAATGATGATGAGAATGACGATGTCTATAATTACTATGATGATGAGAATGATGATGTATATATTATAATGATGATGAGAATGACGATGTCTATATTATTTTGATGATGAGAATGATGATGTTTATTTATGAAGACGATGAGAATGATGAAGATGTGTTTTGCATTGATGTTGTGCATATTAGGGAGAGTCTTGCATTTGTGAATGTGAATTCTTGTTGACGTGATGATGTGTAATATCTGATGAGTCTGTCACCATGCATGCATATAGAGTCGTGTCTAGGGATTATGAAGATGAAAAGTCCAGTAACATATCTCTGGCAAATTGTGGCGACGACAGTCCAGTAACATATCTCTGGAAAATTGTGGTGATGAAAGTCCAGTAACATAACTCTGGCAAATTGTGGCGACGATAGGTGTGTACCACATTCATATAGGTCTTAGGGTGAGTCCATATGCACTTAAATGATGATACTTGTATTTGGTGTTTTAAGTGTGATTTGAGTGAGATGATGGTATGAATGATTGGTTGAGAAGAATATAATAAATTATGTTGATCGTATGACGACGAAATATTGTTATTGTAGTATTATAATATTGTGCATGTTTTTCCCTAATATTATGTTATGGCAGGATTTCTCACCCCTTTATTGTTGTTGTGTTGTTTTCTTTGTGGTGATTGTACTCCCGGGCACAGACACTCAGGTTGAAGAAGTTTAACTGTGAGACGACTTAGAAGGTGGAGATGGAATACGTCTTTCGTCTAGTTTTCATTTTATTTAGTATTCGATTAAGCATGTAGTCGCTACGAGCTCTGATTCTTGTAACACCAGGGTTGGGGTTGATGTTGAATTAATTGTTTTTAAGTCGATAACTTGAAACTATTGTTATTTCTATTTATGATGTTGAATAACAAGGATAATCTATATTAATGCAATTAATGAAATGTTTTCTGCTGTTGAAGTTGTTATTTAAAGAAAGTGTTTATGTTATATGTGATATATTGACGAGTTTTGTAACATCCTCTTTATTAAATTTATTCTTATTATTTAATAATTATCATCGGGAAGTAGGGTGTTACACCAGACATCACCTCTTTCCCTCCCATCACTATCAAATTAGATATCTCATGTTTCAATGGCACATATCCTTTGGGTTGGATCTTCAAGATCAACTAGTATTTTTACTACCACCTCACCTCCGAGTAACATATCTTTGGCCGTGGTTTCAGTTGATGCACCAGAATGGTCAATTGCTCACCTGGCCATCCTTTCTTCACGCTCTCGAAGCCAGATTTGCTCCGTCTCAGTATGATGATCCAAAAGGTACTCTCTGCAAATTGAGCCAAACAGGTTCGGTGCGAGAATGCAAACCCAATTTGAGTTTCTCGCAAACAGAATTGTGGGTTTACCTCCAACGTTCTACTTAAGATGGAATCGACGACCTCCTTAACGAGCTTTATGGTACACGTTGGTTCTCCAAATTGGATCTCCATTTCGGTTATCACCAGATTCGAATGGCTCAAGGGGATATCCATAAGACAACTTTCAGAACTCATCAGGGTCACTATGAGTTTTTGGTAATGCTCTTTGGCTTGAGCAATGCTCCTTCCACTTTTCAATCAACTATGAACTTGATATTTGCGACGCTTTGTTATCGTCTTCTTTGATGATATACTGGTCTAAAGTGCTACATTTGAGGCTCATTTACAACATTTAGAAACAATGTTTTAGTGTCTCCGTGATATTAAATTTTGTCTGAAGCAATCCAAATGCTCATTTGCTCAAACCTCCATTGACTACCTGGGGTACATCGTTTCGGTGGAAGGAGTAGGACCAGATCCAGCAAAGATTAACACCATGGTGGATTGGCCTACACCAAAGAATGTGAAGCAGCTCAGAGGATTTCTTCGCCTCATAGGATTCTATAGGAAGTTTGTGCGCAATTACTCCACCATTGCGTCACCTCTCACTGCCCTTCTCAAACGTGACACTTTTGTTTGGACGGATGAGGCACAGACAACTTTCAATTCATTGAAGAAAGCAATGACAGAAGCTCATGTGTTAGGATTACCAAATTTTGCTGAATCTTTCATCTAGGAGACAGACACGTCAGGGTCAGGTGTGGGAGCAGTCTTGAACCAAAATGGTCATCCACTTTGCCATTACAACAAGGAGTTTTGTCCTCGAATGCTGAATGCTTCTACCTATGTTCGAGAGCTTTGTGCGATCACTTCTGCTAAAAAAATGGTGAACCTATTTGCTAGGCAACATGTTCTCCATTCATACAGATCAAAGGAGTCTTCGGGAGCTTATAACGCAAGTGATACAAACTTCGGAGCAGTAGTTCTACTTAGCTAAACTTTTGGGGTATTCATATAACATCGTCTATGAACCTAGTGCTCAGAATAAGGTTGCAAGCGCATTATCGAGAGTCCACTGCTTGGCGCTTTTAGTTCCCCATATGGAATTCCTCACAAAATTCAAAGAACAATTAGCTTTGGATGACAAGTTTCAGCAGTTGCTGCACAAAGTGCAGGACAATCCTCTCACATATCCGGATTTTCAGATAGTTGAAGGAATGTTATTCTATAAAGGCAAACTGTTTGTACCTACCAATTCTTCGTTCAAACAGATTTTGTTAGAGGAGTTTCATGCTTCATTAATTGGGGGACACAGTTGAATGCATATGACTTATGGTCGACTCCAAGAAAATGTATTATGGCATGGGATGCACAAAGATGTCATAGAATTTGTGAAGTCCTGTTTGATCTGTCAACAAGCAAAGACCACAAATCAGTCCCCTTTTGGGTTACTGCACCCTCTTCCTATTCCGGATAGAGTATGGGAAGACATTTCCCTATACTTCATCACGGGGCTCCCTTCATTCCAAACTAACATGGTGATACTAATGGTAGTGGATAGATTATCTAAATCTGCGCATTTTGGCATGCTTCCCACTAGTTTTACTGCAGTATAAGTGGCAGAACTCTTTTCACAGATGGTATGCAAACTGCACAGAATGCCAAGAAGCATGGTGTCTGATCGTGACCCCGTTTTCCCGAGTCACTTTTGGCAAATGTCTAAGATGGACTAAACTACAAATGTCTACTACTTATCATCCACAAAGTGACGGACAAACGAAGATTGTTAATAAATTGGTGCAGCAATATCTCCAGTGTTTTGTGCAGGATAAACCGCAACAATGGGGCAGGTTCCTCCATTGGGCCGAATGACATTATAATACAGTTGTTCATACTTCCACAGGCTTCTCACCATTTGAGGTGGTTTATGGTTGCCCATTCACCCTCCTCCTTCGCTCAGTGACTACATACCAGGGACATCTCATATACAAGTTGTTGACACAACTCTATCTGAACGCGCAACAATATTGCAAGTGCTTAAGAAGAAATTGTTGAAAGCACAAGAGACCATGAAAATGAATGCTAACCAGAACCGCATTCTACATCCATTTAAGGTTAGAGATTCAGTTTTTGTCAAGCTGCTACCCTATCGTCAAAACTCAGTGATAGGGAGAAGGATTCACAAGTTGTCAAAACGCTTCTATGGCCTTTTCAAACTGCTTCGCGCAATAGGAGATGTAGCTTTTCAATTGGAGTTACCCCCCTCAAGTAAAATCCACTCGGTGTTTCATGTGTCAAAACTTAAACCTTGCTTCACTGATACTGCCATTGTCCTGGACCTACCTTCCAAAGCTACAGGGAATCAGCCTTTAATCAAACCATTAGCAGTACTGGACTAGAAGAAGGTGACTGACAAGCAGCAGGTGCTGATTCAATGGGAGGGGCTATTTCCAGAGGATGGTACTTGGGAAGACTACCAAGACATAAAAAACACGTATCCTGAGTTCCACCTTGAGGACAAGGTGTCTTTTGATGGACCAGGGGATGTCATGAGCACAAGTACACTGAATGAGAAGGATCAGAATGAGCCAGAAGTGCAATATGAGGAAGATATGATCCCTTAGATAAGAGCCAAACGCAACAGGACTAGGCTCAAATACTTGAAAGATTATGTGGTCCCTTGTGTGAAGAAAGGAACCATGAATTGAGTCACTAAGGGTCTAGAAGGTTCCTCTGCTATGAGTCACTAAGAGTTGTTATGCTGAGGTACTAGTTTGTTAGATAAATGCATGTGCCTGATGTGAATCTATTATGAATATTCCTTTGTAACAGTACTATAAAAGTACCCTTATGCGTATTGAAATTCTGGCAGGTACTGAAACTGATAGTAAAACATAGTGCAAAAAACGCAGAATAGAGTACGTATCAGACGCAGCAAAATAAGGACAGAATATAAAAGAACACAGTTGATTTGTTAACCCAGTTTGGTGACAAACACACCTACGTCTGGAGGCTACCAAGCCAGGAAGAAAATCCACTAAATAGTATCAATTCAAAGACTCATGACAACAGCCCCTGTTTCACAGCCTTATCACTTAATCACTACCCGTATAGATTTCTACCTAGGAACTCCTAGATATAAGATCCCACTTACTTCCTACTCAAGTAATCACTGCACCAGTGATCTTAAAACTCTAAGACAATTCAAGGATGAAGACACTCTTCAAAAACACAAAAACATCACTTTTGCTTAAAAGCTTTAAGTGAATACAACTCAATAACAAAACAACCAACTCTAACACTTGAGTGGTGCACAGAAATAAAGCATAAAGCTTACAGACTCAAAACCTAAGACTCTCTCTATAACTTCTGTTTTGATTTTTTCTTCTTCAATAGTAGCGTCCTCCTTATATAGTCTTCAGCAGCACATAATTCTGAACAAAATAATCTTCAACAGATATTGTTCTAAAATTCTTTAGAAGCTCATAGAAGCAAATATATTTTAGAAATATATTTTCCAAAGATTGCTTTGAAAATATTTTCTTAAATAAAAGAAACAAATCTTCAATCAATATCTTCACGCGAATTAATCTGCCTTCTAGAAACATCAGCTTGGATAAATCTTCAATCAAATCTTCGAAAGATAATGTGAGAGAATTAACAGAACCAAGGCACAAAAATGAACGCAGAAAACGTGCTTCTGAAATGCAGCTTCTGAAGGTCAACGAAAGTCAGCGTCTGAACAGTGCGTCTGAAGGTCAGCTTCTGAACAGTGTGTCTGAAGGTCAACGAAAGTCAGCGTCTGAACAGTGCGTCTGAAGATCAGCTTCTGAACAGTGCGTCTGAAGTACTGTTCCAGCTTCTGAAGACCCAGCTTTTGACCCAGATTCTGAAGACATACAATTGAGATACCAGCTTCTGAAGACGAACTGCTTATACATTTGATTTTAGCAAAACATGTAGCCAACAACCAAATATCCAACAATCTCTCCCTTTGGCAAATTTTTGGCTAAAATCAATTTCTTCACAAAAAATAAGTTCTTCACTCAACAAAGCACGCAACCATGAAGAACAACACATAAACGTAGCAACAGAGTCAGCAGCGGATAACACACTACGTTACAAACAAAAACTCCCCCTGAACAGATTAACTTCTGACACAAAACTCCCAGCTTCTGTCTGTAACACACAAAACTCCCAGCTTCTGGCACAAAACTCCCACTCAACACATACTCAGGAACAACACAACTCACTCCCTGAAGCACAACAACCAACAACACTCCCCCTAAAGCACAACAACCAACAACACTCCCCCTGAAGCAAAGGACATCAGCTCTTCTGTATTGCTACTGAATTCTGAACAAGACTGTAGTGTTTCTGAAATATTCTGAGTTTGAACAAATGAAGAGCTTCTGAAACAAACACTCATCTCCCCCTTTTAGCCAAATAATTTTGGCAAACCACAGTCCTTACACAGGAAACACAAACTGACTTAACATTAGACTCTACATCAGACTCTGCATCAGACACAGTTTTTGCATTAAGATCAGTATCATCTTCAGCACCCTCACTTCCTGCTTGCTCACCCTCAGCAATCTGTAATTGCTAAAACTCCTCATACAAACAAATGCCCAGTTTGCTCCTCAAATTATCAAATTGTTTGGCATCCAAAGCTTTTGTAAATATATCAGCAAGCTGTTCTTCTGTGTCAACATGTGCAAGCTGCACAACCTTCTCCTCCACAAGGTTTCTGATGAAGTGATGACGTATATCAATATGCTTAGTCCTGTTATGCTGTATGGGATTCTTTGAAATATTGATAGCACTCAGATTGTCACAATACAAAGTCATAACAGCCTGTTCAATATTATATTCTTTCAGCATTTGCTTCATCCACACCAATTGGGAACAACTGCTTCCAGCTGCTATATGCTCAGCTTCAGCTGCAGACAATGATACACAATTCTGCTTCTTACTGAACCATGAAATCAGATTGTTACCCAGAAAGAAGCATCCACCAGAAGTACTTTTTCTGTCATCTGCACTTCCTGCCCAGTCAGCATCACAATACCCAACTAACATAGGACTTCCACTGTGTGAGTACATAATATCATAGTCACTTGTACTATTGACATACTTCATAATCCTCTTCACTTGAGTCAAGTGACTCATTTTTGGCTCAGCCTGATATCTAGCACAGACTGCAACAGCAAAGGTTATGTCTGGTCTGCTTGCAGTTTATATAACAGACTTCCAATCATGCTCCTATACAGGCTTTGATCAACAGCAACACCTTGTTCATCTTTTGTCAATTTCATGTGAGTGGCTGCATGTGTTCTTTTATGGCTAGCATTCTCCATCCCAAACTTCTTGACTATATTCTTTGCATATTTGCTCTGTGAAATGAATATAGTGTCTTCCATCTGCTTGACTTGAAGACCAAGAAAATATGTTAGTTCACCCACAAGACTCATCTCAAACTCAGACTGCATCTGCTGAACAAAGAGTTGAACCATCTGGTTTGACATTCCACCAAAGACAATGTCATCAACATATATTTGTGCTATCATTAAACTTCCATCTTCCTCTTTCACAAACAGGGTCTTGTCAGTTCCTCCTTTTCTGTAGCCTTGAGTAACTAGAAACTGTGTGAGTCTCTCATACCATGCTCTAGGTGCTTGCTTCAATCCATACAGTGCTTTCTTCAACTTGTAAACATGGTTAGGGAAGTTAGGATCCACAAATCCCTTTGACTGTTCAACATAAACCTCTTCTTGTAAGTACCCATTTAGGAAAGCACTCTTCACATCCATCTGAAACAGCTTGAATTTAAGAATACATGCTACACTCAAAAGTAATCTTATGGATTCTAATCTGGCCACAGGTGCAAAGGTTTCATCAAAATCAAGTCCCTCCACCTGAGTGTATCCCTGAGCTACCAGTCTTGCCTTGTTTCTGGTCACAGTACCATGTTCATCAGATTTATTCTTGTAAATCCATTTAGTTCCAATGACATTCATGCCTTCAGGTCTTGGAACAAGGTCCCACACTTCACTTCTTTTGAACTGATTCAGTTCCTCTTGCATAGCATCAATCCAAAATTCATCAGTAAGAGCTTCTTTAATATTTTTGGATTCAAATTTGGACACAAAACATGAATCAGTAGTTACTGCATCTGATCTTCTGGTTCTGACTCCTTGATCAAGGTTCCCAATGATTAAATCTTTGGGGTGATCCTTCTGAATTCTAATTGAAGGTCCTTTACTAGTTGATATATGATCTGGATTAATCTCTCCTTCTTCAGACTCTACTTCATTTTCCACAACTGGTGCTTCTGATTGTTCTTCTGATGTTAGATCATCTGGTACCACATCAGAAACTTTTTCAGCAGGTAAATCATATATCACAACATTGATAGATTCCATTACAACCTTGGTTCTGGAATTAAACACTCTATAAGCTCTGCTGTTTGCTGAGTACCCAAGAAAAATTCCTTCATCACTCTTGGGATCCATCATTCTTTTGTTTTCTCTATCAGCCAAAATGTAACACTTGCTACCAAAAATATGAAAGTACTTGACAGTAGGCTTTCTTCCTTTCCATAACTCATACAGAGTAGAGGTAGTGCCCTTCTTCAGAGTCACCCTATTGTGAACATAGCAGGCTGTATTCATTGCTTCTGCCCAGAACAGATAAGGTAAATTCTTAGCATGTAACATCTCTGGCTGATTCTGCCAAGGTTCTGTTCTTCCTTTCAACCACACCATTTTGCTGAGGTGTTATAGCTGAAAATTCATGCTTGATCCCTTCAGAAGCACAAAACTCAGAAAACTTACTATTTTCAAACTCCTTCCCATGGTCACTTCTGATCCTGACAATGACATTATCCTTCTCTCTTTGTAACTGAGTGCACAGATCTTTAAACACATCAAAAGTATCAGATTTTTCTCTAATGAAGCTTACCCAAGTGAATCTTGAAAAATCATCAACAACCACAAAAGCATACTTCTTTCCTCCAATGCTCTCAACTTGCATAGGTCCCATTAGGTCTATATGTAACAGTTCAAGAACTTTTGTTGTTACCTGATGCTCCAACCTTGGATGAGACTTTCGTGTTTGTTTACCAATCTGACATTCACCACAAATACTGTCTTCATTAATCTTCAGTTTGGGTAGTCCTCTGATGGCTTCCACATTCATGACTTTCTTCATGCCCTTCAGATTCAAGTGACCAAGTTTCTGGTGCCAGAGTCTGACTTCTTCTTCTGAACTTATGAGACAAGTGGACAGGCTTGTTTCTTCTTCAGACATCCACAAATAGCAGTTGTCCTTTGATCTACTGCCCCTCATCATCACTTCACTTTCTTTACCAGTTACCAGACATTCCTCCTTGTTAAAGTTCACTTTCAACTCTTGATCACACAGCTGGCTTATGCTGATCAAATTTGAAGTTAGCCTTTTCACTAATAGCACATTTTCTAGTCTTGGTAATCCATCACTGATCAAGTCTCCAATTCCAAGAATTTCTCCTTTAGCTCCATCACCAAAAGTTTCATAGCTACTAGAATATGGCTTTAAATTACTTAAAAACTTCTTCACACCAGTCATGTGTCTGGACCATCCACTATCAAAATATCAATCTTCCCTAGAGGAGGCTCTCAAAGATGTATGAGCTATGAGGCCAACATTATTAAAATTGGGTCTCCATTCCTTCTTGACATTGATTCTGTTGACATTAGGTTCCACTTTTCTGTGCTGAAAGTGTTTGGGGTATCCATACAGCTTGAAACAGAAAGGCTTTATGTGCCCCTTTTTACCACAGTGATGACATACCCATGGATG
Source organism: Medicago ruthenica (assembly GCA_018208015.1). NCBI lineage: Eukaryota > Viridiplantae > Streptophyta > Magnoliopsida > Fabales > Fabaceae > Medicago > Medicago ruthenica. The sequence goes on along the minus strand of CM031378.1, from coordinate 63,614,792 downwards.
AGAACCCCTTCTTCTCTTAGCTCTCTGATGTTTGTTTTTAGGCTTGCTCATTATTGGATCATAAGTCTCAACAGCAGGAATGAACCTCTTAGCAGGATTTTGCTGTTTGATGTTCAAAGTCTTATCAACAAACCCTATGCCATTTAGTTTCCCTTGGTTCTGACACTCCAAAATCTCCTCCAGCACATCAGTACCAGTGGTTAACATTCTGACTTGCTTCTTCATATAATCCAGTTGAGAGTTCAGTTGAGTTACCTCATCTTTGAGATCAGAATTTTGTGCTAGAAGGTCACTCCTTTCAGCATGCAGTTGACTGATGGTCTTCTTCTGATCCACTAGTTGTTTACAAACTTCTACACTTCTGCTGTATAGATCTTTGTAATTGTTAGCCTGTTCTTCATAGGACAATTTATCAACACTGGCCTGATGAGTGCCAGAAAGTGGTTAAAATGCACTTTTAATTTAGGCACTTTTCTTACTTGTTTTGCAAGTTATCTTAGGATAAGCTCTTAATTTATGATTAAATGTCAAATTTGTGATCCTATGTCTTACCCCATCTATTTATGCAGGAATTTCATGCTTGGACCTGAATTGAGCAAAGAATTATGAAGTTTTGATCAAAGCTCATCGCTACAAGCGCATGCCTCATCGCTACAAGCGAGCATAGGCAGGGAAAATCAGAACTGCATCGCTAGAAGCGCAGGATTCATCGCTTCAAGCGATCCTTTTGGAAAGTTCATCGCTACAAGCGATGGATTGGTCGCTTCAAGCGACCAAGGGCGGTTTAATGCTAGTTGCTGACGTGGAGCTTTCCCATTGGCCAAGAAGTCTGCCGTCGCTACAGCGACCAGCTCGTCGCTTGTAGCGAGCGTACAAAAACTCAGAATATAAAAGCTTTTTAGCTCATTTTTCTGGGCAATCAGTGAGAGAACTTTGAGAGTTTTTACTTCCATATTAGGGTTGCTTTTTAATTCAGTTTAGTATTAGTTTAGGACTTAGAAAATAGGGATAGAAGCTATGATCTTCAAGGAGCAACAGTGATTGGATTGTGGAATCAACCAAAGACTTTGGGAAATCAAGACTTAGGTTATGATCTTCATCTTTTCTCTACTCTTTTGTATAGTTGTCATGAAAATGAACAACTAACTTCCCTTTGTTGGGATTGGAGGTATTCTTTCTAGTTTAGATGTAATCCATGATTATGTAAATATATGATTTTAGCAATTTATGTGTTTTTGAAGTTATTCTTGATTTTCATTCTCATGCTTGATTCAATTGCTATTGAAAAATACTTTTGAATCTATGTTTAGAATAATCTTCTATCAAAATAAGAAAATCTAGAAATGGATTTGGGTTTTGATAATCGCATAAAGTGTCGGAATGTAATGCTTTCGGATCGTTCGATAGATTGGGAAATCGTCTATTAAACGATACGATCGATCTCACGATGTCATTTGGGAAATCAATGACGTTGTAGAGTGATACGTGATATTTTCGCTAAAACACTAAAATTCATATGCATGATTTTTAGATTATATTCGATGCAAGATTGATGAACTCCAATTTCAACGCTTTGATACCCTATTACTTTTTGTTTCATTTCTATTTTTAAGTTCAATTCGTTTTATGCAACCAACTCACGAAACCCTAACTCAAAACAATATCGATTGTTGAATGGTTCGAAGTAGCGCACCTAATCCCTGAGGAGACGATAATTGAAAAATACTTACTTTTGTTACTCAACTAACAAAATGGCGCCGTTGCCGGGTGAAATTCTGGCCAGGCAATAAACAGAGATAACAGGTTCTGAACCAAACAGGTTCTGAACAACACACAGGACACAATAATTTGCAAAACAGAGCACAAACACAAACACACACAGGCAGCAAATTAAAGTGCAGGAAAGTAAAAAGGCACAGAGGTTTGTTAACCCAGTTCGGAGTAAACACCTCCTACTCTGGGGGATACCAATCCAGGAAGGAAATCCACTATTGGATTTAATCCTTAAGACTCAGACACTGACTCCCAGTTCTTATCCCAAGCAATTAACCTCCACCCAGTAAGACTTCTACCCAACTCTGAGTATTAGAATCCTCTAACTTCCTATTCAAGCAACTAAACCCAGCTACTTGAACAACCCTTAACAATCCCCTGTTTTTTGAACATAATTTCAATGACAACACTTCATTCGTACCTAAAGGCTTAGAATGAATTACAACTCAATAAAAACTCTAAACCAACTCAAACAATGAGTGGTGTACAAAGAAAATTCTAAGTTAAAAACACAGACTCAATTTTCTGAAAATATAACTCTAGATTCGTGTATCTTGAATAGCAACAGCACTCCTCCTTATATAGCCTTCAATCTTGTAGCATAAATAACAAACTAATCTTCTGAATTGATTTGTTACTGAAATAAGATTGGTCCAATCAAGTAACAAATAAAACTGTTTTGTATCTTTGAAAGATTTAAAACAGAAAATACGAAGATCATGAAACTGAACCAAATCTTCAATGATATCTTCTCCAATTTAATCAGCATTCTAGAAGCAATTATACAAAGATAATTCCTTGCTAAATCTCCCAAGATACGCGCAAAAACTAATCTGAAAACCCAGCTTCTGATGTGGTCAACGAAAGTCAACGCATTCATCAGAACCTGAAATCAGCTTCTGAAGTGCTACAGTGCATTCAGCTTCTGATGGCACTTTCAGCTTCTAAATGGCTTCAAAAAGAAAAACTTCCAACTGAAGAAATGTTCTAATCATGGAGAAGCTTCTATTCAACACTTTGGTTTTGCCAAAAAATGCAGCCAACACCAAAAAACTCAACAATCTCCCCCTTTGGCAAATTTTTGGCTAAAACCATCCAAGTTCTTCAATCTCCCTTAAAATCAACTCAGCAATGAAGAACTCCACAATAATACATCATAGCAATCAGTTTAGGTAGCGGACAAAACACTTTCTGAGCTATGTTAAACAACAGCTTCAACTTCTGACTCCTGAAGCACACACACACAAAACAAAGTACTGATCAACTCCTGATCATCACAATCATGGTATCAGAGCTCTACTCCATGGTATCAGAGCTACTGATCAACTCCTGATCATCACACACACTCCCCCTGCAACTCAGCTTCTCACACAAACTCCCCCTTACTACTGAACCACAGAGAAACAAAAGTATCAGAGCATACTTCAGGAGCTGAACTTGTACTCCCCCTGAGACACATATTCCCCCTTTAATCATATCTGGACATATCTTGTTGCTGCAAAGGTTCTTCAGTACCATAATGCTTGGTATCAGAGTCAAACTAGTCACCTTCTGAATCAATGGCATATATTCTGAACAACTCTTGTCTGAACTTAAATTTTTCTCCCCTTTTTTAGCCACAAAATTATGACAAACTTCAGACTTCAAATAGGGATCAAAACAAGTAACACAGATCCTTGAAACCATATCAGACTCAGACTCTGGTTCAGGACCACACTTAGCACAGGCACAACTGGCAGGTACTCTATCTTCCTCACATCCAGTTTGCATTAATTGCTATAAGTCTTCATGTAAACACACACCTAACTTGCTCCTTAAGTTTTCAAACTGTTTAGCATCCAAGGCCTTTGTGAAAATGTCAGCAACTTGTTCTTCAGTAGCTACATGTTCCAGCTGAATAATCTTGTCCTCCACAAGGTTTCTGATAAAATGATGTCTGATATCAATGTGTTTAGTTCTGCTGTGCTGTATTGGATTCTTAGAAATGTTGATAGCACTCAAATTGTCACAAAACAATGTCATAGTTCCTTGATTAATGTTGTACTCCTCAAGCATCTGTTTCATCCAAACCAGTTGAGAACAACTACTCCCAGCAGCAATATACTCAGCTTCAGCAGTTGACAAAGAAACACAGTTTTGCTTCTTGCTGAACCAAGAAATTAAGTTATTTCCTAAAAAGAAACAACCTACTGAGGTGCTCTTCCTGTCATCAGCACTTCCAGCCCAGTCAGCATCACAAAATCCCATCAGTTCAGAACTTGAACTATGTGAATACATTATTCCATAGTCACTTGTGCTATTCACATACTTCAAGATCCTTTTAACTTGTGTCAGATGACTCATCTTAGGATCAGCTTGATATCTTGCACAAACTCCAACAGCATAAGTGATATCAGGTCTGCTTGCAGTTAAATACAATAAGCTCTCTATCATGCTTCTGTACTGACTTTAATCAACTGATACTCCTTGTTCATCTTTGGTTAACTTCAGATGAGTAGCAGCTGGTGTCTTCTTATGAGCAGCAGATTCCATACCAAACTTCTTCACAATGTTCTTGGCATATTTACTCTGAGAAATGAAGATTGTATCTTCCATTTGCTTGACTTGTAATCCAAGAAAATATGTCAGCTCACAAACCAAACTCATTTCAAATTCTGATTGCATTTGCTGAACAAACAGTTTGACCATCTTCTGAGACATTCCACCAAAAACTATGTCATCCACATAAATCTGAGCAATCATCAGACTCCCATTTTCATCTTTCACAAACAAAGTCTTATCAGAACCTCCTTTTCTGTAACCTTGAGCAACAAGAAATTGAGTAAGCCTTTCATACCATGCTCTTGGTGCTTGCTTCAATCCATATAAAGCCTTTTTTAACTTGTACACGTGTTCTGGAAACTTAGGATCCACAAAACCCTTAGGCTGTTCAACATAAACCTCTTCTTGCAAATATCCATTCAGAAATGCACTCTTCACATCCATCTGGAATAATTTGAACTTGAGAATGCAGGATACACCCAACAGCAGTCTTATGGACTCTAGTCTGGCCACAGGTGCAAAGGTCTCATCAAAATCAAGTCCCTCAACTTGAGTATAACCTTGAGCAACTAACCTTGCCTTGTTTCTGACCACAATACCATTCTCATCTGTTTTATTCTTGTATATCCACTTAGTGCCAATCACATTCAACCCTTCAGGTCTTGGAACCAGATCCCATACTTCATTCCTTTTGAACTGATTCAACTCATCTTGCATAGCTTCAATCCAAAATTCATCAGTCAGGGCTTCTTTCACATTTTTAGGTTCAAGCTTTGACACAAAGCATGAATCAGTAGCAGCTGGTTCTGATCTCCTGGTTCTGACCCCTTGATCCAAACTCCCAATGATAAGCTCCTTAGGATGATCCTTCTGAACTCTAATTGATGGCCCTTTATTGGTAGGATCATGTTCTGGATGAACTTCTGCTTTTACAGACTCTAGATGATTTTCTGCTTCTGAAGTTTGTTCTTCTGATGCTTCAGACTCTGGAACAACTTCAGACTCATGTCTTTCTTTCTCAGCAGACAGATCATTAATCACAACATTTATGGACTCCATCAGAACTTTGGTTCTCGAATTAAACACCCTATAAGCTCTGCTGTTCACTGAGTAACCCAGGAATATGCCCTCATCAGACTTAGGATCCAGTTTTCTTCTGTTTTCTCTATCAGCCAAAATGTAGCATCTGCTCCCAAAAACATGGAAGTATTTGACTGTAGGCTTCCTTCCTTTCCATAGTTCATATAAGGTACAAGTTGTTCCCTTCTTCAGAGTGACTCTATTATGGATATAACATGCAGTGTTCATAGCTTCAGCCCAAAACATATATGGCAGCTTCTTAGCATGCAGCATAACCCTTGCAGATTCTGCTAATGTCTGTCGCGGTGATTTTAGGATATCAAGCTATTAATTAGCATTGACTCGCATTTTTAGTTCACCACCGATCTTTTATTTTTCCGAGGAAAAGGGAGAAAGTTCGAAAAAACCCTATTTTTTTAGAGATCAAAGGTCCGGGGGTTGGTTACGCAAAGGGAAGGTAGTAGCACCCTAAACGTCTATAGTACTCTATAGGAACCTCTTGTTTTTTAATTACCTTTATGCTAAATTGATTATTTGTTTGTAAATAAATGCTTAAGTGTGAGAAAGGATTAAAGTGATGAGTTTAAAAGAAAGAAAATGTTTTTGTTATTTTTATTGATTTGGAAAGACAAAGTCTTTTGCCTACGTACCCGAGCGGGATCAAAATCACGTAGTTCGGGGTAAAAAGCCGAGTGATTTGTTATGGTTGATTTTAAAGTTTGAAAATATTTTCGAGAAAGATAAGAGGCCGAAATGACATAGAAGGATAAAGATGTGAGTTTGATTGATTTTAATTTGAAAAAAAAGGTTTGAAATAATTAAAATTGATTGAAATTGTTTTTGAAGAAAAAGTAGGAATTAATTTACTTGAAACTGAAATTTGATTGAGAAAAGATTTTTTTGGCTTTTTGTTATTTGAAATGTTTTTGATTTTTGATTAAGTTAATTAACATAAAAAACTAAGTGGTAGTCGAAATAAACTAAGCGCGAGGGTTTTCTCACAAAGACGTTAAATCAAAGTGAGAGCCCCTTTTCCTCGGATACGTTCGTTATTTTTGCGTTTTATCATTTTTTGACATAAAGCGGAATAAATAAATGTGTGTGTCGGTGCAATATTCTCATTTATATTTACATTGTCCCTAAATACATTCTAAAGTATAAATAAAATAAAAACGACAAAGCAATAAATAGAAATAAAACTGTAAATGCATAAAAATAAATAAATATGCCAAAATAAATAATAAAGATGCATGTGATGATTTTACATTAAAATAAATATGTTGCATAAAGTGATAAAAAAAAAAGAATAAAATGCATGATATGCAAAACATTAAATAAATATGTTGCGCAAAATAAAATAAAAGAAAAAAAGAAAATAAAAATGCATGAAATGTTGGATATAAAGTAAATATGTTGCATGAAGTAAAATAAAAGATAAAAATGCATGAAGTGCTGAACATTAACATAAACTAAAAGAAAAAAACTAAATAAAGCAAAAAAATACATAAGAATAAACTAAACTAAATAAGAGGGTAGTAAAGAGAAAGATAAAAGGCTATAAATAAAAAATAAAAATAAAGCCAATAAAAATAAAAGGGAATGCAGTAAAAATAAAAAAAAAGAGTAGGGAAATAAAAATGCATAAGAATAAATAAATGCAAGAAGATAAAAGAAAATGAATGAAAATAAATAAAAAGAAAAGAGAGGGGGGTGCAGGAAGTGAAAAACAAATCTGATTAAAAGAAATAGGCCCAAACTGCATTGGGCCAACGTAATTTGATCTGGGCCGTCTGATTAATCAGAGGGCCCTGATCTGATCACAAGGGGAATAAGCCAGAGCCGCACGATCTGAAATCAGAGGGCCAGGAGGGCGAGGGTGTACGCTAACGCATACACCCACACACACTGAATCAGGGAGGGGTATTTAAACCCTTTCCCTTCACAAAATCATTCATTTCCCAACTTCTTTCTCTCTCCTTCTCCTCTTCTCTAGTAACCGAACTTCTCACTTCCTTTCCCCTCTCTCATCCTCCTTGGCCGTGTGTTGTGTTTTCCGGCGTGGTGGCCGCCGGCCTAGGTGTCGGCGCCACCGCGCCGGAGCGAAAAAATTCCCCTTTTCACAAAAAAAACTATTTTTCTCACACCCTTTTCTCTTCTCTTCCCTAATCCAAGCTTATTTCTCTCAAACTCCTTCTAAAAAAACCTAGATCTAGGTTTTAAAACAACCAAAAAAATTCTTACCTTTTCTTTGTTTTTGGCTCGGTTTTGCTAGCTTTGGCTTGGTGTGGTACGTGTGTGTGGGTAGTGCTGATGTGCGTGTGTGTGGTTTGGCTTGTGTGGGTCGTGTGTTTGAGTTTGGGGTCGTGTTGTTGGGAAAGTTGTTGTGTTTTGCGTGTGGCTTGTGGGTACGCGTGTGTGTTATGGGTTAGTGTTGCTGGGCTGTTGTGTTGGTGTTGGTTGTGGGTCGTGTGGGTTGGAAGAGGGGAAAAACGTGTGTTTTTGGGTGTGTGGGTCGTGTGGTTTTGGTTTGGCTTGCTGGGTTGTGTGCGGCTGTGTATGGTTAGCTTTGCTGGGTTGTGTTTGTGTTGGGCGTATTGCTGGGACGTGGGTTGTGTTGCTAGCTGTTTGTGTTGGCCGAAAATTTACCTTGGGGGAAAGAGTTGGAAGCTTTGTGTTGTGTTTGATTTCTGTAAAAATCCTGTTTTGGTTCAAAATTTCTTCCTCATTATATAGGCAGACTGAATTTTATGTGATGATTAAAAAGTGGGAAGCAGTCTTTTCCTCCTGAATTTTTGGTGAAGGTTTGTGTGAAACAATGAACAAAAGGAACAGTGGATTTGGTGAAGGCAGAAGAGGGGATGGGCGATGCAGGAACAGTGTACAGTGTACACTGTACACTGTAATGACTTTTGACCAAAAAAAAATAATTAGAAAAAGAATTTAAAAAAAGGATAATAATAAAAAGGAAATAATTAAATAGTAATAATAATGATAATAATAATAATAATAATAAAATGGAATAAATGAACAATAAATAAAAACTTAGACTAAAAGTAAAGATGAAAAAAAAAAACACAAAAAAAAGATAACAATTGGCCCTAAAACGAACCAAAAAATGAGGTATTTTAAAATACCTTTCTGCCGAAATTTCGTCTGAAACGACGAGAATTTCTGGCTTAAAAGGACGAGAAAAACAAAAAATGAAAATTGGTCAAAAAATGGGGTATGACAGATGCCCCTATTTAAGTTTCTTCGTTACGGAGATTTAAAAGTGAAATTTTTAATTCGACGGGTCGAAGAGACTTAAATACAGAGTACACCATTTTTGACCAATTTTGACTGGAAAATGCTATGGATGCAATGTTATGTATGCAATGCTGTTAATGCTCGCGATGCAGGTATAAATGCAAGACGGCGATGATGATCTGACTGGGGACAAAACAAGGCAAAAGGATGCCCGAGTTCGTTAAAGAAAAGGGATCCGACTCCACTGGGGATAACATGGTTTCACTGGGGATAAATGTCAGCTGTTCGGGTTATTGCCGAACTAGTCAACTGACGACAGGAAACAAATGGATAAATGTCAGCTGCTCGGGTTATTGCCGAACTAGTCAACTGACGACAAAAGATAAAGGTAAATGCTGGATGAAAGGTAAAAGCTGGATGAAATTTAAAAACGGGATGAAATTTAAAAGCTGGATGAAATTTAAAAGCAGGATGAAATTTAAAAGCCGGATGAAACTTAAAAGCAGGATGAAATTTAAATGCTGGATGAAATTTTAAGAGCAGGATGAAATTTAAATGCTGGATGAAATTTAACGGTTGGATGAAAGATAAATACTGGATGAAAGATGTAACACCCTAACCCTTAACCGCCGATTATTAACTTTAATAAAAAAAAACGTTAAGGACATAGGAAGTTACAACATAATGAAAACGCATTTTCATAAACATCCACATATCAAAATATATTTAATTCACATATAGCAGCGGAAAATAACAAACAGCTTATAACCAAGCATGCATATAATATACAAAAATATATACATAAGATTTTCAAAAGTGGCACTGTCTACATCAGAGACAAATGCCAAGTTAATACACAACAAAAGATTACCCCAAAACGTAGTGTTACAACCATCAGAGCACTAGACTCTATCTAGGGTACATATCTAAACTCAAAAGATAAAGGGTAGCCAAGCTAAACCCTCACCACTACACAAGTTCTAAACGACAACAGCTAATCCTCGACGATATGCTCGTCTTCCTGAAAATCTGGATCCCCAAAGATCCAGCACATAACACAAAACAGAGAGTGTTAGTAAAACATAATCAACACAATATAAACAACACAATAATAAGTAGGGTACCTACACTTTACCCATCATGCATATTCTAACTCACGCACATGCATCATCAATTATCGTCAATCATTTATTCATTAATCACAAGTACTCAAAACATATCTACACTTTAAGCAATTAAGTCAAACAGATAGAAATTATCAATCATCAATTACCATGCACACATAATTCCTCAAGCTTAAAACTCATCAATAACAGTTACCACTTAACAACCATTATGCACACATAGTTCCTAAAGTGCACACTAATGTCAAGTAGAATGTATGTTCCTAAAATGCACTCTAATGCATGTGGTACCAATTCCTGCTCAGCTTTAGAGTCATGGCGGACTGTTGGATAAACTTATATCCCTTGTGTACCTCTCATTCGCCATATAAGGACAGTCGTACACTTGACCAACCGAAGCTGGATTACTTCTGCACCTCTCATTCGCCATAAAAGGACGGTCGTGCATTTGACCAATAATAATTGGATTTCATTCTTGCCCATAAAGAGCATACATACCATCATGAAATGCATGTATGATCACGTAGCAATTATTGATATTTACACCTACATATGCTCAAATATGTGTGTACACTACCAATACTCATGCTAACTTCAACAAGTAGGCACTCATGGCCAATCATAATACAAACATGCATAAATCATCAAACATGGTTCACAACATCATTAACAACATCATATTAAACCAAAACTCCAAATAGACATAAATGTTTCTAAGGTAAATCCAATCCTTTGGATACCATACCAATTCAATTATATTCATCAATTCCCACACATCAATTTATACTATTATCAAACTCAAAACCCCTTTTAAAATAATTAAATAGTTTGATATACAAAAGTGCCGTTTTCTTGAACAATTACTCTTTAGGAAGCATTAAGAATGAGTTAAAATGGTGAGCAAGGTTTCCAAAACATATTATGAGAATGCAGTAGCAAAAAGTCATCCCCGCGCGCACCAAGACCCCCAGAACAGCCCAACTGAGTGTGATATTCTGGCTTGGTCGCTACAAGCGCAGATCCGTCGCTACAAGCGCAGATAGGCAGAACCTGGTCGCTACAAGCGCCCAGTTGGTCGCTACAAGCGCAGGCTTGTCGCTACAAGCGCAGATCCGTCGCTACAAGCGCGGATAGACAGAACCTGGTCGCTACAAGCGACAGCCCGTCGCTACAGCGACCGTGACAGCACAGTTATGTGTAAAAATGTGATTTTCCACCATTTTTGCTCATTCAAGGTTACCCAAGCTTCTAAAACATGTTAAAAACAATTTTCCATCATAAAACATCATTCAAAAACAATCACAAGCAAGGATTGCATCTAGCAAAGAAATTAGGTTTAAAACACTAACTTTCCATAACTTTTCCTTTGCATTCAAAACACTATAACTTCAACAAAAACATGCTAGCAACATCACTTAGCATTCAAGCAAGCAAAACATAATCATTTAACATCTTTAAACCATAAAAACTTCTATCAAAACCTAGACAAAGTGAGAGGAAGTTTGGGATGGAGAAATAGACATTCTCCCCTTCTCAATCACTTGTGAAGAAGCAATACTAACTCTCTTACCTAGCAAACTCAAGCTTCCTCTTGCTCTCTTGCTCTTGCCCTAGCTCCTCTTGCTTTTCTCCTTCTCTTCTCCTTCTCACGTTTTCTTCTCCTCCAAAAAGAAATGAATAGTGATTCACAAGTCTTTGTGATTATCTTATAATCCAATCCAATTAATCATGGCCATCCATTTAATATCTTAACTCATGATCAATCCTAGCCCTTCAATCCAATCCAAGCTCACTACTATCATATCCACTTGATCATTACTACTCATAAACTCAAAAGCCCAATACTATTCATCCTCTTGGCCCAAAACCTTAAAAACTCGATTACGAACTTATCTTCGCGTTAAATAATTATTTCTCGATTACGAGAAAATATTTTTAAATGCAAATCCATAAAATAAAATATATAAAAATATAACATACGAAAATAGGGTCGTTACAACTCTACCCCCCTAAAAAGAATTTTCGCCCTCGAAAATACCTGAAAACAACTCTGGATAGGAGTCTCACATCTTGCTCTCGATTCAAACCAACACAAAGGTGTTCCACATCTTCTCCCATACAACGCTTCAAAAGGTGCCATACCAATGCTCGAATGAAAACTGTTGTTATACGTAAACTCAATCAATGGTAAGCAAGCTTCCCAACTCACTCCTTGTTCCAAAATACATGATCTTAACAAATCCTCCAATGATTGAATCGTCCACTCCAATTAACCATCCGTCTGCGGGTGATAAGCAGAACTCATCCTCAACTTAGTTCCCAAAGCCTCTTGCAAACTCTCCCAAAACCTTGAAGTAAAACGGAAATCTCGATCTGATACGATACTCGACGGTATTCCATGCAATCTCACGATTTGCTCGACATAAATCTCAGCCAACTTCGGTACTAGCATACCGGTCTTGATAGCTATGAAATGAGCAGCCTTTGTTAACCTGTCAACAACTACCCAAATCATATTGTTACCTTTCGACGTCTTCGGCAAACCGCTTACAAAATCCATCGCAATACTATCCCATTTCCACTCTGGAATAAACATAAGTTGCAATAGCCCCGACGGCTTCTGATGCTCCACCTTGGACTTCTGACAAGTCAAACACGCGAAAACAAACTCGGCGATCTCTTTCTTCATCCCTTGCCACCAGAACATTTTCCGCAGATCTTGATACATCTTAGTAACACCAGGATGAATACTTAAGTTGCTTCTGTGACCTTCCTCCAAGATCATCCGCTTCAACTCAGGCACATCAGGTACACATAACCTTCCCTGACACCTCATCACGCCTTTCTCATCGATCTCAACGTTTACCTTTTTCCCTTGCTCGATGAGCGTCTTAAGCTTCGTCAATCTCACATCAGACTTTTGCTTTTCTACAACCTCTTCAAGAAAATCATTCGTCAACCTCAACATTCCTAGCTTCACACTATAAGACGTCCGTTCACAAACCAAACTGAAGTCTCTAAACTCTTCAATCAATCTCAGTTCCTTCGCCATCAGAGACGACATATGCAAAGACTTCCTACTCAACGCATCGGCTACCACATTAGCCTTACCCGGGTGATAATTCAACTCGAAATCATAATCCTTAAGAAACTCTAACCATCTTCTTTGCCTCATATTGAGCTCCTTCTGATCAAACAAGTATTTCAGACTCTTGTGATCGCTGAAAACCTCGAATCTTGACCCATACAAGTAGTGCCTCCAAATCTTGAGAACAAACACAACCGCAGCTAGCTCCAAATCATGCGTAGGATAGTTCCTTTCATGAATCTTCAGCTGTCTTGATGCATAAGCAACGACTTGTCCCTTCTGCATCAACACACCACCTAGACCCATCTTCGACGCATCACAATAAACCACGAACGGTTCCTTCGGATTTGGCAGAATTAACACAGGTGCAGATGTCAACCTCCTCTTCAGTTCTTGGAAACTCTGCTCACACTTGTCATCCCAAATGAAAGCTTGACTCTTCCTAGTCAACTGCGTCAACGGCAACGCCAACTTTGAAAATCCTTCGATGAACCTCCGATAGTAACCGGCCAAACCAAGAAAACTTCGGATCTCAGTAACAGACTCCGGCGTTCCCCAATCTTGCACGGCTTCTACCTTAGCAGGATCCACTGCTATACCACCACTTGAAATGACGTGACCCAAAAAGCTAACTTTACGCAACCAAAATTCACACTTAGAAAATTTTGCATAAAGCTTCTTCTCGCGCAACACCTCCAACACAATCCTCAAATGCTCGGCATGTTCCTCTTCCGTCTTTGAGTATACCAAAATATCGTCTATGAAGACCACCACGAATCGATCCAAAAAGGAATGAAATATACGATTCATATATTCCATAAACACTCCAGGTGCATTAGTAACTCCAAAAGGCATAACAGCGTACTCGTAGTGACCATACCTTGTCCTGAAAGCAGTCTTCGGTATATCCTCCGCCTTAACTCTTATCTGGTGATATCCCGATCTCAAATCAATCTTGCTGAACACACAGGCTCCCACCAACTGATCCATCAAATCATCTATCCTCGGAAGTGGATACTTATTCTTGATAGTTGCTTTATTCAACTGACGATAATCGATGCACAAACGCATACTACCATCTTTCTTCTTTACCAACAGAACCGGCGCACCCCACGGCGATACACTCGGTCTTACAAACTTTTTCTCTAACAATTCCTCCAATTGTTCCTTCAACTTTTCTAGCTCAGCAGCTGACATACGATACGGCGCCATCGAAATTGGACTAGTACCAGGTACTACGTCAATTGCGAACTCAACCTCTCTCTCGGGTGGTAAATCCAAAATATCATCTGGAAATACATCTGCAAAATCACGCACCACCGGCAACGCATCAACCTCAATCTTCTCTTCCACTCTCAACGATGCAAACATAACAAACACGTCCTCTTGAGCCTTCACAGATCTTGTCACTTCTCGACAACACATGAGCTTCGAACACAACTCTGGCTCCAGTCTTGGGAACATAACCGTCTTCTTACCACAGTTGATATGAACCCGATTAAATTCTAACCAGTTCATACCAAAGATAACGTCTATTCCGCTCAACGGAATGCAGACTAAATCCATTTCAAAATGTCGATCAAACATAGTGACTGAACAGTCAACACAGACTAGAGTAGTCGATACCGAACCACTTGCAGGCGTTTCTATAACCATGCGTCCCATCATATTTTCTACTCTAAGACCCAACCTCTTAACGCAATCAACAGAAATAAACGAATGGGTAGCACCCGTATCAATAATAGCAGACAAAGGAGTATTATTGATAAAGCATGTACCTCTGATCAAGTTGTCAGCCTCTGCATCACCACCATCCAAAACGAACACTTTTCCCCTAGCCGCTCTTGGCTTCTTACACACATAGCTCTTGTGACCCGCTTTCTTGCAGTTGAAGCACACAATACCCTTCTTGCACTGATCAGCTTTGTGGTTAGGATCACCACACTTGAAACATCCTACTTCATTCTCCGGACACTCATAGAAACGATGTCCCAGCTGTCCACACTTAAAACAATTCTTACCACCTCCAGTTTTACCACCACTGCTTCCACCTTCATCCGGCTTCTTTCTCCGATTATCATAAGGCTTTCCTCTTCCGAAGGCTCTCCTCCTCTCCTCATTCACAGCCTTGTAGTAGTTAGTCTTGGCTTCCTGTGCTGCTCTATCAGCCGTCCTACTCACAGCCTTCTGAACCATGGCATTCGCCATCAATTCCATCGCATCGGCAAATGCTTTTTGCGCCATAACCTGAACCAACACCACGCACCACGAGTGAGGATACACTTCGTTTCCTCAAAACAGTATAAACAGTGTTTTCCTAACACATGTTACACAAAGGGTAATCTACACCTAATTGATCCAATGGATCGACCTGCTCTGATACCACTATTTGTAACACCCTAACCCTTAACCGCCGATTATTAACTTTAATAAAAAAAAACGTTAAGGACATAGGAAGTTACAACATAATGAAAACGCATTTTCATAAACATCCACATATCAAAATATATTTAATTCACATATAGCAGCGGAAAATAACAAACAGCTTATAACCAAGCATGCATATAATATACAAAAATATATACATAAGATTTTCAAAAGTGGCACTGTCTACATCAGAGACAAATGCCAAGTTAATACACAACAAAAGATTACCCCAAAACGTAGTGTTACAACCATCAGAGCACTAGACTCTATCTAGGGTACATATCTAAACTCAAAAGATAAAGGGTAGCCAAGCTAAACCCTCACCACTACACAAGTTCTAAACGACAACAGCTAATCCTCGACGATATGCTCGTCTTCCTGAAAATCTGGATCCCCAAAGATCCAGCACATAACACAAAACAGAGAGTGTTAGTAAAACATAATCAACACAATATAAACAACACAATAATAAGTAGGGTACCTACACTTTACCCATCATGCATATTCTAACTCACGCACATGCATCATCAATTATCGTCAATCATTTATTCATTAATCACAAGTACTCAAAACATATCTACACTTTAAGCAATTAAGTCAAACAGATAGAAATTATCAATCATCAATTACCATGCACACATAATTCCTCAAGCTTAAAACTCATCAATAACAGTTACCACTTAACAACCATTATGCACACATAGTTCCTAAAGTGCACACTAATGTCAAGTAGAATGTATGTTCCTAAAATGCACTCTAATGCATGTGGTACCAATTCCTGCTCAGCTTTAGAGTCATGGCGGACTGTTGGATAAACTTATATCCCTTGTGTACCTCTCATTCGCCATATAAGGACAGTCGTACACTTGACCAACCGAAGCTGGATTACTTCTGCACCTCTCATTCGCCATAAAAGGACGGTCGTGCATTTGACCAATAATAATTGGATTTCATTCTTGCCCATAAAGAGCATACATACCATCATGAAATGCATGTATGATCACGTAGCAATTATTGATATTTACACCTACATATGCTCAAATATGTGTGTACACTACCAATACTCATGCTAACTTCAACAAGTAGGCACTCATGGCCAATCATAATACAAACATGCATAAATCATCAAACATGGTTCACAACATCATTAACAACATCATATTAAACCAAAACTCCAAATAGACATAAATGTTTCTAAGGTAAATCCAATCCTTTGGATACCATACCAATTCAATTATATTCATCAATTCCCACACATCAATTTATACTATTATCAAACTCAAAACCCCTTTTAAAATAATTAAATAGTTTGATATACAAAAGTGCCGTTTTCTTGAACAATTACTCTTTAGGAAGCATTAAGAATGAGTTAAAATGGTGAGCAAGGTTTCCAAAACATATTATGAGAATGCAGTAGCAAAAAGTCATCCCCGCGCGCACCAAGACCCCCAGAACAGCCCAACTGAGTGTGATATTCTGGCTTGGTCGCTACAAGCGCAGATCCGTCGCTACAAGCGCAGATAGGCAGAACCTGGTCGCTACAAGCGCCCAGTTGGTCGCTACAAGCGCAGGCTTGTCGCTACAAGCGCAGATCCGTCGCTACAAGCGCGGATAGACAGAACCTGGTCGCTACAAGCGACAGCCCGTCGCTACAGCGACCGTGACAGCACAGTTATGTGTAAAAATGTGATTTTCCACCATTTTTGCTCATTCAAGGTTACCCAAGCTTCTAAAACATGTTAAAAACAATTTTCCATCATAAAACATCATTCAAAAACAATCACAAACAAGGATTGCATCTAGCAAAGAAATTAGGGTTAAAACACTAACTTTCCATAACTTTTCCTTTGCATTCAAAACACTATAACTTCAACAAAAACATGCTAGCAACATCACTTAGCATTCAAGCAAGCAAAACATAATCATTAACAACTTTAAACCATAAAAACTTCTATCAAAACCTAGACAAAGTGAAGGAGAAGTTTGGGATGGAGAAATAGACATTCTCCCCTTCTCAATCACTTGTGAAGAAGTAATACTAACTCTCTTACCTAGCAAACTCAAGCTTCCTCTTGCTCTCTTGCTCTTGCCCTAGCTCCTCTTGCTTTTCTCCTTCTCTTCTCCTTCTCACGTTTTCTTCTCCTCCAAAAAGAAATGAATAGTGATTCACAAGTCTTTGTGATTATCTTATAATCCAATCCAATTAATCATGGCCATCCATTTAATATCTTAACTCATGATCAATCCTAGCCCTTCAATCCAATCCAAGCTCACTACTATCATATCCACTTGATCATTACTACTCATAAACTCAAAAGCCCAATACTATTCATCCTCTTGGCCCAAAACCTTAAAAACTCGATTACGAACTTATCTTCGCGTTAAATAATTATTTCTCGATTACGAGAAAATATTTTTAAATGCAAATCCATAAAATAAAATATATAAAAATATAACATACGAAAATAGGGTCGTTACAAAAGATAAATGTTGGATGAAAAATAAACGCAGGATGAAAGATAAAATTAAACGAAAAATAAATGCTGGATGAAAGATAAACGTTGGATGAAAGATGAATGCTGGATGAAAAATAAAACTGGATGAAGGATAATTTGCTGGATGAAAGATAAACGTTGGATGAAAGATGAATGCTGGATGAAAAATAAAATTAGACGAAAAATAAATGCTGGATGAAAGATAAACGTTGGATGAAAGATGAATGCTGGATGAAAAATAAAACTGGATGAAGGATAATTTGCTGGATGAAAGATAAATGCTGGATGAAAAATAAAACTGGATGAAAGACAAAAGCTGGATGACAGATAAAAGCTGGATGAAATTGAAAAGCTGGATGAAATTTAAAAGCTGGATGAAATATAAAAGCTGGATGAAATTTAAAAGCTGGATGAAAGATAAATGCCAGCTGTTCGGATCGTTGCCGAACTTGCCACTAACGGCAGGATGAAAGATAAATGTTAGTTGTTCGGATTGTTGCCGAACTTGCCACTGACGACAAAAGACTGGATAAGACAATGCACAAGCTGTTCGTTAAGGAACTGCCACTCGACGAAAAGAGGGTGACATCTCAGGATGAAATACTGGGGATGACATTTGGGGAAAGAGAGGGTTACAAATTATTCATGATTGATTGAAATGAAAAGATAATTGAAGCAAGACTCATGATGGTTAATGCAGCCATGTATGAATGATGTTGTCTTTATTGTATATGCATGAATGTGTGAATGCATGAATGACGACACGAATTTGTATGACTGGATAGAGGATTGAATTATGTGACTGGATGACTGATTAACTTGTGATTGTATGAAGGATTGACTTGTATGATTGTATGAATGATTGA
Source organism: Medicago ruthenica (assembly GCA_018208015.1). Taxonomy (NCBI): domain Eukaryota; kingdom Viridiplantae; phylum Streptophyta; class Magnoliopsida; order Fabales; family Fabaceae; genus Medicago; species Medicago ruthenica. The sequence goes on along the minus strand of CM031378.1, from coordinate 63,596,152 downwards.
CTTATATGATTGTATGAATGATTGACTTATATGATTGTATGAAGGATTGACTTATATGATTGTATGAAGGATTGACTTATATGATTGTATGAAGGATTGACTTGCATGATTGTAGGACTGATAAACTTGATGAGACAAAATTGGACGGATAAGATGGAAAGTGACCCGACGTCGCATCACAAACACTCGGCAATCTTCAATGGGGATGATGCCACTTGGGGCGTATCAAAACAGTGATGGGGTAAAGCCCGACATGTGCAACAACTGATGGGGTAAACACTCCTTGGGGAGAACGTGCCAATCCAAAAACCATGATAGAAGAACTGGTGCTTATGTGGTCATGCTTATTTTTGTTTTTGCTTGTTTTTTTGAGTCCCTAATTTTTGCCTGGACCGCCTTTTCAGGTTTTCAGCCCACCGGGAATATATTCTTTTGTATGCCCCTAATTTTTGCCTGGGCCGCCTTTTCAGGTTTTCGACTTACCGAGCTCTTTCTTTTTCTCTTCTCATATATTTTTGTATTCTTTTTTTTTTAAGCAATTGACCAAGTTCAGCGTGCAGAGTTTACCCGTTCTCAGGACAGCTGTTGACGCACCCTTCACTTATTCACGAGTTCAAAGAAAATGTACTTGTTGTTTGTGCTTTTCAAAAAGACATGAGAAATATTTATGATTTTGAAAAAGAAAAAAAAATTTTGTTTCAAACACTACCATCAAAAATAGAAGAAGTTTATTTTTTTTTTTTAAACTGAATAAATGGGAATTCCAAATGAAAGGCAACAGGCTCAAATTTATTTAAAAGAGTGGTGACCCGCCAATGACATGGCTCCACGGATCTTAAAAAGTTTGGAAAATGGTAAATATAAGGGGAAGGTACATTGAACACAATAACCGCTATTCCCCCTGACAACTTTGAATTTCACTGTTTGGATGCTTCAGATTCAGAGTCTCTTTGACCGCTAATGTGCCCCAAGTGAGTCATGGCCAACCTGATACAGTTACCTTGTCTTTTGATCCTTAATTTTTGCATAGACCACCCTTTCGGGTTTTCGAACTATCAGGATGATTATTTTCTGTTTCGTGTCTCTAATTTTTGCCTGGACCGCCCTTTTGGGTTTTCGATCCACCGAGACGCTCATTTTTGCCTAAGCCGCCCTTTCGAGTTTTCGACTTACCGAGCTCTTTCTTTTATTTTTCAGACAAAGTATTCTTGACTGCATCAGCATTCAGAGGACGGGGAAGCTCATCACCATTCATTGTCGTAAGAGTCAAAGCGCCACCAGAGAAAAGCTCTCTTGACGACAGAGGCCTTCGTAATTAGACGTCCACTTGCCCCTGGAATCAGGTTGAAAAGATTGGATCTTCTTGAGCACAAGACCTCCTTCTTGGAGCACACGAGGACTGCCCGTGACACAAAGCATTCATGCGTTTCTCTTCAATCAAGTTTGAACTGATCATACTTGTTTTGACATCATTCAGCCTCTGATAACTTGGGTTCCATTAAAACTCTCATTGATGGAATCTCAATCTCCACAGGGAGTACTGCTTTCATGCCATACACTAAAGAAGAGGGGGTTGCCCCCGTTGAGGTACGCACTGAAATACGATATCCATGTAAAGCATACGGTAACATCTCATGCAAGTCCTTGTAGGTGGTTTACCATCTTCTGCACCATCTTTTTGATGTATTTTCTTTTTTTGCTTTTGTTTTCTTTTTGCTTTTTGATATTTTTTTGTTTGATTTTTTTGCTTTTGATTTTTTTGTTTTTGGTAGCTTCGATGGCACCATTCATCTGGGATTTGATCAGGAATACTGTAGTGTCCCAGTTAATCACTTTCAGTGCTTCTTCATGAGACTGAATGATGTTCTTTTTATATTCTAGCAACAGAGAGATCTTTTCGAGAATTCCTTCATCCTCCTCCTCTTCAGCTTCGTAAACAGGGAACTCAAAGTCGGGAGAGAGCACACGGTTATAGTGTTCAACGGGTTTATTGATGTTTGGATTTACATATGATTGATGATTGATTCGAGAAAATGAGTTGATGCATACATTTGAAAATGATTAAAAGGAAAACAAATAAAAGATAGATAATTAACTTTTTGGTTTTTTGTGTTACCATTTTCCAGAAAAAGCAAAATATAAAACAGACAAAGTGGAGGACAAAACGACTTTTTATTTAATGATGGGAATGCATGAAGCAAAAACCCCTAAAAAGTTCACTTTCGTCTCCGGTAAAACGAAAGGATTTTTTTTATAAAAACTAAAAGCAAAAACAACAAATTGTTATTCGGAAAAAAGAAAAGCGAAAGGGAACGTCTACAGCGATCCAATTGCGGTAAATTCTGCCATGTGTCGCAAAATTAACTGGCACCTTCTTCAACAGGGTGAGCTTCTGAACAATCTTGCACCAAATTAACAGATGAGGTTCCATGATCTGGTAGTGGATTAGCTTGCCCATTAGGGTTTGATTCTTTGAAGGATAGGATGTTGGCTTGGATCAACTTCTGGACTTCGGCTTTCAAGGCATAACAATGCTCAACGTCATGACCGGGTGCCCCTTGATGGAAAGCACAAGAGAGATCAGATCTATACCCACGTGGCAACCTTTCAGGTACCCGAGGGGGTGCCTTAGTTTGAACAAGATTTTTATCGAGCAGAGCGGGGAGCAACTCTGCATATGCCATGGGGATTGGATCAAAATGGGATATCCACTGAACCCGATTCTGTTGTTGAGGTTGTTGTTGATGCTGTTGCTGAGGCTGCCTATGGGCCATCATACTTACCTCTTCCTCTTTCTCTCCTGAGAAGCCATTCCCAAACTTCTTTGTATTGCTGGCATCAAAAGCACTTTCCATGACTAAACGTCCTTCTCGGACTCCTTCTTCCAGACGCATTCCCATATTTACCATCTCGGTGAAATCTGTTGGCGCACTGGAAACCATTTTCTCATAGTAAAATTGGCCGAGAGTCTTCAAGAAAACCTTTGTCATCTCCCTCTCTTCTAGAGGCGGGTTGACTTGTGCAGCAATCTCTCTCCAACGCTGGGCGTATTCCTTGAAGGTTTCCTTTTCTTTTTGGGCCATAGCCTGGAGCTGGTCTCTGTCGGGGGCCATGTCCAGATTGTACTTGTACTGGCGAATGAAGGCTTCCCCTAAGTCATTGAAAGTTCTGATATTAGCGCTTTCCAAATTCATGTACCACATCGAAGCGGCCCCAATCAAGCTGTCCTGGAAGAAATGAATGAGGAGCTTATGATTGTTGGTGTGTGCAGACATCCTCCTTGCGTACATCACCAAATGGCTTCGTGGACATGTGTTCCCCTTATACTTTTCAAAGTCAGGGACCTTGAACTTAGGCGGTATCACAACGTCAGGAACCAAGCAGAGTTCTCGAGCATCTTTGCCAAACAAATCTCTTCCACGGAGGGCTTCAATCTCTCGTTGCATCCCATCAAATTTTCCTTGAAGCTCGTCCATCTTGTCGGATGCTCCAACACTTTCAGCATGAAAGATAGGCTCGGCCACTTGTTGAACGGCGTGGATAAGAGGTGTTGAATTTGTTGCAGCCGCTTGAGTGAACGACAGACCGGGCGGAGGAGTAAGCACGGTAGAAGTTGGCAAAGCGATCGAGATTGGTTGCTCAAAGGCAGTGACTGCAGGCTGAGGAACTGACGTTTGGGCTTGGAAAGCTAACAGAGCATTCATCATGGAGGTCAACTTTTCCATCCCTTCCCGGAGATTAGCTACCTCTTCCCGGAGGTTATGGTTTTCTTGCTCTAACGGATCCATTCTTTTTCTCTGATGTGCTTGAGTGTTGTGAATGCGAGAAGGCTTCTAATGAACACGCCGGGCCACTTTCTTTGACGACGGCAGATTAACCTTTTATTGGTGAACAAAAAGTAAGACTCGATTTGGAAACTACGAATGCAGGATGATGCATGATTATGCTTATGCAAAAAAAGAAAGTTTTGTTGTCGAAGTAATTGTAAACATCATAGTTTGAACGTTTCATTTAAAATATTACAAACAATCCCCTTGTCTAGGAACAAAGCCAAGGGATATGCTCAGAAATTCGTCAGTAGAAATCTTAAAAAAGTCTCGATATTTCAAACTTGAGGATGCCGAATGATCTCCCATAACGAGTTTGGAAAATTCTTCGGATTAGTCACTAAAGATCCTAGCTTCCTTAAGCTTGTCAAATATGGGCTTTTGAAATTGTATTTCTGAGTGTTTCTTTTTGTGAAGTTCATTCCTACGATGTTTACAACAAAACTTGTCTAAGTCCTTCGATACTTAATGAAAAAAATGTTTATGAATGAATGCATGTATGCATGATAATGCTAAAGAACGGAGAAAACATGGTGAGGTTAAGGTCCATAATGTTGGAGTCAAGGGTAAACACGCCATTTGGTAAGGACTATGGTTTCACATGTACCTGTATCACGGGTTCTACCAAGTTCCCAAAGTCCTCAACCCCTTCCAAATATCGTCGGGTTGCGAGATTGACTCCCGGTCCAATAATATTCGTAAGAAAGTCTCGTTTGAGTGTAGTATCGCGTATCAACTAATTCAAGATTACTCTTGGTTAGCCACCGCACTACGTCCTAAAAGGCCAAGATGGGTTAAAGGTAACTAAAGGTCCTCAACTTCATAGGTCACTTGAAAATATCAATGCCGAACATGACTTACTCATGCCAACATAGTAATATCTCCAAGATTCCTCCATTGAGTGGGGTTATCACATGTGCCACATCCGAAATTTACCCTCGGAAAGACGCTTTGATTATACCACCGTCCTATCTTATGTTTCCCTCAAGTCCGGGTGTAGGACTTATCTCACCACTCACGTAAAATGATAAACACTTAAGCATGTATTTACAATTACAAATAATAACAAAGCATAAAGATAAAGAAAACAAGATAGGTTTAACCCACTTAGGACATTAATCCCCAGTGAAGTCGCCATTTTTGTCGCGGTGATTTTAGGATATCAAGCTATTAATTAGCATTGACTCGCATTTTTAGTTCACCACCGATCTTTTATTTTTCCGAGGAAAAGGGAGAAAGTTCGAAAAAACCCTATTTTTTAGAGATCAAAGGTCCGGGGGTTGGTTACGCAAAGGGAAGGTATTAGCACCCTAAACGTCTATAGTACTCTATAGGAACCTCTTGTTTTTTAATTACCTTTATGCTAAATTGATTATTTGTTTGTAAATAAATGCTTAAGTGTGAGAAAGGATTAAAGTGATGAGTTTAAAAGAAAGAAAATGTTTTTGTTATTTTTATTGATTTGGAAAGACAAAGTCTTTTGCCTACGTACCCGAGCGGGATCAAAATCACGTAGTTCGGGGTAAAAAGCCGAGTGATTTGTTATGGTTGATTTTAAATTTTGAAAATATTTTCGAGAAAGATAAGAGGCCGAAATGGCATAGAAGGATAAAGATGTGAGTTTGATTGATTTTAATTTGAAAAAAAAGGTTTGAAATAATTAAAATTGATTGAAATTGTTTTTGAAGAAAAAGTAGGAATTAATTTACTTGAAACTGAAATTTGATTGAGAAAAGATTTTTTTGGCTTTTTGTTATTTGAAATGTTTTTGATTTTTGATTAAGTTAATTAACAAAAAAAACTAAGTGGTAGTCGAAATAAACTAAGCGCGAGGGTTTTCTCACAAAGACGTTAAATCAAAGTGAGAGCCCCTTTTCCTCGGATACGTTCGTTATTTTTGCGTTTTATCATTTTTTGACATAAAGCGGAATAAATAAATGTGTGTGTCGGTGCAATATTCTCATTTATATTTACATTGTCCCTAAATACATTCTAAAGTATAAATAAAATAAAAACGACAAAGCAATAAATAGAAATAAAACTGTAAATGCATAAAAATAAATAAATATGCCAAAATAAATAATAAAGATGCATGTGATGATTTTGCATTAAAATAAATATGTTGCATAAAGTGATAAAAAAAAAAGAATAAAAATGCATGATATGCAAAACATTAAATAAATATGTTGCGCAAAATAAAATAAAAGAAAAAAAGAAAATAAAAATGCATGAAATGTTGGATATAAAGTAAATATGTTGCATGAAGTAAAATAAAAGATAAAAATGCATGAAGTGCTGAACATTAACATAAACTAAAAGAAAAAAACTAAATAAAGCAAAAAAATACATAAGAATAAACTAAACTAAATAAGAGGGTAGTAAAGAGAAAGATAAAAGGCTATAAATAAAAAATAAAAATAAAGCCAATAAAAATAAAAGGGAATGCAGTAAAAATAAAAAAAAGAGTAGGGAAATAAAAATGCATAAGAATAAATAAATGCAAGAAGATAAAAGAAAATGAATGAAAATAAATAAAAAGAAAAGAGAGGGGGGTGCAGGAAGTGAAAAACAAATCTGATTAAAAGAAATAGGCCCAAACTGCATTGGGCCAACGTAATTTGATCTGGGCCGTCTGATTAATCAGAGGGCCCTGATCTGATCACAAGGGGAATAAGCCAGAGCCGCACGATCTGAAATCAGAGGGCCAGGAGGGCGAGGGTGTACGCTAACGCATACACCCACACACACTGAATCAGGGAGGGGTATTTAAACCCTTTCCCTTCACAAAATCATTCATTTCCCAACTTCTTTCTCTCTCCTTCTCCTCTTCTCTAGTAACCGAACCTCTCACTTCCTCTCCCCTCTCTCATCCTCCTTGGCCGTGTGTTGTGTTTTCCGGCGTGGTGGCCGCCGGCCTAGGTGGCGGCGCCACCGCGCCGGAGCGAAAAAATTCCCCTTTTCACAAAAAAAAACTATTTTTCTCACACCCTTTTCTCTTCTCTTCCCTAATCCAAGCTTATTTCTCTCAAAATCCTTCTAAAAAAACCTAGATCTAGGTTTTAAAACAACCAAAAAAATTCTTACCTTTTCTTTGTTTTTGGCTCGGTTTTGCTAGCTTTGGCTTGGTGTGGTACGTGTGTGTGGGTAGTGCTGATGTGCGTGTGTGTGGTTTGGCTTGTGTGGGTCGTGTGTTTGAGTTTGGGGTCGTGTTGTTGGGAAAGTTGTTGTGTTTTGCGTGTGGCTTGTGGGTACGCGTGTGTGTTATGGGTTAGTGTTGCTGGGCTGTTGTGTTGGTGTTGGTTGTGGGTCGTGTGGGTTGCTAGAGGAAGAGGGGAAAAACGTGTGTTTTTGGGTGTGTGGGTCGTGTGGTTTTGGTTTGGCTTGCTGGGTTGTGTGCGGCTGTGTATGGTTAGCTTTGCTGGGTTGTGTTTGTGTTGGGCGTATTGCTGGGACGTGGGTTGTGTTGCTAGCTGTTTGTGTTGGCCGAAAATTTACCTTGGGGGAAAGAGTTGGAAGCTTTGTGTTGTGTTTGTTTTCTGTAAAAATCCTGTTTTGGTTCAAAATTTCTTCCTCATTATATAGGCAGACTGAATTTTATGTGATGATTAAAAAGTGGGAAGCAGTCTTTTCCTCCTGAATTTTTGGTGAAGGTTTGTGTGAAACAATGAACAAAAGGAACAGTGGATTTGGTGAAGGCAGAAGAGGGGATGGGCGATGCAGGAACAGTGTACAGTGTACACTGTACACTGTAATGACTTTTGACCAAAAAAAATAATTAAAAAAAGAATTTAAAAAAAGGATAATAATAAAAAGGAAATAATTAAATAGTAATAATAATGATAATAATAATAATAATAAAATGGAATAAATGAACAATAAATAAAAACTTAGACTAAAAGTAAAGATGAAAAAAAAAAAACACACAAAAAAAAGATAACAATTGGCCCTAAAACGAACCAAAAAATGAGGTATTTTAAAATACCTTTCTGCCGAAATTTCGTCTGAAACGACGAGAATTTCTGGCTTAAAAGGACGAGAAAAACAAAAAATGAAAATTGGTAAAAAAATGGGGTATGACAATGTCCTATTCTTCCTCTCAACTACACCATTTTGCTGAGGTGTGATAGGTGCAGAAAACTCATGCTTTATACCTTCAGAGGCACAGAATTCTGAGAAGCTCTTGTTTTCAAATTCTTTGCCATGATCACTTCTGATTCTGATAATCCCACTGTCCTTCTCTCTTTGTAGTTGAATGCACATCTCTTTGAAAACTTCAAAAGTGTCAGACTTTTCTCTAACAAAGCTGACCCATGTATATCTAGAGTAGTCATCTACCATTACAAAAGCATATCTTTTTCCTCCAATACTCTCAACTTGCATAGGCCCCATTAAATCCATATGAACAAGTTCTAGTACTTTAGTAGTTACCTGGTGAACTAATCTGGGATGAGACTTTCTTGTTTGTTTTCCAATTTGACAATCACCACAAACATTGTCCTCATTAATCTTCAGATTAGGTACACCTCTGATAGCTTCAGTACTTAGGATTTTCTTCATGCCTTTCAAGTGCAAATGTCCCAGTTTCTGGTGCCAGAGTTTGACTTCCTCTTCTGAGCTCATAAGACAAGAGGTCAGACTTCTTTCTTCTTCAGAAACCCATAAGTAACAGTTGTCTTTGGATCTGCAGCCGCTCATCTGAATCTTATCTTCCTGATCAGTAACAATACACTCTAGTTTGTTGAAATTAACCTTCAATTCTTGATCACAAAGTTGGCTAATACTGATCAGATTAGAAGTTAATCCTTCCACCAGTAGCACATCATTCATTCTGGGCAAACCTTCTTTGATCAAATCACCAATACCCAGAATCTGACCTTTTACACCATCTCCAAATGTCACATAGCTTCTGGAGTATGATCTGATATTGCTCAGCAGCTTCTTCACACCAGTCATGTGCCTTGAACACCCACTATCAAAGTACCAGTCTTCTTTTGAGGTGGCTCTCAGTGAAGTATGAGCAATCAGGCCTACATTCTGAACTTTGGGCTTCCACACCTTCTGAACATTCTGTCTGACAGCAGCTGGTTCAACTCTTCTATACTGAAAATGTTCAGGATAGCCATAAAGTTTGAAGCAGAATGGTTTGATATGCCCTTTCTTTCCACAATGATGACAGACCCATGGATGATTTCTCCTCCTTCTGTTTCTGAGAAATTTCTGGGGTTGCTTTTGAGGTAGCATCTGAACATGCTTCTGACCTTGCATCTGAGGTCTCTTCTGAGCTTGCTTCTGAGCTGGCATCTGGGCTTGTTTCTGAGGTCTCCTCTTTGATGTTCCAACCATAGAATCATGAGTTTGAGTAGCAGGAACAAAATTCATCTGTTTAGGAATCTGAGTCTGATCAACAAAACCTAGACCAGTTTTTCCTTGTTGCTGATTCCCCAAAATGTCCTCCAACTTATCAGTAGCAGAGTTCAACATCTTCACTTGCTTCTTCATTTGATCAAGTTAGGAGTTCAGTTGGTTCACTTCTTCTTTTAAATCTGACTTCTGCACTAACAGTTCACCTTTTTCAGCCTCCAGTTGAAGAATAGTCTCCTTCTGATCCAAAACTTGTTTGCAAACCTCAGCACTTCTGGTATACAGCTTCTTGTAGTTATCAGCTAGTTCATCATATGAGGTTTTAGCAGCTTCAGACACATATGAGGCTTCAGACTCTGAAAAGGTCTCAGACTCTAAAACAGGTTCCTTCTTCAAGATAGCTCCTGACCTCACTACCAGACCAGTATCACACATACCAGATTCACTATCATCATCTTCTTCAGAACCATCATCAGACCATGCAACAGCTAGGCTCTTCTTCTGTTTCTTAAGAAAAGTAGGACATTCAGATTTGATATGCCCATAGCCCTCACACTCATAGCACTGCACACCTTTGGCTTGGTTACTTTTCTCCTCAGACTTGGTCTTCTTCTCATCAGTTTGTTGCTTTTTGTTATTGAATCTGAAATTCTGACCTTTGGCTTTGGCTTTTCTGTTAACATTCTTCAGAATCTTGTTGAATTGTTTTCCCAGCAACACTAGAGCTTCTGATAAGTCATCCTCTTCAGACTCTTGTTGATCATCAGCTTCAGAATTCACAGTAAAAGCTACACCTTTTCCTTTCTTCTCAGTCTGTTTGCAAAAGGCTGTTTCAAAATTGAGCAATGACCCAATCAGCTCCTCAAGCTTCATAGTGGTAATATCATGAGCCTCTTCAATTGCTGTCACCTTCATATCAAACCTTCTGGGCAAGGACCTGAGGATTTTTCTTACTAGCTTCTCATCAGACATCTTTTCACCAAGAGAATCAAAAGAATTTGCCATATCAAGCACATTCATATAGAAATCCTGGATATTCTCATCCTCCTTCATCTTCAGGTTCTCAAACTTGGTGGTCAGTAGCTGCAGTCTGGACATCTTCACCTTAGAAGTTCCTTCATGAGTGGTTTTCAAAATTTCCCAGGCCTCCTTAGCAACAGTACACTGTTTGATAAGTCTGAACATGTTCTGATCAACACCATTAAAGATAGCATTCAAAGCTTTTGAATTTCCCAGTGACAGATCATCTTCAGCTTTGGTCCATTCCTCCTCAGGCTTCAGAACCTCAGTCTTGTTACCATCTTTGTCTGTATACACTAGATGATCCCAGCCTTTAATCACAGCTTTCCAAGTCCTGCTGTCAATAGACTTTAGAAAAGCACACATCCTTGACTTCCAATACTCATAGTTCGTGCCATCTAGTAGGGGTGGTCTATTGACATAGCCTCCTTCTCTATCCATGCTTACCAGAAATTAAGTCCTCTGGATCTCACCCAAAATACAGGCAGGGTGCCTACTCTGATGCCAATTGAAATTCTGGCCAGGCAATAAACAGAGATAACAGGTTCTGAACCAAACAGGTTCTGAACAACACACAGGACACAATAATTTGCAAAACAGAGCACAAACACAAACACACACAGGCAGCAAATTAAAGTGCAGGAAAGTAAAAAGGCACAGAGGTTTGTTAACCCAGTTCGGAGTAAACACCTCCTACTCTGGGGGATACCAATCCAGGAAGGAAATCCACTATTGGATTTAATCCTTAAGACTCAGACACTGACTCCCAGTTCTTATCCCAAGCAATTAACATCCACCTAGTAAGACTTCTACCCAACTCTGAGTATTAGAATCCTCTAACTTCCTATTCAAGCAACTAAACCCAGCTACTTGAACAACCCTTAACAATCCCCTGTTTTTTGAACACAATTTCAATGACAACACTTCATTAGTACCTAAAGGCTTAGAATGAATTACAACTCAATAAAAACTCTAAACCAACTCAAACAATGAGTGGTGTACAAAGAAAATTCTAAGTTAAAAACACAGACTCAATTTTCTGAAAATATAACTCTAGATTCGTGTATCTTGAATAGCAGCAGCACTCCTCCTTATATAGCCTTCAATCTTGTAGCATAAATAACAAACTAATCTTCTGAATTGATTTGTTACTGAAATAAGATTGGTCCAATCAAGTAACAAATAAAACTGTTTTGTATCTTTGAAAGATTTAAAACAGAAAATACGAAGATCATGAAACTGAACCAAATCTTCAATGATATCTTCTCCAATTTAATCAGCATTCTAGAAGCAATTATACAAAGATAATTCCTTGCTAAATCTCCCAAGATACGCGCAAAAACTAATCTGAAAACCCAGCTTCTGATGTGGTCAACGAAAGTCAACACATTCATCAGAACCTGAAATCAGCTTCTGAAGTGCTAGAGTGCATTCAGCTTCTGATGGCACTTTCAGCTTCTAAATGGCTTCAAAAAGAAAAACTTCCAACTGAAGAAATGTTCTAATCATGGAGAAGCTTCTATTCAACACTTTGGTTTTGCCAAAAAATGCAGCCAACACCAAAAAACTCAACACCGGGGATTAGTGTTTAGATATTTTGAACATCGCAATAATTGGTAGTGTTTTGAGCTTTTGTATATATCGTGTTAATATTTTTTCTTATCTTTTGTACATTATAAAACTGTTTGTGCATTAACCCTCTTTGTTATGCAAAGAAAATTTTCTTGTTAGTTACGCTTGTTTCAGATTCTCAACATTGAAGGAATCATGGCTGATCATCATGATTACTTCAACTTCTATAATCCATACGAGCATGAATCATATCAACAATATCCGTCTGAAGAGGAACAAATGTTGAGAACGGAAAATACTTTGAATTTGTTCATACAACAATCCATGATCAACATGCAAAATACCGATCAAAGATTGAGAGCGTTATCAATCCAATTGGAACTTTTGCAAGTTCAATTGAATTTTTCATCAAGAGTCATGGATGTTCAGACCAACAATCAATCCGTTTTGGAATTCGGAGAGATTGTTGAAGACGAGGTTGATGAGAGTGAGGAAGAGACGATGTTTGAAGGATGTGGTATTAGGGAATTAGTGAAAGAATTAGAAATACCACATGAAATAGAACTTCCTCAAGAAAGGTCTGATACTGAAGAGGCCAGAATTGTTGATAGTGAGATGGATAATGAGAAGACGGAACGGTTTCTTAACAAGGAAGAAACTTGTGAAAAGGAGGGGATGAAAGTGAGCAAGGCCGACTTTGAGAGTGTAATGGTTGACATATGTTCCTTGCTCAACTTACTCTGGAAAGGGAGGTTATGGACGCCACATCAGCTATTCTACAAGTTCATGGAATTCCTCCCACAACAAAGGAATACAAAAGCTGATGTGCGTTCCGTCTCGTTTTGGCCACCCTAACGAATCAGGCGTCGAGCTAACGACGTAAAACAAGCGCTTGTTGGGAGGCAACCCAATTTTGTAAGTATTTATGCTTTATTATTAATCCTCATAAAAGTTTCACATGAAGGGAATGTGGTACATTTCAATTTTCAAAAAAAAAAAAATCTGTGTTTTGTCATGGTCGCTATAGCGACCACTTCCGTCGCTGTAGCGACGAGTTCAAACTCTGCGCTCGCTATAGCGATGGGTGGTTCGCTGTAGCGATGACAGTAAAACCTGTCAGTACAGATTTTTAATTCCACTAACTCCCATTAACTTTTTGTGATAAACTTATGTTTAATTATATTATGTTTAATTATATTATGTTTAATTTCAAAAAATTTGTTATTTATTTTTGAATTTCACCCAACAAATGGAAAGAAAGATAATCAAAGATTCAAAAGCTAAGTGTTTGTTTGAAAGCAAAGCATTGAGCTATGAATCAGGTGAGTGGTAATGATAAGAAGTAGTGATAAAAGCGCGCAGCTAAGGTACTCGTTTCTTGTTTTTCTAGGTATATTCTTGAATGTGAATGAGTCCTTTACACACAAATTTAATTTATTCAGTTTTACGCAAGCACATGTTTATGATTGAACCAATTAGAACTAGCCGAAATGTGAGGTATCCTCAATCATTGTATATATATGCAGGAGACTGGAAATTTTATGTTTAACTCGATTGTTTTATGTTAAATTTGATTGTTGTTTTAAATTGTATGAAAGCATTGAAATGATCAAGGCATTTTTTCAAATTGAGTAGAAACACTTGACCATATAGCCTACCCTGTGAGAAGTGAGAATTTGTTAACCCCTTTGAGCCTATTGAATCAGAATTGTTAACTATGAACTGCCAATTTTCATAAGCTCAATTGCTTAATGAAATTGCCGGAGTTTGTAAAAAAATCCAGTTCATAGTTAACTCATTATTGAATTCTGATATTTACTTTCTTTTGAACCCTTATCCATCGTGATTATTGACCTTTGCCAAAATGATAAAGGAACATTCGATTAGGGTATCATTGAACCAAGTTGGGGAGAAAAGGGAGGTTATGTTAATGTCAAGTAGTGGTGAAATGTGATAATTGATCTTGACAACAGGAAAAAGAGAAAGAAATAGAAAAAGAAAAGAAAAAAGAAAGAAAAGCAAACCAAGAAAAAGAAAAGAGAAAAAGAGAAAAGGTTTGCAATAAATCAAAAAAGTTGTCAAGATCAATCAAAGAAAAGAAAAATTTGTAATTCACCAAGAGTTGTATTTGAATAAGGAGGAAGTATGTAAATAGAATGAATGTTCCTCTTGCTTGGCCATTTGAATTCAATATCCCACATATGACAATTCTTTTGTAACCAAGCCAAATTACAACCCTTAAAGACCTTGTGATCATTTGCTTTTATGCTTTTAGAAATGATAATTAGATGGACACATGATTTGATTGGAATGTTATCATGTTTGCTGGATGAGTGTTCATACCCTCACAATAGATTTCAATGTGTTCATATACTTTATATAGAAGTGTGTTAGGTTTGGTTCAAATTTAAACATGTTGTTTGTTAAGAATTGTGTGATTTGATGTTTTGTGTTTAGAACTAGTTCACATTCATAGTATGTATCTCGTTTAATGAGAAACTTAACTTTAGTTTGCGCAATCACATTTGAATCATTCATCTGATACTTGTTTTCTTCAAACTTTAGATTCTTTTGCTCATTACTCAAAACTTTGGTTAAAGCTTGTTTCCTTATTTGTAGCGTCCTTTGTTTGAGGACAAACAAAGATTTAAGTTGGGGAGTGTGATGAGTGCCAGAAAGTGGTTAAAATGCACTTTTAATTTAGGCACTTTTCTTACTTGTTTTGCAAGTTATCTTAGGATAAGCTCTTAATTTATGATTAAATGTCAAATTTGTGATCCTATGTCTTACCCCATCTATTTATGCAGGAATTTCATGCTTGGACCTGAATTGAGCAAAGAATTATGAAGTTTTGATCAAAGCTCATCGCTACAAGCGCATGCCTCATCGCTACAAGCGAGCATAGGCAGGGAAAATCAGAACTGCATCGCTAGAAGCGCAGGATTCATCGCTTCAAGCGATCCTTTTGGAAAGTTCATCGCTACAAGCGATGGATTGGTCGCTTCAAGCGACCAAGGGCGGTTTAATGCTAGTTGCTGACGTGGAGCTTTCCCATTGGCCAAGAAGTCTGCCGTCGCTACAGCGACCAGCTCGTCGCTTGTAGCGAGCGTACAAAAACTCAGAATATAAAAGCTTTTTAGCTCATTTTTCTGGGCAATCAGTGAGAGAACTTTGAGAGTTTTTACTTCCATATTAGGGTTGCTTTTTAATTCAGTTTAGTATTAGTTTAGGACTTAGAAAATAGGGATAAAAGCTATGATCTTCAAGGAGCAAGAGTGATTGGATTGTGGAATCAACCAAAGACTTTGGGAAATCAAGACTTAGGTTATGATCTTCATCTTTTCTCTACTCTTTTGTATAGTTGTCATGAAAATGAACAACTAACTTCCCTTTGTTGGGATTGGAGGTATTCTTTCTAGTTTAGATGTAATCCATGATTATGTAAATATATGATTTTAGCAATTTATGTGTTTTTGAAGTTATTCTTGATTTTCATTCTCATGTTTGATTCAATTGCTATTGAAAAATACTTTTGAATCTATGTTTAGAATAATCTTCTATCAAAATAAGAAAATCTAGAAATGGATTTGGGTTTTGATAATCGCATAAAGTGTCGGAACGTAATGCTTTCGGATCGTTCGATAGATTGGGAAATCGTCTATTAAACGATACGATCGATCTCACGATGTCATTTGGGAAATCAATGACGTTGTAGAGTGATACGTGATATTTTCGCTAAAACGCTAAAATTCATATGCATGATTTTTAGATTATATTCGATGCAAGATTGATGAACTCCAATTTCAACGCTTTGATACCCTATTACTTTTTGTTTCATTTCTATTTTTAAGTTCAATTCGTTTTATGCAACCAACTCACGAAACCCTAACTCAAAACAATATCGATTGTTGAACGGTTCGAAGTAGCGCACCTAATCCCTGAGGAGACGATAATTGAAAAATACTTACTTTTGTTACTCAACTAACATGGCCTCAGACTCTGATGGAGCTTCAGACTCTGATAGTGCTTCAGACTCTGATAGTGTTTTAGACTCTGATAGTGCTTCAGATTCTGATAGAGCTTTTGAAGGCTTAATTTTAACATCAAACTTGTATCTTCCAGTTAAAGCAACAACATGCTTAGCAGATTCATTCTCTACTTCACTTTCTGAGTCATCTTCATCAGACCAAGAAACAATCAAGCCTTTCTTCTGTTTCTTGAGGGAAGTAGGACATTCTGACTTGATATGACCATATCCTTCACACTCATAACACTGAACTCTCTTTGATTGATTGCTCTTCTCACCAGTTCTTGTCTTCTTCAAATCACTTTGTTGCTTACTGTTGTTGAATATGATGTTTTGACCATTTGATTTGGATCTCCTGTCAACATGTTTCAGAATCTTGTTAAACTGTCTCCCCAGCAACACAAGTGCCTCTGATAAGCCTTCATCATCCTCATTATTTCCTTGTTGATCCTCAGCATCAGTATTTGTTGCAAAAGCAACACCTTTCCCTTTCTTGTCAGTACGATTACAGAAGGCTGTTTCAAAGTTCAGCAAGGACCCAATCAATTCCTCAACCTTCATACTGGAGATGTCATGTGCCTCCTCAATAGCAGTCACTTTCATGTCAAATCTTTTAGGAAGAGACCTGAGTATCTTTCTCACAATTTTCTCATCAGACATTTTCTCTCCAAGAGAATCAAAAGAGTTAGCCATGTCCAGAACATTCATATGAAAGTCTTGTATGTTCTCATCCTCCAACATCTTCAGATTTTCAAATTTGGTGGTGAGAAGTTGAATCTAGACAATTTTACCTTGGATGTGCCTTCATGAGTAGTCTTGAGAATTTCCCAGGCATCCTTGGCTACAGTACACTGCTTGATCAGTCTGAACATGTTCTTGTCCACTCCATTGAATAGGGCATTCAAGGCTTTGGAGTTTCCAAGAGCTAATGCATCTTCATCATTGGACCAATCTTCCTCTGGTTTCAACACAGTTGTCTTTTTTCCAACTTTGTCCAGCACAACAGGATGTTCCCAACCCTTCAGAATAGCTTTCCAGGTCTTACTATCTATAGATTTCAGGAAAGCACTCATACCAGATTTCCAATACTCATAGTTGGAACCATCCAACAGAGGTGGTCTGTTAACAAATCCTCCTTCCTTGTCCATAAAGCCAGAAAAAACCTTCCCTGGAGCTCACCCTAAAACAGGCAGGGTGCCTGCTCTGATGCCAATTGAAATTCTGGCAGGTACTGAAACTGACAGTAAAATAGAGTGCAAAAAGCGCAGAACAGAGTACGTATCAGACGCAGTAAAATAAGGACAGAAAATAAAAGAACACAGTTGATTTGTTAACCCAGTTCGGTGACAAACACACCTACGTTTGGAGGCTACCAAGCCAGGAAGGAAATCCACTAAATAGTATCAATTCAAAGACTCATGACAACAGCCCCTGTTTCACAGCCTTATCACTTAATCACTACCCGTATAGATTTCTACCTAGGAACTCCTAGATATAAGATCCCACTTACTTCCTACTCAAGTAATCACTGCACCAGTGATCTTAAAACTCTAAGACAATTCAAGGATGAAGACACTCTTCAAAAACACAAAAACATCACTTTTGCTTAAAAGCTTTAAGTGAATACAACTCAATAACAAAACAACCAACTCTAACACTTGAGTGGTGCACAGAAATAAAGCATAAAGCTTACAGACTCAACAACCTAAGACTCTCTCTATAACTTCTGTTTTGATTTTTTCTTCTTCAATAGCAGCGTCCTCCTTATATAGTCTTCAGCAACACATAATTCTGAACAAAATAATCTTCAACAGATATTGTTCTAAAATTATTTAGAAGCTCATAAAGCAAATATATTTTAGAAATATATTTTCCAAAGATTGCTTTGAAAATATTTTCTTAAATAAAAGAAACAAATATTCAATCAATATCTTCACGTGAATTAATCTGCCTTCTAGAAACATCAGCTTGGATAAATCTTCAATCAAATCTTCGAAAGATACTGTGAGAGAATTAACAGAACCAATGCACAAAAATGAACGCGGAAAACGTGCTTCTGAAATGCAGCTTCTGAAGGTCAACGAAAGTCAGCGTCTGAACAGTGCGTCTGAAGGTCAACGAAAGTCAGCGTCTGAACAGTGCGTCTGAAGGTCAACGAAAGTCAGCGTCTAAACAGTGCGTCTGAAGGTCAGCTTCTGAACAGTGCGTCTGAAGTACTGTTCCAGCTTCTGAAGACCCAGCTTTTGACCCAGCTTCTGAAGACATACAATTGAGATATCAGCTTCTGAAGACGAACTGCTTGTACATTTGATTTTAACAAAACATGTAGCCAACAACCAAATATCCAACACGTATGAATAAAACAGAGAAGAAAGTTATGAATTTAGTGTAGTAATAGTTATCTAGTAGTGTTATCTTCAGCTCTATTACCTCTCACACACACAATTCATAACATGAGCAAAAGGTTATTCATTTAATTCTTGTAAAAAAAGATTTATCACTAAATAATAATAATGTCGAGTCTTCTAATTTGTCACATCGAGTCAAAGAGTGACTAATCTAAATGACCAATCCTACCGTTTACTAACAGGAGGTCAAATTAAATTCAAAACAAAGTCTTGTACGAATTGATTCAACACAAGAGATTGGAGCGCACAAGTGCAAGACATCGTCATAGGTGCTATAATACACATTTTCAGGGTAGATACTGAGATACTGAGAAATACTGTGGCAGCCTCCTGCCCTTAGCTGGACTAAAGTGTATATTGATGTTTTGGTCATTGGCTCTCCAAGCATTGCAACTATTGCAGGGATATTTAGAAACCATAGTGCTAGGTTCTTCGTAGCTTTTGCACAAAATATTGGCTAGCACAATTCTCTCCTAGCTAAAATTCATGTTGTGATGCAATGCAACTGATAAAGCTAATGATATGTGTTTGAGGAACTTATGGATAGAACGTGACTCCCAAGTTAAGGTGTTTGCATTCAATAATGAGAAAACGGAGGAATTGTTTACAAGTAGCCAAGAGCTTGAATAGCATATCTACACATACCTATAGAGAAGGCATTTATGCTAAGCATGGTATTAATCTTGTTAATAGTCAATGGTATATGTTAGGCCTTTCTATGTTAGAGACTTAATAGGTTTACCTAATTTTCGTTTTACTTGTTATTAATTGGATTTAGGCTTGGTTGCCCCAATTGTTGTACTACTTTTTGCAATCAATAAGATTCTCTTACTTTTATTAAACAAAAATGATACTTTAATAAAATAAAAAATAAATACTGTTAGAGGAAAAAAGAAATACTTATATTACACTGAAAAATGAATTACATTTAATCATATAAATATAGAGTGTGTTTGTTTCAAGGTAAGAAATTACATTCTTTAAAATTATATTCTTAGGAATAATTTCCTCGGAATAAAATTTCTACCCATGTGTTTGGTAAAAATTTAGATTTTCTGGGAATGTTTTAAAAATTATTTAATTAAAAAATAAAAATAAAAATAAATGTGAGTGGTAGTGAGAATTTATAGCAAGTTGAGTAATATAATTCCGTTGGAATGTTTTTTTTTTTGTGAAAGGATTCCCTTGAAATGTTAGATTTCCACACTTTAAACATGAGAATAACAATAAAAAAAAATCATGTGTAAATAACATTATTGGCTGAAACAAATTATTCATTCAGCGGATCTATCTACCATTATGGATCATTTTATTCAGGGTTCTTTCATGTTTTTGATCTGGTTTGCTAGTTCTTGGGTGATTTGGAAGGAAAAAATGATAGGCTTTTCTGTGGCAAAGAAAGTTCTCCTCCTCAGCTTTTGGAGAATATTAAGTTTTTTTCCTTTTGATGGTTTAAAGCTAAATTTGTTGTTTTTCAAGTTTTATAATTGGTGTCAAAACCCTTTTTTATGTTTGGGTATTGGCTAATGTTTGTTTGGTATTGTTGAACGCTTGCTGTATATTTTGGCTTTTTTATCTAGTAGATCTTATGATGGAAGGATTGTCTGCTGGTAGTAATATATCTCATTTTTATCTCTTAAAAAAATTATTCATCATACAATTTGAGAAAACATGCAGATGGTGGAATATTATTATTATTTTGTTAGGGGAGATGGTGGAATTTGTTGTCGTTGGCCATTACATAATATTTGATTTGATGTCAGCTAAGAAAAAAATCATTTCCATGATAATATATTATAAGAAACAATTAGTTAGCCAACGAAAAACTTTTTTTTGCTATATACAAAGTTTAGTACGTAATAATGTATCATGTATAAACATTTTATTTTTTAGGATAATCTTGTATAAAAGATCTATGAAAGAGAAACAATGAAAAAAATTCATCAATAAAAAATAAACAAATGAATTTTAAAGTAAAAATAATTGAAAAAACCATTTAAAAAATATCAGTAATTGAGGAAAAATACACATTATTTTATAAATGAAATACAATTAATTAAATCCTATAATTCAAGGTATTGTCTAGTTGATCATAAGTTGGTGGTTAAGTAGGTCAAATCATTTGATTAATAGTATTATTGAAGAACAATATATTTTTTTTATTTTGAGAGAAAGAACAACATTGTAAATATGAAAGACCTAATATAGTAGATTGTCTAATTATCTAATCCTCCTCATCCAAACCACTACAATTACATTACATATATGTTAATTCTTAACATTGAGCAATTGTCTCACATTCATGTGATGATGCATGCAAATTAACTTAGCAATCGATCAAAATCTGATCAACGTATGTTTGTTGAACAACTCTCTTTCATTATAAAATTTTGGCTGCCACCTTTGAAATTAAATATCTTACTCTAAATATCTACCAATGATCATCTTTTAATCTTTCCCCGTCCAAGTTTCAAAGAGAAATATGTTCTAATTGCGATGGTATTTCTGTCCCTTGTTATAAACATGACAAAAGGGCCAAATGGATAAACCTTATATAATTATCCTATAATTGACAAAAACGACTTCTCATTTTGGCTATATTCTCAATTGTCAATATGATATATTCCCTTAGAGAGTTAGAGTATCGCAGTGATGCTTGTATTACCAAAGTAAATACATATGATAGGTCCACTATTCTTTTACGTGCCAGTTCATAACTCCAAATGTGACAACGACGTCGAGATTTTTGAATTATTTATATTTACTATTTTTTGGGCTCAGAATTTCAATTTTGGTGTTTATATAAGTTTAGCTATGAAGAAGGTCAAAAAGTAAAGGAATATAGTTTTGGAGAGCAAGATTTATATCCTTAACATACATTTATAATTTTGAACATAAAATTTATATGTCATTAAACTTTTGGCTAAAATGCACTTTTGGCCCCTCAAGTTTCTAAAACTAGCGATTTTGGCCCCCTTAGTTTGAAAATCGCACTTTTAGTCCCCCAAGTTTCACCCCCTTTGCAAAAGCTAGGCCCCCGCTCAATTTTGACCAGTCAACGCTGACGTGGACACTATTTAAAAAAAAATAATTGCCACCTATGATTATTATAATCAACCTGGATTTTTTTGGGTGTAACCTGGATTTAAAATAATTATCATTATTTTAAAATCAAAAGCTTAAATAAAAAATAAAAGAAAACAAAGGCTTCAAAGATGTATGAAGACAAGTGATCAGAGAATCTCCTTCTGTTTCTTTTCCTTTCTTCATTGTCAAAGAAGAAAAATCCAAGTGTCCTCTCTCTTTCTCTTGTTAATATTGCGATTTTTGTTCTTGTTCTTAGTTGAATCAACTCTAATTTTTTTTTCATTAAACAAGAATCATACCTTTTTAATCAAACCGCAAAAGAGAAGTTAGCGACAAAAGCTTTTTTTGTGTCGTTTTGGCTCTCTTAGGTTTCTCTAGCATTCCATGTTCAACAAATTAAAGTTTAAATAATAATTAAAAAAAGAAATGTTAGGCCATTAGATCTATCAGAAAAACAACCCATTTTGTTTCTGAATCCTTTCAGAGAGACCCAAGGAAATGCGAGCTAATTGACTCCAGGAAACCCATCAACAATTAGATATGCCAATAATGATGTTAATCCCTTTGCCGAGAAGATGAGCGGCTCTGACGACGTTCCGGTGTTCCTGTTCGCCGGTGTTCGTCGTTGATGTTTCTGTTCTCCAGTGTTTGTCGTTTGGGGAAAAGAGTGGTTTCATGGTTATACTGAGATTTGATGTTCTTGAATATCATAATATTACTTCTTAAATTGAATTTTTCTTGGTAATTTGTTTTATAACAATGAAAGAGAAACTAGAAATTAAAAAAAAATTGTATTTTGCTGATGAACCAAGTGGAGAGGGAGATACAGAATGGAAAATGAAGAAACTGTAAACGAAGAGACACGGCAAAATGATAAATGAATTTTTATTAATAATTAAATAATTAAAAAATGTACAATAATCTATTTAAACAGTCAGCATGTGACATGTCATCCATATCAGCGTTGACTGGTCAAAATTAAGGGGGGGCCTAGCTTTTGCAAAGGGGGTAAAAGTTGAGGGGCTAAAAATGCGATTTTCAAACTAGGGGGGCCAAAATCGCTAGTTTTAAAAACTTGGGGGGCCAAAAGTGCATTTTAGCCTAAACTTTTTGACTAGGTCAACAAGTATATTGCAAAAAAATCTGGATAGAAAGTATTTCAATTGGATAGGAATGAATGTAAAAAGGAAAAAGACTTCTACTATACCGAATAAGAAATTCCCTACTTCCAGATTTTGGTTCTTTTCAAAATTAAGGAATTTTTATTATGCATATAAGAGGAATCCTTGGATCTTACCAATAAAATTCTTTGTAGAGTTAGGAACTGAAAAATACGTGACTCCAGTAGATGTAGATCTTAAATTTCGCTCATACGATTCTAAAGGATCAAATTGTAAATACAGGACCAACTAAAGACCCAACAATTCGATCAATGATCAAATGACTCTATGATTTGATTGGATGGATCACTATTCGGTTTTAAAAACATTGATAACGATGTTAATTGAAAAATTAATAAATTGAACTAATAATTTTTTTTGTTCTTGAAGTTTGTAGCTTAGGGCATACATTGTAGAAAGAAAAAAAAACTCTCAACATACATGGTATATGCAAAATAAATAAATAAATGCCACATATGTAGCATCTGGACTGATTTATTTTATAAGTTTTGTTTATAAATAAGTTGTCACATTCTGATGAGATCAAGAGTTCACTAAGCACGTGGAAGGAAACCTATACGAAATTCACATGACAAGAAGCTTTAGTGGGATGATTAGTACTAAATAAAACAACTATTAAAAATCCAAATACTTCAAAGTAGTGCTCTAAGTTATTATAGTGGGAATTTTAATCATGTTAGTGCCTATTTTCTAGGTAATAAACATGCACTTATCAATGTATTTGGTAAATGCATGGTAGTGGAAATTTATCTCTAGTATTCCAAGCCTAGCCTATAAATAAGAAGCTCATGTACTTCTCAAAACACAAACTTGAAGAATTAATCAATTTGAGAGTTTTTTTATTTGTGAGAACTTTTCCTTTGTTCTTGGGTCAAGAACTTTTATAGTGTTGGTTCTACTGGCAGGTCGCGGTTAGGGTCGCACTTTGTTTGATAACTTTAGTTCTACCGGCAGGTCGCGGTTAGGGTCTAATTCCTTACATGTTTTCAAGACGGTCCTAATCGGTCACTTATCCACATTCTTTATGAAAAATTAAGTTGTTACATTGACGATCTTGATCTTATTGAAATACTAAATGGCTTTGTACCAAAAATAAAATACTAATAGGCTAACACTCAAAGATTAAGTATGCCATCCTATTCTCCACTACAAAATGTATGCCATCCCCTTTTTAACTTATGTGAACTTTATATTAACTCAAGTAGTAGTTGTTTAATAGTTAAATTGTAGAAATAGAGATTAGACTTGAAGAACAAGACTAAAATTGAAGCAATTAAAGAAAAAGGTAAACTTATAATCGTAAAGATGAGACTCTAAATCACTGAAAAATTAAAGGAAATGAAGAACAAGAAGAAAATTGTGTAATTTTTTTTAACAAACCAAAATAAAATTTCAATAACCTGAATCTTTCTAGCACAAGAAAGTTGTGTAGATGAATGAGAACATAATATTTTTACTAAATTACTCTTATTAAACACCATTCATTATAATATATAAACACAAATAATAATGTTCACATCTACTGAAAAAATTCCTCTAAAAAAATCTATAAAAAAAATATCTAGTCGTATTTAATATTTTTTTTAATAATAACAATTGTATTTGCCAAACTATCCCTCACGAGAATTTGTTCCGTAAGAATAAAATGATCATTGAAAATCAAATAAAACTAATTGAAGGATAATTAAGAAATAATAATTTAAATATGATAATTTTAAATATGATAGTTTGATCCTTCAAAAAATATGATAGTTTGACTTTTCTTAAAGTTTCATGATTTTCCTCGATGGTATTTTGGTGGGTTAGTTTGGCTTTTTTGAAAGCTAATATTGAGATTCATTTTGTCGGACACTTTTATTTCCACCAAAACCAGAAACTGACTGTTTTTTTTTTTTTTTTTATCAAATTAAAATGCGTTCATTTCTTGCTATTCTTGTGTAAATGCCATGTAACATTTAGCACTTCTCATTCTAAACATGATAGAAGCAATTAACTTTTATTTACATGTGAGGCCAACAAACATAATTTATTTTGGTTTATATTTGAGATCGGAAGGAGATATATTCACTATTATCATAAATGCTAAGTGAAAGATACTCCCTCCGGTACTATATATAAGAAAAAAAATTTTAAAAAAATTGGTCCTATTTATAAGAAAATGTCACAACTTTTAAAGTGGAGTTATTGTTTAAAAGACTTTTCTACCCCTAATTTAATGTTTGTCTTTTTAATATTTGTGAATGTATTTAATGCTTCACAATTTTTTATGAGGGTATAGTTGTAAAAATATTAAAAAATTTATATTAATTAATGATTGTATTGATTTTGATGTTTTTTTATTTTTCTTCTTATAATAAGGACCGGAGGGAGTATTAATTTAATAGTGATGCAAGTATTCATCTCTTTGTTCATTATGTGATTTTAAAGATTTTTTACAAATACCGAGACAACAATAATTTTATCAACTTTTGATAAAACTATTTATCTTTTTCCTATAATATCTAATCTTTTATTACTTCCTTCGTTTAATATAATAAGTGCCTCATTTGTAATATTTATTTGTACTGTCATATTAGAATATCAATGAAGCCTTACTTAATTTTTTTCTGTCGCTAATATACTTATATTTATTGTATTTCAATCATTCTAATAACTTCACTAACGACTTAGTAAAAGAAACTTATTTTATTGTCAAAATTAACACAATTAATCATTTATTTAAAAAAAATCATGCTCAATTCAAACGAGACAATTATAATGAGACGAATGTACATTGATTCCATTTATAGGAAGTGAACAAGAACAACTCCTACTATCATTTTAACTATTTCTCTCTTTGCAATAAATCATCAATGACTCAATTAATGACCAAGATAAAAGTGACACGATAGAGATATTATATTATGTCCCAATCAATCAAATGTTTGTTGAGACAATAGGATATGTTAAGTTAATATTGAACCTTATAATATCATGCATCTCTAATTTAAATCTTTATATTACATATAGGTTGGGTTAGAAATCAACAAAATATGATAAGAAAATAATTTACACATTTACCAATATAAAATATTATTTAAATTATGGAAAAATGAAATCCGATAAAATTTAAATTTTAAAAACAAAAAAAAACAGCATTTGATATTAAATTAAAAATATAAAAAATTATTTATGAACATGGATATAAAATTAAAAAAAAATGTATGATTGTTTTTGCGATGAAAATTTTAATCACTTAATATACTCTAGAAAATTATAAATATATTGAGAGTAGAATACTTAAAAATAAAATTATTATTATTATTATTATTATTATTATTATTATTATTATTATTATTATTATTATTATTATAAAAACATGAACATTAATTTATTTTTTAACAAATTAAGTATAATGTTCTTATAAGGGAATTGTTATATGTATATCATATATTTATTTAGTTGGTCAAATGCTTTTCTTTTTCAAATATGAAATTTTTTATATAGTAGTGTCAATGATTTTTTAATAGTTCTTTTATTAATTATTTAATTATTTTCAATTTTTCATTCATTTATAAAATTTAAAAATTGTACTGTTATTTTGGGAAAAAATATATATAAATATTTCATAAGGGGATTTTGACATTTAAATTTGTTATAGAATATGTCATGTTATTTTGAGTGTGTACAAAAAATAAGATATAAGTTGATTCATTCAGTAGTTAACACATCATCAATGTTGTGTGTCAATTGTCGATGTCAACATGAGAACTTCTTTGGTAGGTGATCTATAAGTAATTTGTTAGCTCTAGTTGAATCTCGATGTCTGTTTTAGCCCTAATGAGCTCCGAGAGTCCAACTCACCTAAACTTCCCTTCATAAAAAAAAAAAGCTTTATGCTAAAATAATTCTGCTTTCACTTTATCTTGTGTTTGATAACACATTGTATGATAATTGATTATCATGGCTCTATCATATCCTTATTAAGCCTTATATCCTATCATATCATACAATCATATGTGCCCTAAGAGTGATATTGCAAAACCATCACTAATATTGCAATGAATTTTAAAACGTCAAGTAAATAGAACGGTTTTTAACAAGGAGCATAGAAATTATTAATTAAATAATACAATTAAAAAAGTTCTCCCTCTAACCTCAATTATAAGCAAAAGTTTACTTAGTAAAAAAAAAAGAGCAAAAGTTCACTTTTTAGATTCAACGTGAATCATTTATCTTTCGAATATTTTTAAACAAATGGTCACTGAATGTGGATGCGAGGAAGTAATTAATTGTGTATATTTAATGCTATTTAGATTATTTTTTTAACGCATTAATGCTATTAAATGAGTTAATTAAAATCTGCGGAAATTCCTCTCTAAATTTTTTTTTTGCGGAAATTCGGCGAGGAGAGTTGTCTATGGTGCTACATTAGTGAGTTGCTGCTGTCTTCCTTTATAAAACAATCAATGACAGTATCTCAGAGTATAAATTGATACCAAAAATCAATAGTGAAATAATGAAAAGTAGAGAAAAAATAGGTAAATTTATTCATGATACCAGGTACAAAAAAACAACACAAGTGAAAATGTTTTTGTTCACAGACAACACAAATGAAATGAGTAGTCAACAAATAGCTTGAGCATGTTAGAATACAACACATGACGGCGCATCATCAACACACTCAGCTACTAGTAAAAAAAAATCTTATACTACAAGCCAAGAATTGGGAATCAAACACATACTAGACGCATGTGTCATTGAAAGGAGGTAAATTTTCATTGTTGATGTATTTTGAGTTATAAAATCTCATCTACTTTGAATTGTAATAGTATCTCTCATCTTAATTTTTTTTATCAAAAATGAAAAATCTTGTCTTGGTATAGATTTTTTATTTTATTTCCTTTCATTGAAATTAGTTTTGTTTAATGAATCGTTGGATATTAAAGGTGATCATATTATAATTATCATGATCAGAGGTTTGTTAGATGTAAGAAAAATTGAGAATCAAACACATACTACAATGTCAGTGTCATTGAAAGGATGTAAATTTTCATTGTTGTACCAAAAAAAATATGACCATATCATTTATTCAAACTTTGATTTATCACGTTAGAAAATTAAAAAAGACTAATTTTTTTTTGGATGCAACTACATTGGTCCTAATATTGTTATTCAGTCAAAAAGAAAAAAAATGAAACATCATTGTCTCTGTGTATATGTGTTCTTTCACCCTCTTTGCTTCTGTGATTGAAAAATTGAATTGAAAAGGGAATTCATGAATATGATATTTTATTTTATTTACGGTACTCCCTCCATCCCTTTTTATATGAATAGTTTACAAAAATCGCGGGTATTAAGAAAAATGTTTGAAGTAATAAATTTGTCATAAATGTATGATACTATTACCAAACTACCCTTTGTGTATAGAGATATTTAATGTTAACTTTTCATATTTCAAAGTATATTGATAATATTAATGAGAGGTGTATGTGAAAAAAGAGTAATAAATGCATTTAGAAACTTGTAGATAGTCTTATATTTAGGGACAATTTTTTTTGTAAAGTAGTCTTATAAAAAGGGACGGAGAGAGTATTTATTAATGATAAAAAGGAAATACCCATATTTATTTATTGATAAAAAGGGAAAACCCGTGTATCACTTTCAGTCGTTATATTACATGTTTTTATGGATGGTCACGTCCTTTCTCATTACTTCGATTTGTCACGACACTATTTTTCATCATTTTTTTTTAATAAAAATTTGATCTTTTTTTTATTTTTTTGAAAATTGAAATAATCCTTAATGTTAGGTCAATTTATTAACAAATTGTCACTGATTGGTTCTGTGTACTTAATGAGTTGTTTAAAATTTATGGAAATTCGTTAAAGAGAGGTGTCTACGTGCTACGTACGTTAATCAGTGAGTTTCTAATAGCCTTCCTTTATGAAACAATCAATAATGATAGCATTTTAGGGTATAAATTGATACCAAAAATAAAAAAAGTAAAGGTAAAGTAGAGAAAAAATCATTAAATTTATTTAGGAAATGGTACTAGGTAGGTACGGAAAAATAACACAAAAGAGAACATGTTTTGGTTCACAAACAACCCAAAAAACAACATGAGCATGTTAGAATGGTTGAATACACAATACATGACGGCGCATTTCATGTTCATCAACACACTCAACTACCGGTAAAAAAACATATGTCCTTGTAATTTTATTTGATGTATGGTCAGATACTTCCTCTCCTTGTTATCGAAAGAAAAACTAAAAAACATCAAAATCAATACAATCATTAATTATTATAACTTTTTAAATATTTTTACAAATATACTCTTATATAAAGTTGTGAAACATTAAATACATCCAATAATATTAAAAAAAACAACCATTAAATAAGAGGTAGAAAAGTCTTTTATGCAATAACTGTATCTTAAAAGTTGTGACATTTTTTTATAACCAGAAGCAATTTATTTTCTAAAACTTTCTTATATTAAGACCGTCTCTACTTCTAAGATTGAAAAATTGAATCAAAAGGTGAATTGGTAAGAATTTTTCTTTTTTTTAGTATAATTTACAAAAACAAAAAAACCCATGTATCACTTTCTGTCCTTTTATTACATGTTTTTATGGATGGTCCTTTCTCGTATTACTTTGATTTGCCACGACACTATTTTTCATCATTTTTTATTATAAAAAATTGTTCTTTTTTATCTCTCTCAACTAATCACTCGAATCGAATAAAATTTTAATAAATGGTAAATTTTTTCTCAAATGATTTAACATTGTTGCATCTTAGCGCAAAACTCGAATCTAAATGATTTAATTTTAATTTGTTGTGCTTTATTTTGGATAAATAGAAAATAAATAAAAAAATATAAATTGAGAGTGACACTATTTCTTCTCGGTGACCACCATTGACGAAAAAAAAAGCTTCATTCATAGCTTTTTCCCGCGAAAATAAAGATAAAGAAAAAGAAAAAAAAACATTGTTCTATCTGTTTTACGTGGAAATCTGAGTTAGCATTTTCCCACTTTATTTTCTCGGAAAAAAAAAGTGTATTTTTTTCCACTTTCTCGAGAAAAAAAAACATTGAACTAAATATGAATAGTTTATGTTCTGAAAATGAAATGCTTGTCTTTTCCATAACCAAAATGCTTGATCAAACCTTGTTCTTGAGACAGTACTGTCATCATTCAAATGTGCAGATTTTGTATTGTTTTTTCATTCTCTTCTAGAACTTTCTGTTGCCGACACTATCCTATGTTTTGGTCTCATTTCTGTTCGTGTCATTTTCTGCAGTTTTTCATTGTAGATTTCACAATTTTGCAGGCCTAATTCGGTTCATAGTTGTGTGTATCGCTTCTTTCTCTCTCTTGGTAGTTTTAAAGATTGGTTTTTTAGTAGTTTTAAAGTTTTGATTTTTTTTTATTAAATTAAGGGTTTTTGAGCATTTTCTTGTTGGAACCTTTCTGGGGTTTAGCATCTTTTACTTTATTTGTTTTTTTGTTTAATGGGTCTTTGTGCTATTGGTTGGGGTTATGAGGTGTTTGTGATAGCATTGTGTAGTTGTTGGAAGTAGTTTTTTTTTTTTTTTTGCTTTTTGAAGAAGCTCTCAGCATTTTTAGGATATAATTCATGTCAGTGACCATACTTTTGGAAATTGAGTTTATGGAAGCTTACCATTTTGACTAAGTCTAGTTTGGCAGTGACACTTGGAATTTGGAAAACCAATTATTTCAGCTTAAAGGGTAGTATTTTAATTTATGTTTCTTGATTTTGACTTTCATTTTGTTGAAAAAAAGGTGGTTAGGAATGAGGAGTGGAAAAAATAGGAAGCTACATTTAAGCAAGATTTATTCATTCACATGTTTCAAAGCAAGTTCTGTTGATGGAGATCATTCACAAATTGGTAGTAAAGGTTATTCAAGGGTGGTGTTATGCAATGAACACGACACTACTACTACTACTACTACTACTACTGAGGAAGCTGTGATAAGGAATTTTGCAGATAATTATGTTAGATCTACAAAATATACTGCTGCAACTTTCCTTCCAAAATCACTTTTTGAACAGTTTAGGAGAGTTGCAAATTTCTATTTTTTGGTTACTGGTGTTTTGGCTTTCACAAAACTTGCTCCTTATAGAGCTGTTAGTGCTATTCTTCCTCTTGTTGTTGTTATTGGAGCAACTATTGTGAAAGAAGGTATTGAAGATTGGCGTAGGAAAAAGCAGGTACTGTATTCTATCCAACTACCAACTCTTTCTGTTGTGGATTCTGTTTACTTTTGAAACTTTTTGCCTTCTTCTCTATCCTGCAGTACAAGTGTGTTGAGAGATTCCATATGAATCAGAATATTCTGTATACATATGAGTATCTTTTAACTTAGTGTTAAAAAAATATAAGGGAGATAAATTATTTATTTAGGCTCTGTTTGGATAAACAACTTAGTTATGCATTTATAGCATAAGTTCTTATCATATAAGTGCTTTTGTATAAGCTATTCTTACAATAATAGATAAAATAAGTAAAATTGTTTCCTTATAAGCTATAAGCTGTTTTCATAAGCTATCCTGGAGAGTCATAAGCTGCTTCCATAATCTCTCCCGAATAGTCTCACAAGTGTTTGTGCAAGTAGATAAGCTCAAATATGCCAATCCAAACTTAATGGCTTAAAGAATATCAATAATTAAATAATTGAAATATTTGTGGTATTTTAACAAGGCCACAAAGTACTTTACCGAAAAGAAAAATTGTGACAGGCAGCTTATGGAATATTATAGCTTTTCTGTTTAGTTTCTACTTTCTATGTATTGTTTCGAACGGAAAAACTGTAATTACTTAGTTATTTGTTCATATAATTCCAGTATATGTTATATGTTAAATATTTGAATTTGAATCTGCTAAGTTGCAGAGTGCACTTTATAGGGTAAAATGCTAGTGGTAACCCCTAAAAAAACTTGAGGAGTCGATGATTTTCTTGTATTATATGACAATTTAAATTGTTAGTTTTAATCAACAGTTACTAATACTAAGTTACATATTTTGTTAACTGTCCCTGCATATGATAAAATAATGAGCTAATAACGCTTTTGGTCCCTATAATATGGTTTTAGACTTTTAGTACCTCCGTTTTTTTGTATTTTCATCTGTGACATATAAGATTCTCCTGTAGGATATTGAGGTGAACAATAGAAGAGTTAAAGTTCATAAAGTTGATGGCATTTTTGAATATACTGCATGGAAGAATCTGAGGGTAGGGAATATAGTGAAGGTAGAGAAGGATGAATTCTTCCCAGCAGATCTCGTATTGCTTTCGTCAAGTTATGAGGATGCAGTTTGTTATGTTGAGACCATGAACTTGGACGGTGAGACAAATTTGAAGCTAAAACAAGGTTTAGAGGTAACTTCTTCCTTACATGACGATCTCAACTTCAAAAAATTTAAAGCTACCGTCAAATGTGAAGATCCAAATGCAAATTTGTACTCGTTTGTTGGGAGCTTGGAGTTTGAAGGTCAAAACTACGCCCTTTCCCCACAGCAACTTCTTCTGCGAGACTCTAAACTTCGTAATACAGACTATATTTTTGGAGCTGTTATCTTCACTGGTTATGAGACTAAGGTTATTCAGAATTCTACTGATCCACCTTCGAAAAGAAGCCGGGTTGAGAAGAAGATGGATAGAGTCATCTACTTCTTGTTTTGTATTTTGTTTCTAATGGCATCCGTAGGATCTGTTTTCTTTGGCTTTATAACTAAAGATGACTTGCGAAATGATACGGTGAAAAGATGGTATTTAAGGCCAGAAGACTCTACAATTTTCTTTGATCCAGAAAGACCGGCCGCTGCTGCTGTATTTCATTGTTTGACCGCCTTAATGTTATATGGTTTCTTTATTCCCATCTCTTTGTATGTGTCAATAGAAATTGTAAAAGTCCTTCAGAGCATTTTCATCAATCAAGATATCCATATGTACTACAAGGAAGCAGACAAACCGGCACATGCTCGCACTTCGAACTTGAATGAGGAGCTCGGTCAAGTTGACACAATACTTTCTGATAAAACCGGAACTTTGACCTGCAATTCGATGGAATTCATCAAATGTTCGATTGCTGGTGTAGCTTATGGTCGTGGTGTTACAGAAGTTGAGAAAACCATGAGTAGAAGAAAAGGTTCATCGTTAGTTCACGAGCATGATATATCTAAAGAAGGTGACATCAGGGGTTCTCTTGATAAAAAAGCAGCCATTAAAAGTTTTAACTTCACTGATGAAAGAATAATGAATGGTAACTGGGTTAATGAGCCTCGTGCAGATGTTATCCAGAAGTTTTTTCGTCTATTGGCCGTTTGTCATACAGCCATACCAGAAATAGATCAAGACACAGGAAATGTCTCCTACGAGGCTGAATCTCCGGATGAAGCTGCTTTTGTTATTGCGGCAAGAGAAATTGGTTTTGAATTCTACAAAAGGGCTCAGACCAGTTTATCCATATGCGAGTTGGATCCAGTTTCAGGCAAGAAAGTTGAAAGGTTAGTTGTTTCAATTGCTTAGAATTTTACTGCTACTGCTGCAATTTTCCTTGCACTTGGAAACACAGCTTTAGGATGGATATGCATTTTACAACAGCTTATCATCTAATGGCAATAAGAACTTTTCAATTAAAAGAACTAGACAGCCCTGTTTAGATAAACAACTTAATTAAGTAGACGAAACTGTTTGTATAAGCTATTTATTTAAAAGATAAAATAAAGTCATACTGTTTTTATGTACACGATAAGCTGTTTTCATAATGTTTCCTAGAGAGTTTATGGAATAAGCTGAAAACAGCTTATGGACAGGTGATAAGTTGTTTTCATAAGCTTTACCAAACAGTCTCACAAGTGCTTAGCTGCATATAGAATAGGTGAATTTGTAAACTTTGTACCTTTGGCTTACACCTTTACGGTGTTTTAACCAAGTTTTGAGAGAGAAAAAATGGTTCAATTGTTTTCCAAACCTTATTTATTTCCTGCATAACTATGCTGTTTGGGTTAAGATTTTCACTTTATACATACTAACTAATGCTTGTACTTCTAAAATATTGTTACACACAATGTTTTGGAATTTTCTTTCATCTCAATGATACAGTTTTTCAGTAACTAGTTTCAATTTGTAGGATGTACAAGATTCTCAATGTTTTAGAATTCAATAGCTCAAGGAAGAGAATGTCGGTAATAGTACAAGATGGCGAAGGGAAAATTTTATTACTCTGTAAAGGTGCCGATAGGTTTGTGATAAATCGATCTGTAACCTTAAATGATTTTGAATGTTTACTTATGCCCTTTGTTTTTCACTCATTGGCCAGTCTTAATTGATATTTCATGCAGTGTCATGTTTGAAAGACTTGCCAAGAATGGAAGGGAGTTTGAAGAGAAAACCATGGAACATGTGCATGAATACGCCGATGCAGGTCTAAGAACCCTTATACTTGCCTATCGTGAACTTGCAGCAGAGGAATACAAGGAGTTTGATAACAAATTCTCCGAGGCCAAGAATTTAATTAGTGCAGATCGGGAAACACTGATCGAGGAAGTATCGGATAATATTGAGAAGAACCTACTCCTTCTTGGTGCTACTGCTGTAGAGGACAAGCTCCAAGATGGGGTGAGTTAGAAAAAAAAAATCATGTTTTACTTGTGAAGATTATTATTGGAACGGGACTAGTAATCATGGCTATATTGTACTTTTTTTGCAAGGTTCCTGATTGCATTGACAAGCTTGCCCAAGCAGGAATTAAGATTTGGGTTTTGACTGGGGATAAAATGGAAACTGCAATCAATATTGGGTATTATATTTTAGTAATATAATGTTACTATTATTTGTACTATGGCTTCACCTATGAAGCACTGACACACATGCTGGTCATGTCATTGACACATCGACACCGGTAATAATTTAAGAAAATGAAATAATTGAATCTTACCTCATATGTCGATGTCGTGTCGGTGTCGGATACCGGACACTCCTTCAATTTGAAGTGTCAGTGCTACATAGGCTTCACCCCTTGAGAATTGCCTTTCAAGTTAACTGACATAATTATAAATACACCATTGCAGCTTTGCTTGTAGTTTGCTTAGACAAGGAATGAAACAGATTATAATTCATTTGGATAATCCAGAAATTCAAGCACTGGAGAAAGATGGAGACAAACTAGCTATTACCAAGGTAAAAAAACCTTCATCTCTTAATATAGTTTTTTATCTAACATGGTGTAGCTTGTATATAGAGCATATAATGTATAGTTTCAGTGAGCGTGTTGATAAGTTGGTTCTCTTCAACATCGCAATATTCTAGTAACATATCTTATAGTAGAAATGGCGGCTTAATCTGCTTTATAATGCTGCCATTTGGAACTTAAATTCCATTCTGGTTTTCTGAACAAAACAGTTTAGTAAAGTGATATTAAGAATTACGGTAACTGCATAAGCTTAGCGTAGCATTACTCTTCTATTTCTAAGGATACAAGGATGACAGTGCAAGCTGGTATACTTTGAGTTGTTTTATATTGTTTGGTATATTTTACCTTTATGCTGATTTAAGTTTTTCACTATGATTTCATAGTATGTTAGTGTACTAGTGATGATACTGTTTAGAGTTGGAAACTTGTATCCTCTGATATTTTTTGTTGATTCATCTTTTAGACATCAAGGCAAAGTGTCCTCTCTCAGTTACGTGAAGGTGCTGCACAGCTTAGTGCACACAGAGGGTTCTCTCAGAAGGCATTTGCTCTAATCATTGATGGCAAGTCACTTGCTTATGCACTTGAGGATGATATGAAGAACATGTTTCTCGAGCTTGCAATTCGTTGTGCATCTGTTATTTGTTGTCGTTCATCGCCAAAACAGAAGGCGCTGGTATTTTTCAGTCTACCCTGTGTTCATATATTTTTCTTTGAAAGATCCTGTGTTTATATATCGATCCTGATAAAAAATATGGTTACATTTTAGAAATAATTATTCTCTTTTTTCAAATTGTTACTGGTGTCAGTGTTGCGTCCAGTTCTGTGCGAGTGCTTCATAGGAAATAATTTATCTAGTTTTTATCTTAAAGGTCACTAGATTGGTCAAATCTGGAACTGGGAAAACAACATTAGCTATCGGCGATGGAGCTAACGATGTTGGAATGCTTCAAGAAGCTGATATCGGAATTGGTATAAGTGGCGTTGAAGGAATGCAGGTGCTGCATAAATTCACACAATATTCATGTTTTTTTTTCATTGAATTTTACTTTTTTCTTTATTCTAAACAACATTATCTTTTTTCCCCTTCTAATTCCACAGGCTGTTATGTCTAGTGATATTGCAATTGCACAATTCCGATATTTGGAACGATTACTTCTGGTGCACGGGCATTGGTGTTACCGGAGGATCTCATCGATGGTATTAATATTACTCTGCCTATAACTGCATCTCTAGATTATAGTGAAGTTCCTCTGACTGTCTGTTTGGTATTCTGTTAACTTGTTAATTGTTTTTTCTGACAGATATGCTATTTTTTCTACAAGAATATCACATTTGGTTTCACTCTATTCTTGTATGAGGTGTATGCATCATTCTCTGGAGAACCTGCATACAACGACTGGTTTTTAGCTCTCTATAACGTCTTCTTTTCATCACTTCCCGTGGTCGCTCTTGGTGTATTCGACCAAGACGTATCTGCTCGGTACTGCCTCAAGTTTCCTTTGTTATATCAAGAAGGAGTGCAAAATGTCCTTTTCAGCTGGCGTCGAGTACTCAGCTGGATGCTTAACGGATTCTTTAGCGCCTTATTAATTTTCTTCTTCTGCACAAAAGCAATGGAGCTCCAAGCTTTTGATCACGAGGGAAGAACTGCTGGAAGAGAAATACTTGGAACAACCATGTATACTTGTGTAGTTTGGGTTGTAAACTTGCAAATGGCACTATCTATAAGTTACTTCACCTTGATCCAACATTTTTTCATCTGGGGTTCCATTTTCTTCTGGTACATTTTTCTCATAATCTATGGATCACTTCCTCCAAAGTTTTCGGAAAACGCTTACACAGTCTTCATTGAAGCTCTTGCTCCTTCGTCTTCCTATTGGATAGTGACATTTTTTGTGGTGATCTCAACTCTTATACCGTACTTCTCATACAATGCAATTCAGATGCGGTTCTTTCCGATGTATCACGAAATGGTACAGTGGATAAGGTACGAAGGGAAGACTGAGGATCCCGAGTACTGTGCTACGGTCCAGCAAATATCGTTGCAGCCAATGACTGTCGGTTCAACTGCTCGCTTAGCTGCCAAGGCAAACCAATTGTCGGACAAAATCATTAAACACAGATAATATATTTTGATATATTATTGTTTTGGTCTTGAAATCGCGTAGTTTGTGCATAGGCTCATGAAAATGTTTATTTATCTTTGCACATAGTCATGATGGAATTGCTTGCTGGCTCATCCCAACTAGAAGAATATGTTGCTTAGGTTCCCCTCCATTGTGATGGCATGGTGCATAGAACCAACATTTGGCTTTGATGTTGGGAAGGAAAATAGGACTGTATATCTGGTTTGGCTTTTTTAAGGTTTCATAGGTTTCATATACCTTCTTTTGCATTACAGATAGAAGCAGTTACTTTTTTTTTGGTCAAAGATAGAAGCAGTTAATGTATATATAGAAGCAAGATTTATTTATGGGATGGGATGGGATGGGATAAAGCTGTTTTCTTTTGTAAAGAATAGAACAGTGTTATCAATGTGTTTTTGAGAATTTCATTTTAGTGCCATCATACAATTCTTTGCACTTTTTTTTTTTTTTTTTTAAGTTTGTGTGTTGATCTTAAAATTTGGACCCGGTATAAGTTATAGACTGATTTGTAAGGTGGAGGGTGCTACATTTTACAAACATTTTTTGGGTCATATCTCATTTAATGTGAGACTCTAATTGTTTCAAAACTGAGTTTGTTTTGGTTGTCAACAAAAATGTTAAATTGAAAATTTAAATCAATTGAATGCAATCTAATTCTAACGAACTAACTTGTATTAAGATTCACATTCTCATGCTGATGATCCACCGAAAAACACTCCCTCTTAGGCTTTGTTTTTGAGTTTCGAGGGGAGGGGAGGGGAGGGGAGGGGTTTGAAAAAAAGATGGAGTAAGTGGAAGAAATAGATGACATTGAGAGGGAAAGACTTCGAGGATTCATTTTTCTTCATAATACAAAATCCTCCTCATTTGGGGAACTCAAAAATTGTATTGGAGGATGGTTTTTGGGGTTTTGGAGGGTTTACATGAATTATTCACGTTTAATCCATGTAGTTATAATATTCTTAAAATTAAAAATATATTAATCATAAGTATTAATTTATCATTCTCAAAAAAAATATTCTTTCAAAATATGTGAAAGATTTTACCATTTTTCTCTATATTTCCAACCCTCCAAAACCTTCCCCTCCCCTCCAAACTCCCAAACAAAGCCTCAGAGTGGGTTTGGATGAGGTAATTGAATTTTTTTAAAAAATTTAGAATTCTAGGCAATTCAAATGATTCAATTATATTGATTTCATTTCTAAATATTCTTCTTTGGATGGAGTAATAAAAAATTTCATTGTCGTCATTTTTGGGCAAATTTGAAAATTGAAATTATGGGTCAATTTGTAAATTTAAAATTTTGAGGGGCAATTTATAATTTTGAATAAGTCAAGGGGTAAATTTGTAATTTCCAACAAATATTAGGGGTCAAATTACAATTTTTTATAAATTTATTGGGGTCAATTTGAAAACTTTGGAAAATTTGAGGACCAAAATGCAAAATTTGAAAAATTATAAGTGAAGAAATTTGAAATTCTTAGCTTTTAGGTGTCATTTGAAATTCTCTAAATTTAACTTAAACAAAATACTTCATAAATTTCCATCATTTTGAAAATTCTCCATATTATTATCCAAACAATGGAATTCATTTAAAAGTATTTGAATCACCACAAAACATTACATTACCTCAAAACATTCCACTGGATGAGGTAATTAAGAAATTTCGAAGAATTTAAAATTTTAGGCAATTGAAATGATTCAATTAAATTGACTTCATTTCTAAATATTCTTGTTTGGATGGAGTAATCAAAAATTTCATTGTCATCATTTTGGCAACTTTTATAAATTTTATATTTTTTTGGCCAAATTTGAAAATTGAAATTGGGGGTCAATTTGTAAATTTCAAAAAAATTGAGGGATCAATTTATAATTTTGAATAAGTTGAGGGGTAAATTTGTAATTTCCAAAAAATATTAGGGGTCAAATTGCAATTTTTTGTAAATTTATTGGGGTCAATATGAAAATTTTGGAAAAATTTGAGGACCAAAATGCAAAATTTGAAAATTATAAGAGTGAAGAAATTTGAAATTTTTAGCTTTTAGGTGTCATTTGAAATTCTCTAAATTTAACTTGAAGAAAATACTTTATAAATTTCCATCATTTTAAAAATCTTTATATTATTATCCAAACAATGAAATTCATCTAAAAGTATTTAAATTTTCTCAAAACATTACATTACCTCAAAACATTCATCCATCCAAACACACTATAGATAGAGGATTTGAAAATTCAAGAGAATTTGAAATTCTAAGGAATTCAAATGCTTCAATTGAATTCCCTTTATTTTCAAAATTCATTGTTTGGATAAAGTGACTGAATTCCTTCATTTTCAAAATTTGTTGTTTGGATGACAAAGTAATTGAATTCCTTTCTTTAATTAAATTTTATTTCTTATAATTTCTTCCATTTTTAAACTAATTAATTGAAAAACTCCTAAAAAACTAAATAATTGAAATGACAAAGAAGGAGTTCTTAGTATACTCCATCTTTTCTTCAATACCCCAGATGACCTTTCAATTACATTCCTTGCACGTGAATGACGAAGATTAAACAACTCCTTGTAATTTTGAGGGGTGTTTCCAATCCTCTCTTTGAGGTGATATCTAGTCCCTCTATACGGTGCTAAAAAACCAGGGCCATTTGTATATCCCGCATCCACAAGAAAATATTTTCCTACAATGATTTTCCCAAAATAAAGAAAAATTCAAATAGCTGCATTTGATCCATTAAATAAATAAGGTATCACCATATTCATAATGTTACCATTTGGAATTCGAAGACAGTTTTGACGGCGTAAAGCATCTCGCAATACTCGTGAATCTCCCGCATACCCTTCCCACCCTGGTAACGCATAAATGAACCTTAAATTTGGACCACAAACTCCTAAGACATTCGTTGATATGTCACCCTTTCTATTATGATATCTAGGCCTATCTTCTGCAGCAACTGTCACTGGAATATGTGTCCCATCAAATGCTCCAATTGCATTCTAAAAACATTAAAAAAAATTACAGCAACAATAACTACTTAAAATGGCTTATAAGTTGTCAAACAAATTTCAAACTTACCTAAAACCATTTCCATTTATTTGCATCTGGACCCTCTAGATTATAGTCATGAAACTTCAAATATTCCCGGCTCACTTTCATAACAGCTCGAAGGACATTATTGAATTGCCTACTTATTGTTTCTTTGGATCTACAATAACTAAAGTGCACTACTCTATATTTTAGGTTGTGAGCAAGGATATGCAAAAACATTGCGACAACTTCAGTTGTAGGAACATTTCTTGTCCTTACCAATTGCCCTTTCTCTTTTAAAATGTTACAAAGCTTAAAAAATGCCCCCTTACTAACTCTTAATTGTTCAATACAATCAAATTATGTTCCTCTATATAAACGATTTAGAAAATTGCGCCTTTCCAATTCTAAATTTCGAGCTGGTTCCTTAACCAAATATGTGTCATAATACCAAGTCATTGCACCTAAAAGCATAGTAACAACACTAACAACAATGAATGTTGTTTCCTCAAGCTCTCTCATCTCTTCATCATCTCTTTTACGTTTTCTTGAAGCTATCAAATCGTTGACTATACTAGTGTCCATTTCTGCTTGAAATCTAAACACAAGAAAATATGACTTGAAATCTGATTGAAAAAGCTTTCTATATGGTACTAGCCTATCAAAAAACAAGAGCAGTATCTACTCATTAACAAAAAGTCAATCACACACAAACCACAAGCTTACACAATGAAATAAGGCAATTATAACAACTTAAAATCCAAAAAAAAAAAAAAACTCTGAAATCAACAAGTTCTAACAACTTACACAGTGAAATCCATCAATTCTAATAGTTTAAATCAGAATAATAGTGAAATAAGTCAATTATAACAACTTAAAATCCAAAAAACTCTGAAATCAATAAGTTCTAAGAGCTTACAGAGTGAAATCCATCAATTCTAATAGCTTAAATCAGAATAACAGTGAAATAAGTCAATTATAACAACTTAAAATCCAAAAAACACTGAAATCAACAAGTTCTAACAGCTTATACAGTGAAATCCATCAATTCTAATAGCTTAAATCAGAATAACAGTGAAATAAGTCAATTATAACAACTTAAAATCCAAAAAACTCTGAAATCAACAAGTTCTAACAGCTTACACAGGGAAATCCATCAATTCTAATAGCTTAAATCAGAAAAACAGTGAAATAAGTCAATTATAACAACTTAAAATCCAAAAAACTCTGAAATCAACAAGTTTTAACAGCTTACATAGTGAAATCCGTCAATTCTAATAGCTTAAATCAGAAAAACAGTGAAATAAGTCAATTATAACAGCCTAAATCAAAAAATTCTGAAATCAACAAACTGTAACACACGACTAGATCAATAAACACTAAGATATATCAATTATAAGCAAAAATGCATACCTGAGCTAGAAATCTGAAGAAGATGATGGATAATCGTATAGCAAGGTTGAGAGAATAACACGGCAGCGAAGATGATGCGATAATATGTATGCAATTGCAAAGATGATGCCAGGAGAGAGAAGCACACGACGAGGAGGAGAGAGAGTCACCACGGCGGCGGCGAGGAGAGAGATGCACGATGAAGAGAACGAGAGAGAAGCATCGCGGGAGAAGAGAAGAGAGTGGTGTGAGAAACGTGTGATAAAAATAGAGAATTGTGAAATTTTGGTAATTTAGGTGTTATTTTAAATCCTTCAAATTTTGCAAGAGAAAAATTCTTTTCTAAATGCCTTGAATTTTAAAAATGAAGTAAATATTTGTCCAAACAGTGGAATTTAGTCCAAGTCAATTTAAATACTCTAAAAAATTACATTCCCTCGTTAAAATACTCTATCCAAAACATTACATTATCTCAAAACATTCCCCCATCCAAACACACTCTAAGAGTCTAACCAAAAACATTTTAGATAAAATGAAAGTTATCGTTGACTTTAGAGATATTATCTCATCGGAAGAGAGTATTTTGATTAACAAAATCCAAAAGACTATTTTAAAAGGGTTATTATAAATGGAGATGAACTTAACTCTCCACGGATGAAGGTGACTATTACCCTTTTCGAGAAAATCCTTACCCACCGTGTTCGCATTTCTTCATCCACCCTCACTCTCGTTCGCTCACGTTTACACGACCCTCACCCACAAAACCCTATTTTCTTCAACCTCTCTCTCTCTCTCAACTCCTTATCCTCTCACAAATATCAACTCAACTCTAACCAATGTAGACAGATCTTTGTCGATTGTTCGATTGTTCTTTACGCGTTTTCAAAGAGATGAAACAAAGCAACCTAACTTTTCCTTCTCTACCATTTTCAGATCAGATCGCAGAGCTTATGCACCGTGCTGCCATCTGTCGTCGCCGGAGATCATGCTACCATCAAAATAATTGCTTCTGCCGTTGCCACCGTAATTTCCTTGATTAATTTTAATAGTATTATAGTGTAGCCACCACATGCTCATCCTTGGTACGTGGAAGGATTGTTCCTCTGTACAAGAAGGTAGGTTAAATCATTATTGAATCTTTATCGTAATTGCATACAACAGAATGTATGTTAAAATTACAAATAAATTGTCCTACACCTCATTGACTTTATTTGTTATACAATACATATTTTTTCTGTTTTTTTAGGAATAAGTTTGACAGTGGATCAGTGGTCAATGTTAAAGTTCAAGGATATCCGAATGTATAGATGAACTTCTAGAAGCTAAAATAAGGCTGAATCATCTCTTGTAAAGTTATCCAACTCATTTCGAGTGGGCTTAATGATGTAGAGCAGCTAAGAGCCTCACAAAAGAAAAAAAGTTCAAAAGCCTATGAAATCCAAAAGAAAAACCAAACCTTTTCCTAAGGCTGAGAGATGTAAAGAGGCTTACAAAAGAAAAACTCTAGACGATAATCGGGTACCTCCACGTTCTAAATGACCTATGATCCATGAAGGGTGTTAGTTATATGTATGAAGGGTGTTAGTTATATGTATGCTACTATACCGCACTCAAGGTGCACAGGTACATTCATCGAAGTATTTCTTTAGTTTTTCTTTTAAGCGTCCTTATATTTTATGCCGATGTTTTAT
This sequence comes from Medicago ruthenica, assembly GCA_018208015.1. Classification (NCBI taxonomy): domain Eukaryota; kingdom Viridiplantae; phylum Streptophyta; class Magnoliopsida; order Fabales; family Fabaceae; genus Medicago; species Medicago ruthenica. Next base: position 63,553,209 of record CM031378.1, on the reverse strand, counting down.
TGTTGGTCCTAACTTTATTACGATATTGTATCTTTCTATTTTAGTGATTAATGAATAATAGATTTGAGAAAGAATATATACACGAGTATTGGTGAACATAATTTAATGCAAACAAACTCTTTGTGACAATATGTCAAACAGAGGACTTCACTTTATTACGAGAATCATACACGAGTACATCATAGAAATTCAGAGAAACAATGTTAATCTAGTTACAAGGTTCCTACTCGAGAATCAAGAGCTTGGCCTCTCCCTCCTAATTATTAATCCAATTGATTGAATCCTCCCTCCCTTGTCCAATAACTTCCCTATTTATTACATGAATACATAACTACCGCACATAACCATAATTGTCCTATACATGATCACACACAAATAAAAGAATATATTATAGTGAAGGAAATAAGTTACACAATTTTTGCTGAGATGCTTTTGCGGATATTATTTTTATTGATTAGTGTAAACATGTTATTTCTATCTCCTATGTTCTATCACATAGGCTTATAGTTCATACGGTCAAGTGACTAGATGTTAGGTAGAAGGTATATTGATACGTGCATTGGGTCAATCAGATAATGAAGGCAGAAGGTATATGGATATATAATGAAGAGAATGAGTTGAGTTTTATTTTCTTCTTCTTTTCTTTATTCTTTCTTTTCCTAACAGTTTCAATCAGATGATTTTCACATGGTATGCATGATGCTCATTTTCACTAGTTGGATGGAAGAGCAACAATGTAGAGTAGAAAATTGTTTTTTCATGCACTATATGCTATCTTGGCCATGTGATAGTGTGGAGCTGAATTTTTTATGTGCCCTGCATTATCATAAAGATGATTTCGTCTATGATTTTGTTTGAATATCATAAACATCTTGGTATGAATGTTCTACGTAGGAAAATGATCGACTTGGGACACATTCATGTCTCCAAATTCTACTCTAGTGACAGTCCTGGCCTCATTAGTATGGTACTTGCAATTGTTCATTCTTGAGGGAGAGGATATTGTAACAGAAAATAAATAGATTATTAGTTTATTTTAACATTAGTTTTATTTTATGTTAGTTTACTCTTATAGCCCATTTGAAATTGGGACTCTGTTTTAATAGAATATGATGATAAGCAAAAATATTGTGTTTATTTCTTTTAGGTTGGCAACATTGATGAGAATGGAATGATAACAATGAGGTATCCAAGCATCCGCAATATATTCCTAAGCCCACGCGAGGAGTTGCCTTTGTTATACTACAACTTAGCTATGGAAATGAATTCGGCTGTGCAATTGCTCGGGTGCATTTCTCTCGTGAGGATGTAAAGGAGGAAAGGGAGATTTGGAGGGTGTGTGAAAACCAATACAACTGTGACTTCCTTGATTAATCATGTAAGGTAACAAGGTTTCTATCTCAACTAGTGACACCATAACTTTGTTTTATTTTATTTAATGTATAGGCATCTACATTGTTACCATGTTTCTATGGGGTTTTGTGGTAAAGAGTTTTTCATTAGAAATTTCCTTTCTCTTCCCTATTGCAACACCATCATTAAACCTCATGGTCTTCCGCCAGCTACTAAGCCTTCAGTGAGGCATTGTGTTCATTTCTTCGGTTCTGCCTCTCTCTGCAATCTCACTGAAATAGTTATATTGTATTTTGAGTTCTTTCTTACTCTTCTCATATATAATAAAATTAATTATGTGGTGTTTTTTGGGTTCATTACTGAAATTGAATGCAATTGTATTTTGGAATTGTGGGTATATCTGTTAGTTCCCTATTACCTATAGATTTTGGTTAGTAAAATAGCATGTGTCTGATAAAGATATTCATTGTGCAGAAAACTTCTACATGAAGTCTTCATATGCTACTCACTACATGTAAGTAATTCATGTACCTTGCTTGTGGTCCGGCTGTTTCTATTTTACGAATTTTGTTTCAGATTTTGCTGTTGTATGGCTGGCTTAAACTTCACTGGTGAAATAAGTTTTTTTTTCTTAGGAAATAGAATGAAGGAAATGAGTTAAATTTTTTTTATTCTTTCCATTGTTTCTTTAACTAATAGTTTCAATCAGATGATTTTCGCGTGATATCCATGATACTGTTTTATGGTAATATATATATGGATTCATGTTTTTGGTCCCTACACACAAGTTGAACCTGGATTACCTCAAATCCCAAACACCTTCTTGAGTCACAAAATCATTCTGCAACTGCTTGAATTTGACATAATGTGTTTCACCTCTGCGCCAGGAGGTGATATAGGAGAACCTCCTTTAAATCCAAATAAAAAAACTTGGGTCACAAAGTTTAAGGACTTAAAATTGGTGTATGTAACACATTGTAAAATTCGGTTTACTGTTAGCCAGTCACATTTGTTGGATAAGTTATATTTTGTACCCCATTTATGGCTCATTGAAATCTTAGATAAGACTTCACTAGGACATGCATCATTATTATTGCTTGCTAGTGCTATTTCTTCTATAAAAATATTCTAGTAACATATCTTGTAGTTGACATGGCCATGGTTATCAAATCGAGTTGACCTGCTTTTCGAATTGTGAATCGAATCTTATTATGAATCATAAGATGCATTATGGCCAATACAAATATGACATTTTTTAGTAAAAACAACGGACAGTGACATATCAAAATTATAACCTAATATATATCATCAAAATAATTTAATAATGAAGTCATAACTCAAAAGACAAAATAATATTATTTGGCCATATAAAGTTGACAAGAAACAATGGTTGTGCACTAGGCCCAATTCGTAAGAATGAATCAGGATTCATCATAGTGAATCAATTAATGTATTGGAACTCAAGATGAGGTTCATGTTCAAAATAGATACACACTAAAGATTTGTATCAATGGAATTTAATTTTGTATTAAATTGTGATAGACTCGCAGGTACTTTTATATACTGATAACAATGGACATTGCGGCTTAATCTTCTTTATATTGCCGACATTTTGAGCTTAGAACAGTGTTGTTAAATAGCAGCTGTATATAGCGGCACTATATCACTATGGTATAGCGGAATTTAGACAAACCACTATTGTTTCGCGATACGCTATTTAGTACAAAATGTTGTCAAATGGATGGTATAGTGGCGCTATAGCACTATTGCTTAGCGGAATTTTAATGATCCGCTACTTTCCTTTGTCTGAGATTGACAACACCGACTTAGAATTACATTAACTGCATTAGCTTGGCATTACTCTTCTATCTCTAGAGATACAAGAACGATAGTGAAACAGGTGTACAGATTGGTTTAATATTGCTTGATATATTCAAGTTTTTCATTTTTCTATTTCTTTCCATCTGTTTTTTAACCTTTAAAACTTGTCTTTACCTCAATTGGTAATTTGATTTCATGGTATGTTAGTTTACTTGTAATGATATTATATAGAGTTTGAAATTTGTATCCTGATATTTTTTCACTGATTCATCTTTCAGACATTAAGGCAGAGTGTCCTCTTTTAGATATGTGAAGGTGCTGCACAGCTTACTGCACACAGAGGGAGCTCTCATCAGGCACTCCCTCTTAAGTTATGTAAGGAGTACAAGATGTCTTTTTAGCTGGCGTCGAGTACTAAGTTGGATGCTTAACAGATTCTTTAGCGCCTTATTAATTTTCTTCTGCACAAAAGTGATGGAGCTCCAAGTCTTTGATCATGACAGAATAACCTCCGGAAGATATATAGTCAGAACAACCATTTACACTTGTGTAGTTTGGGTTGTAAACTTGCAACTGACATAGCTATCAATTACTTCACCTTGATCCAACATTTTTTCATCTAGGGTTCCATATTTTTTTCTGGTACATTTTTCTCTTAATATATGGAGCATGCCATAAAAATGTTTGGAAAATGCTTACAAAGTCTTCTTTGAAGCTCTTGCTCATTCGCCTTTCAATTGGATAGTGACATTCTTTGTGGAGATCTCAACCCTTATACCATACTTCTCATACAAAGCAATTCAAATGGGGTTCTTTCTGTTGTATCACAAAATGGTACAGTTGATAAGTTATGAAGGGAATACCAAGGATCTTGAATACTGTGATAGGGTGCTGCAAAGATCGTTGCAGCCAATGACTGGAGGTTCAACAACTCGCTTAGCTGCCAACGAAAACCAATTGTCGGACAAAAAAGTATAGTTTTATACATGAAACAGTTTAATTGTCTTTGCACATAGTCATGGAATTGCTTGATAGTCTGGTGCATGAAACCAACATTTGGCTTTGATGTTAGGAGGAAAATAAACTGCATATCCTATTTCGTATATACCTTTTATATCACAGGTAGAAGCTGTTACTATTTGTATTGAGGCAAGATTTATTTATGGGATGGGAAAGAGCTGTTTTCTTTTGTAAAGAATAGAGCAGTGTTGTCATGTGTTCTTGAAAATTTCATTTTTGTGCAATAACATAACTATTTTCAAATTACACAATTTTTATTTTTTTTATCTAATGGATGAAGAGGTCCGTGATGAATCATGAATGGATGGATGAAGAGTCTTAAAAAAGTCTGAAAAATTGATCAATCGGGTTACTCATTTTCTCACATTCTAATGAAAATATAGTTGGTTGAGGTACATTTATGGGTATACATTTTCTTTTATCTACAATTGGACTATATAATCACCACTTTTAATCTTTTGGTAATCAAATCAAGTTTTCAAAAAGAAAATGGAAGGTTTTGAGTTTTGACCATCACCTAAGAATTAGAAGAGATAAGTTTTGAAGAGCTTGAGCTGAGACGTTTAAGCACCGAGTCTAGCAGATTATTTGTCGTCTACATGTTATTTTGCATTTTTTTTAAGGAACCTGATAGTTTGCTTAACAAGTAAGAATACCACACATACTTGGAAATTAAGTATAACTAACGGAACGAAGACAATGCAATGACGACTATTACTTTTTTCATCCAATATTCTCCGGTTTTTTTTTTCTTTTCGAAAATGCTTTTGGGGTTTTCAAATTATATAAAATCTGAATACCCGTTTTGTACACCCTCTTGTGGCAAAAATTCACGAGAAAAATAGATCGAATTATATAATTTTAACTGTATCAACATAAAGACCGAGTTGGTTTGTGACAAATATAACTATTTTAAGAACCATACTAACCATCATATACCCTCTTCTTGAGTTTCATGTCATTGTTAGCTCGGCCAGAAAATCCGGTCTCAGGTTATTTGACCGGATTGCTCTAAAACTTGGTCAGAAAATCAGAAAAAAAAAATCAAGGAACAAGACTATCATAGAAAAAACTTCTTATAAAACTTCGCCCCTCAAAATTCAAAATTATATCGTTTAAACTAATTTTTTAATTTTGAGCGGGACTCTCTAAAACCAACCACCTTACTTTACTCCTTCTGCAACACCATCACATCAAACCTCAATCAAAATCAAGCCTTCCCTTTGCCTGAAGGAAGAGAGAGAAATTGATAATGTTGTGTTTGCAGTCTCTCAACAGTCATCACCCTTCCTGAGTTACTTCATTCAAGCAAGGTACATTGTGTTGTTCACTTCTTTGACTTCTCTTACTTTTCCTCGTAGCTATATGTGTGTGTGTGTTTTTTTTTTTTGAATACTTGTATTCTTGAATTCTTTTTCCCTTCCTCTTGTATTCTTTTTTGGTAGAAAATATAATGAATGAGTTTATTTTTCCTATTCACAAAATCATTTTTCAAATCTTTGAATATTGATCATGTAGTAAGAAGAGTAGATTGGCGGGAGGATAGTCGGACTACTATATACAAAGTTAGACATAAAAAAACTATAAGAGAAACTATTAAGGAAGATCTAGAGATCACTACTAGAAAAATCCGTTTTAGTGAGGGTATAACTCTGTCACTAAACTACTATAATTCCGTCACAAACTAATTTAGTGACGGATTTTGTGACGACCAGCAATCCGTTCCGAATTTTGGCCTTGCTAAATATTTGAGGGATTTTTGATTCCATCACTAATTGATACGGATAAAATCCGTCACTAAAAATGTAAACCCGTCACTAAATATGAAGCAGAAATGTGCTGAAAATTGGACAATTCCCTCACTAATTAGTGAGGGATGTGTGTTCCCTCTCTAATAGCGAGGGACCATTTCTTTCCTTATTCACCAATATTTCCGTCACTAATTAATGACGGATTGGTTTTCCCTTTCAAATTGTGAGGGTATATTTCCTCACTAATTGTGACGAAACTGAATTCCCTCACAAACTACAACCTATGGTTTAATGATGATTTTGTTTCCGTCACTAATTAGTGAGGAAATTCAAAGCATTATTGATTTAATGTTCAATTTCATTAGTTGATGCGATGAGTGGCGAGCTTAGTGTTTGAGAAATAGGTGGGCTAGGAGTAGAGTGGGGAAGTTGTGTATTTGTTGTTGTATGAGATGTGGAAGGATTTGTTGCTCGCCCAACAATAGCGTGTGATGGAGTAGTGGCAGCCATACCTCTCCCAGATGAAAGTGTGGTACCCCTACCTCTCCTACCTCTACTGATACCTCTTCCTCCTCCCGTCAGAGTATCATTGTCTGCCATCTATATATACATATAAAAAAAAACATATATTTGTCAGAAATAATAATAGACGCACAAATAATAATATTTTCATTGAATATGCATAAGAATAACACGTCAAAATCAAAATAATACAAAAAAAAAAATACATGTGTGCCACTTTCAACTTAATTTGGCTCATTGACTTAGTTTGAATCTATATCTTCATAATTTTCTTCATCTTCATCTTCCTCCTCCTCCCCCTCATATTCATCTTCCTCTTCCTCCTCCTCCTCCTCCTCCTCCTCCTCATCCTCAACAAAGAGTTTGGCACTTCTCCTCAACAAAGAGTTTGGCACTTCTTCTGCTACACCATTAATGTCAACAAGGCATTGCTGAAAATCATCATTTGAAACAACTATAGGTAGTGTATTAACATCATCATCTTGATATGCATCTGTTGTTTGCTGTAATTTTCTTTCCATAATTTGAATGTTATTGCGTGCCTTGGTTTTTATGACACCTAGCCAACCTTGTTGCCCTTCAGGAAAAGATGTAAAGTAAACTTGATCTGCTTGTTGGGCTAATATAAAAGGATCATAATTTTGATATTTTCTAGATTTTTCAACATTGCCATAGTTATCCCTCTTTGTCCCTTGAGAGCTAGGATCAAACCAATCACATTGAAATAAAACCACCTTCTTTGTAGGGTGACCGGTGTACTCTAATTCGACAATGTCAGTCAAAACACCATAGTAATCATTTTCTAATGAATCTAATTGCCCTCCTCGAACACATACATTGGAATTGGTTGTACTCATCCCTTCGTTTCGAGATTTTGTCACAAACTTGTAGCCATTAATAACATAACTATGCCACTTGATAACATTTCTAAGAGGGCCCCATGCCAAACTCGTTAACAGCACATCATTTATATCATTCCTTGAATCAAGCACCTGCATTAGGCAGTGCAGAAAAGGAAAAACCACAACCTCTACCGTCTCTACCCACTGTCAGTAGTAGTAATAACAACAACAATGATAATAAAAAGACGAAGAAGAAAAAGTAGAAGAATAGCATCAACAACAACAGCAGCAGCATAGTTAGTAGTAATGACAGTGGGGAGCAAGGCAGAATGGATGGAAACGCTGTGAATGATATTCAGAGTAACATATCTAGCAGTGAAAATTCGTCATCGGGCGTATCAGGAAGAAATTATTTGCAAATTTACCCCATCGAAATTGAACAAGTAAAATTACTTCTCTTTGATTGGAAAACAAACCTACACTAAGTGAAAATCGAAAACTATTAAATAGTTTAAGATAAAGGAAAAATGGTCAATTTGATGATGACAATAAAACAGAGAAAAACAAAGTAATCATTAAAACGCAAGTGGCAAAACACAAGATTATCCAAACATAAGATAGCAATTCAGCCCTCAGATATCGTTAGATTGGTACTTTTTCAACATCCCTAAAAGTCCCTCAACATCCAAGAAGGCAGTGCACACACGACACAACCTCCACCATCTCGACCCACTGTCACTATGAATAATAATAATAATAATAATAATAATAATAATAATAATAATAATAATAATAATAATAATAATAATAATAATAATAATAATAATAATAATAATAATAATAATAATAATAATAATAATAATAATGTTGATGATGAAGATGAAGATGATGATGATGATGGTGACAAGTAGAAGAAGATTAAGAAGACCATAGTGATGGCAGTTTGAAGAGAGGCAGATAGGACATAAAGGCTTAAATATTATTCAGAGTACCATACCTTAACAAGCATTCATCATTGGGCACATTGAGAAAACAGAATAGGGATTTTTTCGGGAGGGACTTGAGTAAGCATAATAGGCAGTCATCAAATGAAAAGTCAAAAGTAGCAATAAACAACTTAAAGAAGTACTCAAAATTTCAAGATAAAAGAAGTAGAAGAGTATATATGCTGATGGAAATAGTACATTGGAAAATAAAGTAATTAATAAAATATGGTTGCCTAAATACGACCATAATTAAAAGGATGCCTAACTTAGCCTGCCAAGTAAAATCTATTAAGCATAACCAGAACTATAGATTGAGAATAAGAAATGAAAAGTTAAGATTCTATATTAGAACTAAAAGTACAATATCAGACCATTGTTGTTAATAGCAAATAGCACACTTATAGAGTATATTTCAGCCCTTATGTGAAACAAAGGGAACGATGGATTAAGCTTCAAATATTTGATAGCAAAGAGCCAATACATAACCTAAAACAGTGTGAAAAGTCAGCAAAAGAAGATAACCAACAGTGTAAGACATTCAAAAATCTAATCTAAAACAAGTCTCATACTACCAATCTTCAACAAAATCAAAGTTATATAATCCCAGTTTCAACATCAATCATTCAAAATACAAAATTAAACAACAATAAGTTCCCTATCTAAGTTCAATCAACAGAAAACAAGAAACTTTCACCATTGTAAAACTTATGATCAAGAACATTAAGATTATTCAACAAAAAATTACTAAAAAAAACAGAATTTAAAGGAATTGAAGAAAATTACATACCTAATGAGATTTTTGGAAGTGATCCTGGGAGCCTTAATAGCAGCACCGTGAGTTCCTGGACCCCTACCACAACAACAGCTGAAGCGGCGGGAAAAATGCGCGGGCAGAAAACGCTCGCTAGACAGTAAAGTCGCCACCGAAGTTTTATTTTTTGAAAAGGGGAACGTCGATAAACCCCTTTGAGAACGAGAACAAGGTCATCGCAACCAAATTCGGGTTCGGGAATCGGTTATGCGAGGGGAAGGTATTAGCACCCCTCACATCCGTTGTACTCAACGGGAACCATTAATTAATTAGCTTTCAAAATGTGTTAGTTTCAAAAAAAATGTTTGTAAAAAATGGAAGAGAAAGAAAAATGATTTAAAGACTAAAAATGAAATTTTTTATTAGGGTGCTTGACAAGAGTTTGATCTTGCTCCTACGTATCTCCCGGTGCGATGGAGAATTCAAAGCTACGTAGTTCTTTGGTAGAAAATGTTTGTGTGTTGATTGATTTTATTTATGAAAATGGTTTAGTCGCACTTGGGCGAAAAAGTTTGCTTTAGAAAAAAAGACGGATTCGCGCTTGGGCGATGGTATCCGTTTGAAAACGCGCATGGGCGTGAAAGAAGTTTGAATAAAAGAGCGGACTCACGCTTGGGCGATGACATCCGTTTGAAAACGCACATGGGCGTGAAAAAAAGTAAAGTTAAGTGGGTTGAGATTGATTTTAAGCGGAGGACGAATATCCGAAAAGTGAAGTGTCTACCTCGTTTCCGGATATTCGGGGAAGCGTCGGGTGTCTACCCAAGTTTTCCTTTTTCGCTCACATGCAGGAAAAGAAACAAAAGTGTTTGATTATTTTTGTTTTATTAAAAGCTTAATCGAAGGACGAATACTTTGAACGTAGCCGAGACGGGGATCTCGCGTTCCGCATTCGGGGAAGCGTCGGGTGTCTACCCGAGTTTTCCTTTTTCCGGTCGATTGAACCCTTAATATTTATTTTCATTTACAAAAAGAAAATTGTTTTTTATGTTTTGGTATATTGAAAATAGAATGATAACTTGATAAAAAATGAAATAAAAAAAACATGAAAAGACTAAAGCATTAATGCTCAAAATGAAATTAAGTGCGATAAAAATAAGCTAAACGCGAGAGAAATAAACAAACGATATTGAATCAAAATGAAAAGGTTTTTGTTTTTAGATTATGAATTAAACTAAGAAAAATGAAAAATAATGCAATGCATATTTAAACATTTTGTTCCTAATGTATATGCTAATGCCATAAAAAAAAATGCAAAATAAAAAGAACACATAGAAATAAAAACAAAAAAAAATAAAATGCATGTGTAATATGATAGGTAAATGAATGAGATGTTAAAAATAAAGGAACAAATAAAAAGGAAAATAAATTGCAAAGAAAAAAAAATAAAAGAAATAAAATAGGGAGGTGTAAACGTAAAACTGGGGGGTGCAGGAAGTGAAAAATAAATCAGATTAAAAGAAATAGGCCCAAAATGCATTGGGCCAACGCGAGTTGATCTGGGCCGTCTGATTAATCAGATGGCCCTGATCTGATCACAAGGGGAAAAGGCCTAAGCCGTATGATGTAAATCAGGTGGTCTGAGGAACGAGGGTGTACGCTAAAGCGTACACCCACTCACACTGAATCAGGGAGGGGTATTTAAACCCTTTCCCTTCTCATTTCTCTCATTTCCCATATTCTTTCTCTCTCCTTCTCCTCTCATTCTAACCGAACCCTCTCCTTCTCTCTCCCTTCTCTCTAGTGCTCGGCCACCGGTGAGTTTTCCGGCGTGGTGGCCGCCGGCCTAGGTGGCGGCGCCACCGCGCCGGAGAGTAAAAAACTCTCCTTTTCTAAAAAAAAAAATCTATTTTTCTCACACCCTTTTTTCTTCTCTTCTCTATTCCAAGCTTATTTTTCCCAAAATCTTTCTAAAAATCCTTAGATCTAGGTTTCAAAAACTATAAAATAAATACCTTTTTTTTTTGTTTTGTGTTCGGTTTTGGTGTGTGTTTAGCTTGCTGTATGCGTGTTTGTTAAAAAGGGGGGGACGTGTGTGTTGCGTTTTTGGGTGGCTAGGCCGTGTGGGTTGTGTTCGTGTTTGTGCTGCTGGGTTTGTACAAGTGTTTGTGTGTGCGTGTGTGATGAGTTAGTGCTGGGTTGGGGTTTGTGTGGCTTGGTTGTTGTTGTTTGCGTGTTGGGGTCGTGTAGTAGGTGTACTGGGACGTGTTGGGTTGTGATGTGTTGTGTGCGTGTGGCTGTAGCTGGTTTTTGTGTTATCGTTGTGTTCTGTGTGATGAGTGCTGCGTGCGTGTAGCTAGGTGAGGGTTGGTGTTGCGTTTTTGCTGGATGGGTTTTTGAGGGTGGTGGTTCGGTTGGGATGTTATGAGTTTGTGGTTGAGTTGGGTTGTTATGAGTTTGTGGTGTTGCTGGAAAATCTGTTTGATTCCAAAATTTCTTCTTCTTTCTTGCTGGGTTTTTCTTCTCATTATATAGGCATAAGTGTGATGATTAAAAATGGGACAGAAGCCTTTGCCTTGTCAATTTGGTGAAGGTTTTGTGTAAATTTTTGAACCAAAGGAACAGAAAGAAAACAGGAAAAGAAAGGGATGGGACGCTGCAGCAACAGTGTACAGTATACACTGTACACTGTAGTGATTTGACCTCAAAAATAAAAATAAAAAAGAAATAAAATAAAATTTAAAAAATTAAAAAAAATGATAATAATAAAAAAGGAAATAATTAAATAGTAATAATAATAATCATAATAATAATGAACAATAAATAGTAATAATAGTGATAATAATAATAATAATAAAAATGGAATAAATGAACAATAAATAAAAAAAAAAGATAACAAATGACCCTAAAACGAACCAAAAAAATGAGGTATTTTAAAATATCTCCCTGCCGAAATTTCGTCCGAAACGACGAGAGTTTTCGGCTTAAAAGCACGAGAAAAAAACAAAAAATAAAAATGGGTCAAAAAATGGGGTATGACAACAGCACAACATATTAGTTCCTCTTTTAACTCTCTTTTAACTATATACTAGTACACATTCCATTGTGTAAGTGTACGCCGCTGAAAATGATAGATAGATAGATAGATTGTGCAATTCAAATAACTGAATCTCAGCAATGCTTGGGATTGGAAGCCAGGATATAATACTAAACCACAATCCATACAAAATGAAGATAAGATTGGATGATCCCTCAGCAAACAAGCATCATTGAGGAATCATATTAACAAAGATACTCCAAATGTCTTTACGCTGATCACACATTTAAATGACCAGAGGAAACTCAACAAAAAGCAAGCCAATGCACTTCACATAATATGAAATCTATTTCACCAATTTTATTAAACCCGGCAAGTTTTTATTCAATCATTTCAATTTATTTTTTAAAATTAAAACAAGTTTATTCCATGTCTCTGTCATTGGCACAACAGAGAGTATTATTGTTTATGTCTGTATCCTGCTTCCTCAGCCCTCAATAACATGTTCATCAACAACAACAACATAAGGAATATGAACCCAAGGTGCATAAGAAATTCATTGGACACACATTTAATAAGTTAGTTCCTCTTTTTTTATTTTTTCACAGTCTCGAAATTAAATAGCTATAGTAAGAAGAGTTAGCAATGAAGTAAATATAGAGTAACTCAAGAAACTGCACAAACACAAGACATTCAAAATACAAAATTGAAAATCAAAATCAATAACAAACAGAAAGAAGGGTTTGGATTCACCTATTTCAGAGCAACTTCACTTATTCACTTTTGGATTCAGAAATGTGAGTGAGTTCCGTGTCTAACTCCGTAACAAACGTTTACCTCATCAATTTTCCGAGGGATTTAGTGACGGAATTTTTGTGAGGGAATTTTTGTAACGGATAATTAACCCATTCCGTCACTAATGTTTATCAACTTAATTTTTATGGTGAATATGAAAATCCGTCTCAAAAACCGTCACAATTAGTGAGGGAATTTTTTCCCTCCCTAAAATCCGTCTCTAATTTGCGTTTTTCTAGTAGTGGATAAATGAGTTAGATCGAAATATGATTTATGATAGTCAGACTACTATAGGCGTAATTTGATTCATGTAGCCAACGCTACTATAATGCTTGATTATTATTGTTGTTGAATATTTATAGCCATAGTAGGTTTTGATGTTTCCAGTGTAATCGATATAGCTTATTTGGAGAACCTTCTTTGCATTCAGATTAAAAAAGCTTAGGTCACAAAGTTGAAGGACTGAAAATTGGTTTATGTAACATGTTTTAAAATTGGGTTCAGTGTTAACCAGTCACATTTGTTTGATATGTTATATTTGTTGGATAAGAAGCATATACCTGATACCATTGCTTATATTTTGTTATACAGAAACTACAAAATGCGGACAAATGACAAGAACCTTGTTGAGATTATAGGTACGGAAGATGCAGTTCATTAAATTCTTATATTATTTTTGTATTTGTATTCAAATTCAATTGATAGATTTGTCTATGGTAACATGGCTTTATCTATCCATTGTAGACACCACAACGGGAGAAACAAAAAAACAAAAAATGAGAGCAAAACAGGTTTGGGAAATGGATAAAAAATTTAAGGTTAAGGTGATGATTGATAACGGCGGAGTAGCAGGACCAAATCATTGTTGGTGACTAGATTTCTCGGTGAGGTTGCTAGGAGGAAAGATTATCTTCCAATAGACGTCAACGAATGGTGTCTAATGCCAAGGCCAATAAAAGATAGATTCTGGGAACTTATTGAGGTAATGATGTGTGTTTCCTATCTTTTATATTTTTGTATTTTTTTTACTCATTAATAAAATGATATTGGATTCAATGATAATTCTGAAGGCCAAGTTCAGTTTTGATTATGATGCTGGCGAGTATTGGGTTTTGAAGAACTTAGCTGATCTAAGTTGGAAGTGCTGGAAGTAGCATTTGAGAGAAAAATACCTTAAATTAAACAGGACGAAGGAGGAGATACTTGAAAACACTCCTGATGATGTAGATAAGGTTCAGTGGTCAAAATTTGTTGATCACTACCTAAGTGATAGAATGAAGGTATCACATTATAGATTATTTTTTAAACTTGTTGTACATATTCTAGAAAGGTTAACATGCAATGATTCTTTTGTTTCCTTTGAGAAATATAGGAAGTAAGTGAAAAGAATACTGCAAAACATAAAAAGCTTATGATCAACCACACTGGAGGTACTAAGAGCAATAAAAGAATAGCACATGAAATGGTACGTTTCAATGTGTAAAATCATAGTTTGGCAAAAAACATATTTTTGCAAATTTAGTTTCATGTGGGTTGCCTACCATACTCTTAACTTTTTCGTTGCTTCAATATAATGATGATAGGAGGCAAAATTGAAAAGGCGTGTTTGTCGAGCTGAGGTAATGGTAAAAACTTGGCGGAGGAAAGATGGAAGCTATTCAACTGAATATGCTAGAAAGACTGCTGTAAGTTGTATATATTTTTTACCCAATTGTAGGTACAAATGAAGAGTGACTTACACCAGTTTGCATTTTTAAAAGAACTTTCCCAATCGTGTAAATGAAAACATATTCATTGTTGTTTTCACAAACAACTCTGAAATTTGGCTACTTAAAATATAATTTTAACATGCAGTGTATGATTATATTTTCCTAGCACTTATGCTGCATATATGGTCTGTTGCAGAGCATGTACATGTGCAATGGGAAACATAAACATATAAATTGGACGCCGGAGCAGGTTGTCTTTCAGTGTACGACTGCTGCTTAAGATCGGATGCCATTTGGGTTTTACACACAATTCCTTTGCCAATATTATAGCAATCATATAGTTTAGCCATAGCCTTCAACACCATGACCAGTGGGGAACAACACATCTTGAATTCCTGCTTATATCTTTTAAGGAGATACATTCGAATTAATCATGTCTTTCACAAATTATGCTCCAAAGAAATCGTTGGCACAAACAGCTAATTGTGTCTAAGACATCTTATCTTTATCAAAGGTTCACAACTATTTGGTTTTCCTTCTCATCAGCAAGGAGTGTATAATAAACAAAATTGAAAATTTCTTTACAAATAAAGATGCTTTTGCATTTTCATCAAATTAATTTGAAGTGCTATTTGACTATAAGCAACTGATCAAACTATGGCATTGGATTGTGTTTCTGGCATGCAAGTTCTCATTCACAATATCAGCAAAATTCAGAAACTGTTGTAGCAATTTTGCATTTTTGCATTTTTTATCTCTTTCAATCACACTCTCTTTTAATTTATTTTTATGTTTTTGGAGCAATCTTATCCTAGGCACTAATTACAAAATTTCTCCTTTGTAATATAATTTGTTCTTTTACTTACACACATAAAAGACATTAAGGTAGTATCCAACACAGAGATGATTGTACCTTTCAAGGTTGAAAATACATCTGACATCAAAAATGATTTTTTAGCTTGTGGTGTGATTGAAATTGTGATTTTTATGTTTCTTTTATTTTTAAGTTGTGATTTTTTTTCTTTTTTATTATTATTAAAGATATAGTAAATTATAGATTATGAATAAGTTTTATTTTGCCATCTAAGTTTTATGATTCAAGGTGTAATTTGCACATAAGTTATAAAGTTGGAGGGGATATTTGCATATAAGTTACAATTTCAGAGGGTAATTGACAATTTACTCCTTTTTTTTTTCTACACTAAGGAATTATGTAATGGCTCTTGTTCACTGTACTAGAGTCATATAGCTTCTTGTTTATGAGCAACAACCTAACAATAAATTTATCACATCTCTGAACTATGCCGCAAACATTTTGGTTTTAATTAAGTTGGCTATATATTGTTTTTGCGTAATACATTAAAGTTTGGTTAATTCATGAAACATTATGTTGAGTAGGGTTCATAAGCACATAAGAGGGGTAAGGGAGTTGAGCTAAGAAAAGAACTTTGTTAAATTATTACAATGTTGTAGTAAGAGACTAAGAGAGAAAGTCAGGTCAAACATTTTCTTGCGTGGATGATTTCTAGGTACACTCTCTTTTAGTCTTTATTTCAAGGTACACTCATAAAAGGTGTACTAAACTATTTTTCAATTTACATAACTTTCTCCCATGAAATTCATACGAGAGCTACTTCTACCCTCTACCATTTTTATAAAAAATTACACCCCTTGAATTTACCAATTTGAACGATAATAAAATATCATTTTCTCACATCTTGATTGGTAAATCAGACAAAAAAAAAAAAGTGTTCGTAGTCCGTTCAGATGGGTAGTAGTTTGAGAGGAGTGCTGTTTTTTTGTTTTAGAAGATCCAAAGCGGAATAAGTATTCATCAATTTGTTTTTATTTTTTTCTTTATATAAAGAAAAGTGTGGGTGAGTTGGATCCAAGAGCTCACCGAAAACATAATAGACCTCAAAACTTAAAAGTACTTACAAAGTTAATTACAAATTGTCTTCAAAGGACTAATCTTGGTAACGAGGATTGTGGTTACTCTCTTATGGAATATAAACAAACTTCTTACCAACTAGATCAATCTAAACCACGCATGGACATCCATTTGTTTCAATGTGTTATGAAATGCATTTATCACATTAATATCGTTTTTTTTCTTTCAAAAAGAAGGCAAAGCCCACAACTTAATATAGTTCTAGTCGTTACAAATACTAACAAAGACGGATTTGTTTAAAATTTAACAGTTTCATAAATCATTTTGGAGCATCCATAATGCGTGGACTAGATTGATATTATCTACAATTTCAAGAATCAAATTTCATAAGGGAACAAAAGAATCAAATAGTTTGTTTAATTTGTTTCCTTTCCCCAAAAAAATAAAATAAATCATTTCCTCATTGTGTATCACCTACTCGTTGCGTTGTTTCATCCTCTCTTTATTAGTCAATTATCAATTATATATATTTCATCTACTTGTATGCATGAAAAGTCTTCAAAGTCAATTATATATTTCATCTACTTGTATGCATGAAAAGTCTTCAAAGTCAATTATATATTTCATCTACTTGTATGCATGAAAAGTCTTCAAAGTCAATTATATATTTCATCTACTTGTATGCATGAAAAGTCTTCAAAGCTCTAGCAAGTTGAAAAATAAACAATAAACGCTGGTAAATAACAAAGAAACCGTCACATTCATTTCTAAATTCTAATTAACAAATTTAGATCAATAACAACTGCATTCATAAAAACTGATTAGATATATACAAATTACATTTACAACAATTAGTAGTCAACTTTCATGTCAAACATATTTGATTATGTTTTTCAATTCTTTTTTACGGTTCAACCATTTTTTTTTTTAATCTTTTTCTTCCTCCTTAACACCAACAACCTAATAGAATTAGAAAAAAAACAATAAAAGGTTTCAGAAATCAAACCCCATGATTTAACTTTCATCAAGAAGGTTGATTAATCATATATCTATTGCACCTTAACACCAAGAAAATCAGCAGCTGATTTAGCCATAATGGTAGCAAACTCATTGAAACTAATAACACCATCACCATTGCTATCTGCTTCGGCCATCATATTAGCAAGCTCATGGTAGGTTAGAGGATGGCCCATCTTTGCCATGGATCCGGCAAGCTCAGCCGCGGTGATGTAACCGTTACCATCGCGATCAAACGAGCGAAAAACCTCCAAAAGCTGTTCTTGATTGATGAGAACATTTTCATTCATGTCGGGCATAATAGCATTAACAAGCTCGTCGAATTCGATGTATCCGTTGTGATTGTTGTCCATGTTATTGAGTAGGGCATAAAGTTCATCGCCGGTTGGTTTAATGCCGAGGGACCGGAGGAGCGCCGCGAGCTCGAGGTGGGTTAGGCTGCCGTCGGAATCCATGTCAAAACGCTTGAATATGTCGTTTAATTGTTTGATTTGATCATCAGTTTGGAGCATTGACATGGTGGTAGATTGGTGAAGGCCTAAGCCTTGAGGAGGAGAGAAAACTGATAGATAGATCTAATATTATTTTTTTTGTTTATGTTAATGTTTTGGTTTTGATGTTTTTGAATGGTGGTGTATTTTTTTTGTTTCTTTTCTTTGGCGATGGAGATAATGTAGGGTTTGAATTGGGTGTATTGTTATGTGCTAGGTGTGACAATGATATATTTGATTGGTAATTTGGAATGGTTCAAAGGGGTTGAGAGAAAACGCGTCTTCGTTGGTTAAATCATAAATGCGTCGTAATAAAACCGAATTTGAGTCATAAAGGAATATTAAATGAATACTATGATAACGCAAGTCAAGGATGAACCATGGCCATGGATTGGATGAGTAATTTGCTTTTCACCAATTTTGTTGGGAACTTTTTTTTTTTTTTGAAGAAAATTTTGTTGGGAACATCCTTTGCGTGGAAAGAGCTATGTTTAGGTAAAGATTTTGGACTAAGGGTAAATTATGTCCATTTGCTAAAATTAATATGGTTGTTCCGCCGTGAGTTTAGTTTAGGTCATACTAATAAAAATTGGCTCTTGTTAACGAGTGCCCTGTGACACTCTTTACGCATTCCAAAAGAAGAAATTATTTCATAAAAAAGTCAAATATTTCAATTTCCAATACATTAATTACATAAATTTTCAAAAATAGTTACTCCCTCCGTTCCTTTTTAATTGTCACTTTTGAAGAAATTTTTTGTTCCTTTTTAACTGTCACTTTCAAAGTTCAATGCAACTTTAAATATTGTTTTACCAATATTATCCTTAGTTATTTATTACGGAGAGAGAAATATATGAGATGATATATTAAATGAATAAGGTTATTATAGTAAAAATATAAATTATTGTATCAAAAGTAGTGATATTTATAGTTTGTCTTGGTTTGTGTAAAATGTCAAAATGTGACAATTAAAAAGGAACGGAGGTAGTACTATTTAAATGTCTTAAAGAGTGCCCGGGGGCACTCGTTAACATTTCCCATAAGAATTGGGTCTGAAAATTATTGGTCAATATATGTTGACCCACGCATTACACCGATAAATTAATTAACTAATATATTTGTTTTTAGAGGGAAGAAATTCATTGTTTTTCATTAGCTATCAAAAACAAAATACATGACGGTACATTATCATAAATGTGAGAGCTAGCATGAGATGGGGCTACATGTGCTAATTCATGAGTGACCTCATTAGCTTGCCTCTTATTGAACTTGACATGAGTTCTGAAAACTATTAGCAAACAACTGTCTACAAGCATACATAATACAACCAAACTCGCTATTATCCTCTACATTTGACTTAAAATGATCTACAACTGTCTTGGAGTCCAGAGCGAAGTCGACATTATCATACTGAAGATCTGCCATCCACTTCAGCACCGTATGAAAACTAACGGCCTCTCCCACATCAACATCATAAGGGGAGAGAAACAATATGTATTGGCGCAAACAAACTCACACATATCATCACAAAGACATATTCTGATATCCACCATATTTAAAGAAGAGGAGAATGAGGCATCAATATTACATTTGTATCTGTCATGTGCCAGTTTCGTCCATTCAACCACATTATTACTACTAGAACTGCTTTGGTGAGTCTGGGGGGACAACCTCTCTATGCGACCTCAAACAATGTGCTGCTCGCCATTTATCTAGAAGGTGCTTAGCACGCTCAATAACCTGCATACTTGTTTCATTTTGTTGCTGCCACAATTTCAGATTCCTACGTTTCCACATGGTCGTTACAAATAATTATTTTTGGGCCAAAGACAGTTGGTCAAGAAGAGAAAATATTAAAGCATCCATATTATAATTTTGGCGAAGGGTTCTATCAATCGTGTCCCATAAGTGAACCTCACGCCATGCTTGCAATGCACCTGGGCATTCCAATAACACATGAATACTATCTTCATAATTACTACCACAAAGAACACAATCTATCGGACAATGCACTCCTCGGCTACTTAGGCGTGCACGCGTTGGGAAGCAGCCCCGACACACACGCCACACAAATTTTTTAATCTTGGGAGGTACCTTTAATTTCCAAATCAGATTCCATCTACCCGGAATATGCAAATGAGAATTATCTGCAATTTCAGTCACACAAATACGATATGCACTACGGACAGAATAATTACCATTTTTCTCAGCCTTCCAAACTAATTTGTCTTCACAAGGATGGAGAGGACTATTCAAAATAAGCTGGGTAGTGTTATGATCAATGAGATTAGAAATTAGAGTAGTTTTCCAAACCTTTACCGCTGGCTCAATAATATCCTGAACTTTGACATGGGATAGGGGCGCATACATAGGACTATCCGTTGTAAGGGAACATCTGTCTTTAAGCCACGAAGCACCTAACAAATGTATATTCGCACCAGATCCGATCCTCCATCTAGCACCATGTTTAACCACCATTTTAGCACTAAAAATGCTTCACCACACATAACTGGGATTAGCTCCAAGTCGAGAGTTCAAGAAATCACCCTGAGGAAAATAGCGCGCCTTAAACAGAAGCGTCACAAGACTGTTTGAATTTGTTTGAAACTTCCATCCCTGTTTACCAAGCATCGCCACATTAAAAGATGTGAGGTCCTTAAACCCCATTCCACCGTGATTTTTATGTACGTATAGTCTTTCCCAAGATAGCCAATTCATACCTCTTCTAGTGGAGCCACTGTGTCACCACTAGAAAGAATTAATCATTTTTTCTATGGAATCAACTAATTTATTCGGTAAAAGATAAATGCTCATGACATAAGAAGGAATGGATTGGAGTACCGATTTAATCATCACTTCTCTTTCGGCTTTAGATAGACACTTGATACTCCATGAGTTAATTTGATGCCAAATGCGGTCCTTGATAAATCCAAAAGTAGCTTCTTTACTTCGTTCGATCATATAAGGAAGCCCTAGATACTTCCTGGTGCCCATAACAGCTCGAACACCAAGAGTGAATGTGATAGACTCCCATACAGGGGCTGGCACACTGCGGCTATAATAGATTTCAGATTTAGGGAGACTGATTGCTTGGCCAGAAGCTGCCTCATACATTTCAAGAATGTGTTTCATCATATTCGCTTCTATTTCAGCAGCCATGAAAAACAAGAAACAATCATCTACAAACAAAAGATGAGAAATAATGGGAGCGTTAGTACAAATGGATATGCCATGAATATCCCCTCTTCGCTCAGCTTTGCGGATAAGTGTTGAAAGACCTTTCGTACACAAGATAAAAAGATATGGCGAAAGAGGGTCACCCTGTCTAAGACCCCTCCCAAGGAATATAGGTCCCACCGACTCATTATTTACAATCACAAAATAGTCGACAGTTTCGACTCACATCATAATCCACCTAATCGAACGGCTAGAAAATCCCATTTTATCATAACCTCTTTCAGATATAACCAATCAATACAGTCATAGGCCTTGCTAATATCCAACTTTAGCGCTACATTCTTGTCTCTACTACACTTGCTGATTTTCATGTGGTGGACTTCAATTGCAATCATAGCGTTATCCAAGATTGAGCATCCAGGAACAAACGCCAACTGATTATCTGATATGCATTTATGGAGAACACTTTTAAGCCTATTAGCCAGAACTTTAGCCCCTAGTTCGTACAAAACATTACAAAGAGCTATAAGTCTCCAGTCTTTCATAGTTCTATGTTCAGTTCCTTTTGGGATTAAGGCAATATTGGTGGAATTAATAGAAGGTCGAAACTGATTATTGTTGAGCCAAGAATATCACTCACTAAGAATATCAGAATTGCAAACTGACCAAAAATGCTGAAAAAAGCATGGGTTAAAGCCATGCGGCAATAACGCTTAGACAAAATGACACGAGTCTCTTCTCACTTAACCAAGAATCATTTGTGAATGTCTAAAAATAAAAGACGAATTATCCAATAACGCTTAGATAAGATGACACAAGATTCTTCTCACTTAACCAAGATTGTGAGTTTGAATTCATCATTAGCCATGCGACAACGTTAAAACTCTCAGGGAGAGTTCTCGCCCATTAGGATCCTACAAGGCTCGAGGAATTAGTCTACGTAAGTTGCGAGCAGAGAATACCCGATTTACATAAAAAAAAGTAAGAGATGAATTTGTGTATGAATTTTAAGATAATTTCTTTTTCCACCCTGCTTATTTCTCGCGCGCTTTTTAAAATTCTCATTTTGCCTCCATTCGGATTATATAATCCGAAATCTGAAATGGTTTTTTGTTGTTGTTGTTTTGGGCTAATATAATCCGAAACTACGTACCCACACTCCACCAAACTACAGAAAACACATGTATACCTAAGCAGGTTTAACAAACATTCACAAGCTTCAAGATTTGACCAATATAAACATATATAATTATATATACTAACGTTTAGACAGACACTCCGTGCCCGTGTATCCGCTCTTCTTATTGCACTAACGCGTATAAATTACCAACAATAATTCTTAAGAAATTTTGATTAAAATTAATTTTATTTTGATAAAGATTACGGGTACAGATAATAGATATTTTGCACTTTCATATTGTAACAAACAATACTTATTTTTTCAATGATACCAACAATATAACAAATATAATATCTTTAAAAAATAACAAATATCATATAAATTCTTATCTTTTTGAATGACATCAACAAAATAACATTCTTATAGTCAAATTTACTTAAGGGTATAATTGAAAGTAGAAAAAACTAACTCAAAATGGCATATTTTCTTTACATATATAGTATCAGCAATATGTGTTTAGTTCTCTAATGATGTACTCTTCGGGTCACTATTATAGAAAATATTTTCTTTTTAGGTTCATTGAATAATTGATGTATTTGGTTTATAATATAGTCAAAATACATCAGTTGTTAAATGAACCTGAAAAAGGAATCTTTGCTTATAATAGTTACTGGAGGAGTACATTTGAACTAATTTTGGATGAGAAGGTGATCACTTAGTTGGCTGTATGAAACACTCCACCTTCCTTGGTGCATATTTTGTATTAACCTTTTTTTAGAGATGGATATCTAGACGTTGTTTTCGGTAAAACAAACTGCCGAAACTGCTCTTTGATAAAAATAGAAAATAGAAATATAGAAATATACGTTATGTAACTTCGTATTTCATATTATATAATCCAAACCAAAACTAACATAGTTCGGAGGATAATATAATCTGAACACCCCCCACCCTAAAACCATACACAAGAAACACGCTGGCATGCAAAAGGGGTGGGAAACTGCCCAGTTTGGATTGTGTAATCCGAGTTTTTGTATTCACAGTTTGGATTACATAATCCAAAATGTTCCAGGAACGAAATGGAATACATAGTTACATAATTATAGCCAAACAGATTTGGAAAATAGAAAAGAAGAGACTTGAAGCAAATCCCATTATGGTTAAATATGTATATTTGATTGTCCTTCATTAACAACATCATTATCGTCAAATCACAACCTTCTCTAGTGAGCGTGAATTTCATCCAAATGAATGGGTGTATTGAGCTTCATCTTCTTAAAAATTGTACACGCAAGCGATAATTTGTATGTTACCATAATTAAGGAACTAAATTTGAATTTATCCATACCACAGCTAGTGTTCCATCCGCCTTGTCTGTAATAAATTGCAATGTGTTTCTTGATATCAAACTAACTTTGACAACAACACATTTCCTTTGAATCTGTATTCCATTAAAATCATGCTCTTTTGAAATAAGGCTTGCATATGAGTATGCTACAACTTTATCATGTTGTTAATGAAAGCCCAATTTTTACATATGTCATCCATATTATTACCCAGAAACCTTTTTAACCAGATGAACCCATAAAATATATTTGACATCATCGAAATCAACACACTTTCTATGGTGATACACACACTTTTCTTCGACCAAGCATTTCATTAGATGTTGCATTTATGATCTTGGACCCCTAATATTCGGCTTTTACATGCGACATACATTATAAATATGCTTGACAGTAGTTGCACTTTGACCATTTCTATTCTTCATAGTAGTCCGAATATATCTTGGAAGGACCAATGAGTTTGTCAACTCACCAATAAACCTTTTGTCTTTCGGCCTTATAAGTT
This sequence comes from Medicago ruthenica, assembly GCA_018208015.1. Classification (NCBI taxonomy): domain Eukaryota; kingdom Viridiplantae; phylum Streptophyta; class Magnoliopsida; order Fabales; family Fabaceae; genus Medicago; species Medicago ruthenica. The sequence continues at coordinate 63,529,075 of CM031378.1, read as the reverse complement.
CAGCAAATTTATGATCTTGAAAGAATGGAGTCATCTCATGATTGTGTTCTTTGTCCCCAACTTTAAGGCTGCAATCACCAATAGTCAACAAATAACCTCTCAATTGAAATAGACAGTCATATTTCGCTGATGTTGAGATTTTACACTTTGCTAACTTCTTGTATTTGGTATAAGAACCTCTTATTTCACATCTCAACATAACAAATTGTTTTCTACCATTTCCGCCATTATATGATTTTCTAATAACAATAGTAAATCTTATCTTTCTTGCTTCATCTCCAACCCATGTCAACAATCCGTCTCGTGAAGTAAACTTTCCATTATCAACTGAAGGCGGAACCTCGTCTCTGGCATTGTTGAATGGATTATCATCTAGAGGTGGAACCTCGGTTTTGGCATTGCCGGGATTATCTGAAAATCGAGGTGTAACATTTGACTTCACATCAACAGAAGGTTCCACAATTGGAGGTGTAATGTGAGGTGGCAAATTATGGGTGCTGGGGATCAATGGAAGCATCCATAACTGAAACAATGCAAATAATTCTCAAAAAAGTTGATATGTTTATGCACATACAAGGTTCTGATTATATAATCCGAACTGAGTTGTTCAAAATTTCGAGTTGTATAATCTGAACGATGCCAATACATGTTAGGTGACGTGATTAGAAGGAAAATGCATAGAAATTGAATGAGGAAGATTTTAGAGTTACATTACCTTTGTATTCAGATGAGAATAGTGAGTATGGAATCCATTGGTTCTCGAAAACATGTATATGTTCGTGTGTGTATATACATACATATACATATATATATATATATATATATATAGGTGCATTTTGAATTATATAATCCGAATGCGGGAAAACACTCTCAAAGTTATATCATCTGAAACCTATATATATGTATATTTTTAAAACCATATGTGAATTGTCAGAGGTCATGGTTTGAAAGGGTGAAATTTACATTTTTGATTTTATAATCTGAAAAACGACAAATGCGCATTGGATTATAAAATCCGAACTAGGTAAAATGGGCAAAACGGATGGCACACGAGAAGTATAGAGGGTGAGAAAAGAAATTTTCATTTAATATTGCTTTTAAACGGGCTACCCAATCTGAAATTCTGGCAAGTCTGATTCTGAATTATAAAACAGAGTATAAAACGCAGAACAGAGTATACAGTTCAGAAGCAAAATAACAGACAGAAAGTAAAGAGCACAGTTGATTTGTTAACCCAGTTCGGTGACAAACACACCTACGTCTGGAGGCTACCAAGCCAGGAAGGAAATCCACTAAATAGTATCAATTCAAAGACCTATGACAACAACCCCTGTTTCTCAGTCTTCTCACTTAATCACTACCCGTATAGATTTCTACCTAGGAACTCCTAGATATAAGAACCCCTCTTACTTCCTACTCAAGCAATCACTGCCCCAGTGATTGTATACTCTAAACAAACAAGGATGAAGACACACTTCAAAAACATCAAAGTCACTTTTGCTTAAAAGCTTTAAGTGAATTACAACTCAATAAACTAAACCAACTCTAACAGATGAGTGGTGTACAGATCAAAGCACTAAGCTTACAGACTCAAAACTCTAAGTATGACTCTCTCTTCTGTTTTTAATAATATTCTTCAATAGCAGCGTCCTCTATTTATAGCTTCAGCAACAACATAATTCTTGAATCAAATCTTCTTCAAAGATATATTTCCAGAATTCTTTTAGAAGCAAATAGAAGCAATTATATTTCTGAAATATATTTTGCAAAGATTCCTTTGAAAATATATTCATAAATAAAAGAATCCAATCTTCAATAAAGATCTTCACGCAAAACAATCTTCCTTCTAGAAACAAAGCTTGGATAATTTCTTCAATTAAATCTTCTCATAAAGATCATGTTCTGAAAATACACATCTCCAAGGAGCACAAAATAGAACGCAGAAAACTAGCTTCTGAAGGTACTTCTGAAGGTTGCTTCTGCGTCTGAACATTCAGCTTCTGAAGGTTGCTTCTGAACAGTGCTTCTGAAGTTCAGCTTGTGAACAGTGCTTTTGAAGTTCAGCTTCTGAACAGTCCTTCTGAAGTTCAGCTTCTGAACAGTGCTTCTGAAGTTTCTGCTTCTGAAGACGTTAAGCTTCTGAAGACGCACAACTTCTTGTAGTTTTATTTTAGCAAACATGAAGCCAACAACCAAATATCCAACAATCTCCCCCTTTGACAAATTTTTGGCTAAAATCAAACTGAGATACACAAGACAAGTTCTTCACTCATCAAAGGACGCAATCATGAAGAATTTAAACACAACAACCAAAAATCAATAGAGTCAGTAGCGGCACAAAATAAACAAACTCCCCCTGAAACATATCAATCAGTAGCAACTTCTGAAACATACACTACTTCCCCTGAAACAGATAAGCTTCTGACAGGAAACACATATACTCCCCCTGAAACAGAGACTCCCTTTGAAACAGATCAGCAATAGCTTTTGAGGACACACACTACTCCCCCTTTTTAGCCAAACAATTTTGACAAAACAACCATGTAATCATCAGGAGCAGAAAATAGAGAAACAGCAGAGGTTATAAAAGGGAACACGCCCAGAAAATTATTCAGAGGTTATAAACATCCATCACAACACCACACACAGAACCCAGATCAGAACTATCATCAGTACCATCATCAAAACCATCACAGGTTCAGAATCACAAAAACATGGTACCCACACACAAAGTCTTCACATAAGATCAAAACAAAAGAACACAACTGCAGAGTATAGCACAAAATTGCAGACCAGAAGCACAAAATGAAATCCAGAACATAATCCAAAAAATTGACAGTCTTCAGACTCAGCATCAAGAGTTGTTTCATCATCAGACACAGCATCAGATGTTGCTTAGTCAATGTGTGCTTCAGGAACATTCAGAGGAATCTTCTTCCCATCAATCTGCTTCTGAAGTTCAGCAATCCTCTTCTGAACATAGGGCATGATGTCTTGCTCAACATCATCCTCAGACTCACTAGGATCCACTTCCTTTCCTTTTAGTGCCTTCTTCTTAGGGACAGGGACCACCACCTTGCTCCAGCCTTTAGATGATCCAACAACAACACTCTTCTTAGCAACAACCTTTCCTTTCCTATTCTTCAGCCTCTTGTCAACACTTTCACATTTTGGTCTCCATTCCTTCTTGACATTGACTACAACAGGTTCAGATTTTCTTTGCTGAAGGTGCTTGGGGTATCCATGCAGTTTGAAACAGAAAGGCTTTATGTGCCCCTTTTTACCACAGTAATGACATATCCAAGGATGAGATGCCCTCTTGCTCTTAGATCCCTGAGGTTGGTTCTGGTGTTCCAACTTAGGTTTGCTCATCATTGAATCATATGTTCCAACAGCTGCAATGAACCTTTTGGCTGGATTTTGCTGTTTGTTGTTCAAGGTCCTATCATCAAATCCTATACCATTTGGTTTCCCTTTGTTCTGACTCTCCAATATCTCTTCAAGCATATCAATACCAGTGTTCATCATTCTGACTTGCTTCTTCATGTGTTCAAGTTGAGAGTTCAGCTGAGTTACCTCATCTTTGAGATCAGAAATTTGTGCAAGATGGTCACTTCTTTCAGCATGCAATTGATTGATAGTCTCCTTCTGATTTACTAATAACTTACAAACTTCTTCAAATTTAACATGCAACTTTTTGCAAGAATCAGCAAGTTCTTCATTAGACAGTTCTTCATCACTGGATTCAGTATCAGATGATGTTTCAGAACCTGATGGTATTTCAGAAACTGATGGTGCTTCTAAATCCTTAACTTTATCATAAGACATGCATCTACCAGTTAAAGCAACAACATGTTTAGCAGACTCATACTCCACTTCTCCTTCTGAGTCATCATCAGACCAAGAAACTGTCAGACTCTTCTTCTGTTTCTTGAGATACGTTGCACATTCTGTCCTGATGTGGCCATATCCTTCACACTCATGACACTGAACACCTTGGGATTGATTGCTTTTCTCATTAGTTCTTGTCTTCTTCATGTCATTTGGTTTGGATCTCCTGTTAGCCTGCTTCAGAATCTTGTTAAATTGTTTACTCAACATCACAAGAGCTTCTGATGTGCTTTCATCATCCACAGTATCAGCATCTGCTACAAAAGCAACACCTTTCCCCTTCTTATCAGTTCTGTTGTTGAAGGCTATTTCAAAATTTTGAAGAGATCCTATCAATTCCTCAACCTTCATACTGGAGATTTCCTGTGCTTCCTCAATGACAGTTACCTTCATGTCAAATCTCTTAGGAAGAGACCTAAGTACTTTTCTCACAAGCTTCTCATCAGACATTCTTTCTCCAAGAGAATCAAAAGAGTTGGCCATGTCCAGAACGTTCATATAGAAGTCTTGTATATTTTCATCTTCCAACATTTTGAGATTTTCAAACTTGGTGGTGAGAAGTTGAAGTCTGGACATTTTTACCTTGGATGTGCCTTCATGAGTAGTCTTGAGAATTTCCCAGGCATCCTTAGCTACAGTGCATTGCTTGTCCACTCCATTGAGTATAGCATTCAAGGCTTTGGAGTTTGCAAGAGCTAATTCATCTTCTACCTTGGACCAATCTTCCTCTGGTTTTAATTCAGCTGTCTTCTTACCCTCTTTGTCAAGCACAACAGGATGTTCCCAACCCTTCAGAACTACTTTCCAGGTTTTACTGTCTATTGATTTAAGGAAAGCACTCATGCGTGATTTCCAATATTTATAGTTGGAACATCCAACAGAGGTGGTCTGTTTACAAATCCTCCTTCTTTCTCCATAATGCCAGAAAATACCTTCCCTGGAGCTCACCCTAAAACAGGCAGGGTGCCTGCTCTGATGCCAATTGAAATTCCTGGCAGGACCTGATTCTGAACGTAAAACATAGTACAAATTCTGGTGCAGTAAAACAGAGTACGCAAAATAGTAGTTCAGAAGCAGAATAATAACAGAGAGTAAAGAGCACAGTTGATTTGTTAACCCAGTTCGGTGACAAACACACCTACGTCTGGAGGCTACCAAGCCAGGAAGGAAATCCACTAAATAGTATCAATTCAAAGACCTATGACAGTAACCCCTGTTTCTCAGTCTTCTCACTTAATCACTACCCGTATAGATTTCTACCTAGGAACTCCTAGATATAAGAACCCCTCTTACTTCCTACTCAAGCAATCACTGCCCCAGTGATTGTATACTCTAAACAAACAAGGATGAAGACACACTTCAAAAACATCAAAGTCACTTTTGCTTAAAAGCTTTAAGTGAATTACAACTCAATAAAACTAAACCAACTCTAACAGATTAGTGGTGTACAGATCAAAGCACTAAGCTTACAGACTCAAAACTCTAAGTATGACTCTCTCTTCTGTTTTTAATAATATTCTTCAATAGCAGCGTCCTCTATTTATAGCTTCAGCAACAACATAATTCTTGAATCAAATCTTCTTCAAAGATATATTTCCAGAATTCTTTTAGAAGCAAATAGAAGCAATTATATTTCTGAAATATATTTTGCAAAAGATTCCTTTGAAAATATATTCATAAATAAAAGAATCCAATCTTCAATAAAGATCTTCACGCAAAACAATCTTCCTTCTAGAAACAAAGCTTGGATAATTTCTTCAATTAAATCTTCTCATAAAGATCATGTTCTGAAAATACACATCTCCAAGGAGCACAAAATAGAACGCAGAAAACCAGCTTCTGAAGGTACTTCTGAAGGTTGCTTCTGCGTCTGAAGTTCTGCGTCTGAACATTCAGCTTCTGCAGGTTGCTTCTGAACAGTGCTTCTGAAGTTCAGCTTCTGAACAGTCCTTCTGAAGTTCAGCTTCTGAACAGTGCTTCTGAAGTTTCTGCTTCTGAAGACGTTCAGCTTCTGAAGTTCTGCTTCCAGCTTCTGAAGACGCACAACTTCTTGTATATTTGATTTTAGCAAACATGACGCCAACAACCAAATATCCAACACAATCGTTTTGGGCCGGTCAAAACATATTTCACTCTTTACTAGGTTTGACTAAAAAATCAGGTAATTGCTTTATCGGCCCCTCACATTGCTCAAAAGCCTTCCGAATTTATCGGATTGTATCTCCCAGTCCTACAAAACCTATTAGGAGCTACAATCCGATCGCTGATTTTAGAGACTGAGTAATCTGAAGAGCCTATAGAACAATCACAAAAAAATCATGTTTAAATACAAGCTTTAAATAACTACCCAATTCTAGTCATACGTGGGCTTATATGATTAATTCATCATATAATTGTTTTTAAGGCTTAAATATGCTTTCATTTTAAAATATTTTAAATTTTGTTTTTACTTTTTCTCACTTTTCAATCCTACAAATTATAAAATAATATACTTTCAAATAGTCTTTTTTATTTTTTGACAAAATATACTTTCAAATGGTCTTTAGAAACTTAGAATATGTAGTTTAATATTTACTTTTTTTCCAATATACCGAACTTAGTATGTGATGAACGTGATATGAATTTTTCAAATGAAAAATGTTAGAAACATTCTCTCTAACACTCACTCTTTAATTAGATAAAATCAATGTATATCATACACTTTAAAAATAGATCACACATAAAATAATAGAACTGATATGAATTTCACCTAATAAAAGAGTAAAGTGTTAGAGAATGTAGAAAAGAAAACGTTCTTAACAATTAAAGTAACAAATAACAACTAGTATCGCATTAGTAGTAAAATTAATGCAAAAATCATTCTCTTAAATTATTTATACTTATAGCATGTTAATCATATCTGACTATTTCTTTTATATAAATAATATTTGATTGTTAGACAAACTAGTTATTTGTGTATTTTATATTTGTTCTTGAGCTAATTCTCATAACACTCTTTAATGTAATTTTGTTGTTTTTTTTTGTCTTATTTCTTTCTTTTCCCGTTTTTCCTTTTTCTTTTTCAAGGGTTAGGTCCATGTCTCTCAGATTTATTTGTTTTTAATATTTATTTAAGCCTATTTGCAGCTTATAGAAAAAATTGTAAAAAAAAAAAAAACAAAATAATGATTTCATGTCTTACATTTAATGCCGTGCTGAACACACATCTAATAATTTAATTTGTTTGGTATAAACCTGTATTTTCTAACGAGTATAAACGGAAAATTAAGTGCTAGAGACAGGTCATTAATACATTAAGAGCTTATTTGAGAAGCTATATATAACAATGTAAAATATTTTGAAACAGAGATTTGTAATATCTAATCTATAACAATTAGTATAAGCATTTAATAAAAGTCATGATTATTTACGCAACGAGGTATATATATTGAGTCCTAACATATTAATAGCCCAAAAGAATCATTCAACAATATCAGTAAGGACTATCAAGTCAAGAGATGCTTTAAGACTTAAAGAACATCAACGCATTTTTCACATTGGTATAGTAAGATTCGATCCCACACATTTGTGAA